>JAWNNM010003394.1:0-321552 GCA_035044965.1 Lordiphosa andalusiaca
TATATTGACTCGGCTGTTTATGCTGATCAAGAATATATGTACTTTATTGGGTCGAAAATGTTTCCTTCTCAATGTTACATACATTCGCATAACTTCATGATCCCCCTTTTCCCATTTTTAATGGGAACAGGGTATAAAAGGGCAATATTTGAGGAAGGATAATCTTCAGAAATTTTGGATTCAATTTATCCAGACCCTCTGCATTTGACCTAATTTTAAGAATAGACTCAAGAACTAGTATCACAGTTATTACAAGGCAACAATTCAAGATATGGATTAGATGTAACTTTAGGTACTCCAGATTCCACAAATTTAAAGTTTAGATCATTGATTTCAGCGTCAACACTAATACTACTTTTTTGTTTTCCAATTCCAAAATTTATAATCTCACACCATTTATGTCTAGTAGTAATTGCACTTTAAAATTTTAACGAGTAATAGGAGCTCTTAGCAGTCCTTATCAGTTCATAAACTTGTATCCTTAAAACTTAGAAATGTTTATAATGTTGAGAATTCCTATATATTTTCCATTTCTTGTATGCTGAATCTCTCAAGGAGATTTGCTGGGCAATATTCTCATTAAACCACGGCTTTTGACTTGGTCTCAATACTTTCTTTTTAGTGGGTAAAAATGCTTCGTACAAATTTTCAATAAACAGTTGAAGTATTTCCAGCTGAGAATTCACATCGCTTGATCTGTATAATGTAAGTAAAGTCTAACAATAAGGTCGAAATTACATCAATTACTTCTGTGTAGTCAGTATAACGATGTGGTTTGTAGAGGCTGCCAATTAACATTTTAATTTCATAATTAAGTCCCAATATCTGAATAAATAGATACTCAATAGCACTTTCAAGCGGGAGTTTACAGATGACTTTAGAGTTTTGTTTTTACCATTCATCGCAACACCCCCATGGGGGGGATTATTAGATCTACATGCCCAAGTAGATTAAATCTGTGATACATATGTTTTCCAGCGCACAACAAATACGATCCATCGCTTATACACAAGCCGATCGCGGCGCGTGGGAACGCTGAGCATGCACTTTGCAGCTCAAGTGGTCAAACCATACATAACATATGCATGCCTTCTGCATACATATGTATATACAAACTTACTTATACATATATATAAGCACATAGATATAAGCATTGCACGTTTCGGGTTAGCTGAATCCAACGTGAACAAATAAGATTCATTCTCCATAAAGAAATACAACGGAGCAGACCCTCCAGAATAAAACGGTCTTGGATATTCTTATCACTATTATTACAACTATTACTATTCCTATTATTACACATCAATTCACAGAGTCTGCTTAAAAAAATATAAGAATTTGGGTATTTGTTTGTAAAGTCAAATGTTGATGTTATATGTGTCAGAAACGTGGTTTGTCCCCCAATTTTGTTAAAAGGTTATTTTATGTGATAGTTTCGATGCATGTAGATCTGATCGCGTAGACCATGCTGGGGGTGTTGCAATAAATGGTAAAAAACAAAACTCTAAAGTCATCTGTAAACTCCCGCTTGAAAGTGCTATTGAGTATCTATTTATTCAGATATTGGGACTTAATTATGAAATTAAAATGTTAATTGGCAGCCTCTACAAACCACATCGTTATACTGACTACACAGAAGTAATTGATGTAATTTCGACCTTATTGTTAGACTTTACTTACATTATACAGATCAAGCGATGTGAATTCTCAGCTGGAAATACTTCAACTGTTTATTGAAAATTTGTACGAAGCATTTTTACCCACTAAAAAGAAAGTATTGAGACCAAGTCAAAAGCCGTGGTTTAATGAGAATATTGCCCAGCAAATCTCCTTGAGAGATTCAGCATACAAGAAATGGAAAATATATAGGAATTCTCAACATTATAAACATTTCTAAGTTTTAAGGATACAAGTTTATGAACTGATAAGGACTGCTAAGAGCTCCTATTACTCGTTAAAATTTTAAAGTGCAATTACTACTAGACATAAATGGTGTGAGATTATAAATTTTGGAATTGGAAAACAAAAAAGTAGTATTAGTGTTGACGCTGAAATCAATGATCTAAACTTTAAATTTGTGGAATCTGGAGTACCTAAAGTTACATCTAATCCATATCTTGAATTGTTGCCTTGTAATAACTGTGATACTAGTTCTTGAGTCTATTCTTAAAATTAGGTCAAATGCAGAGGGTCTGGATAAATTGAATCCAAAATTTCTGAAGATTATCCTTCCTCAAATATTGCCCTTTTATACCCTGTTCCCATTAAAAATGGGAAAAGGGGGATCATGAAGTTATGCGAATGTATGTAACATTGAGAAGGAAACATTTTCGACCCAATAAAGTACATATATTCTTGATCAGCATAAACAGCCGAGTCAATATAGCCATGTCCGTCTGTCCGTCCGTCCGTCCATCCATCTATCCGTCTGCCCATCTGTTTGTCTGTATTGTAACCGTCCTAACCTCCGCTAGAGCGGACAGCATTACTGGGAGCTTACTCTGCCTACACGTGCCAGCTTTGCTCAGGGAAAATGGGGGGTTCTTTTGCACCCTAGTAAACGGTTAGACAGACAAAAAGAGAGTAGACAGAGTTACGGGAGAGGGAAGGATGGAGGGATAAAGGATCCAATCCGTACGGGATCACTAAATAAATCACACAAATTTTGAAGCCGGAGGGAGAACAAGATGTTAAGTTCTCCTTCTATTACCCACCCAACCTAGTAAAGGACGGTTGATGTTCGCGCCTTTACCCATTTGGAATGCAAACCAGCTATATCAGAGGCCCATATAAAGTATTAAGCTCATTTTAATCAAACTTCATTAAGGTTAAGGAAACATTTCCATTAGATGCGGACTGAATTCAATAGGTCGCGCATATATTAAGCGATTCATAAGGAAACTCATCTTATTTGATATTGATATCATAAAGGCAGGATAGATGCTGCTGACAAAAAAAATATTGTACTCAAAAGAAATATTAAGAACTAACTGAATATGCAGCGCTTAGATATGATGGCAATGGATATGAACAATAACAGCTGGATAACACCTATCTAAGCCTCGCACTTATAAATTTAAGTAGGCATGTAACTCTGTACAGTGGATGCGTTACACAAATCTGCTCCATCCGCCACAAGCACAATTTGTGCGATATGTAAACCTGCGCGAAAGTCACAAGCACAGTGGGCGTGATGTATGTGTCGACTCGCAGATTAGGTGTTCTGTCCGGTAGGGTACACACGTACAGTGGATGCGTATCAGATCCAGTGGTTGATTCCACAAGAATGAAAGAAGCAACTGGAGTTCACTGCCAGGCAAAAGGGGGTACACGCCTTTAGAGAACCGCGTGTTGTGGTTGGCGAACCCTGGGCTACTTGTCTCCACTGAGTTTGGCAAGCGGCTACTCTCGACTCCAGCGGACTACGTGTGATGGTAAAGACCAGGACTTTGATATACCTAGTTCCACTAGGGAATGAAAGCACTTTAGTTTCTGGCGAGGCGCTGGAAATATCATATTTACCTTTTGAAAATTAGACGCGCACACACCAACACATACATACATGCGTATGTAGTTACATATGTAGGAGTGAAGCTTTGATTCGTGGCTCTAGGCCACTCGGTCCGCATCCGCCACAGATGGCTATGCAGCCCTAGGCTGGTGATAATCTTGCCCGATTGCAATTATGCAACTGCAGAAATAGGGAAATTATAACTAGCGTCTGGACACACATCACTCGACATACCTTTTGTAGGTTAGGTTGAACGACGGCCAGGAACATCTATTTCGCAATAAAATTGCGAGCGATAGAGGCAAGCCGATCGTAGCAATCACTGGATCACCAGGTAGATTGTAGATGGCTGATTATTGTATGTCACTTGAACTTTTGGTGTGCACAATTATTAAAACTTTTGTCTCCGCCAGCACGTCTGTCGTCTTCGACCGGAAGATTGAAAAGAAAGTATGACCAAAGCTTGGTCTTGCTGTCAAGTTGAGCCAACACGAGCAAGACCAACTATCGGCTGCGATTAGTTAGGGGCATGCCAACTCGTGCGAATCTGTACTGCTTGCTCAGTGTGGTTGACGTGGCAGGTAAAACCGTTACGCAAACGAAAAATTCAAAGTCAAACGACCCAACCCTACAACACAGGTTTGATTTGAGTCGATCAGGCTAAAATAAGGCCTGGAAAAGGTTGCAAATCGCTTACCAAAGGTCCTTTGCGTGAAAAGTTCCCATTGGTTTACCTTTTAAATCTTCGAGTTTTTACAATGAATTTCCTAATATCTTAGTAACCCGAGCTTTGACTCCTATCGGTGCCAACTTTGCATTGAATCCTGACGCTAGATTACTAATCGGGAAACTCCTTTTAACAATTTCCTGGCCAACGTCCAAGGTTCGTGGTCTGCTTTGTAAATCGTATGTCCGCCGGTTATTGTCGTATGCTTTAGTCAGATGTTTGTTAATATTCGAACGGATTATCGCGAATTGATCAGGTCGATCCAAATTGACTACTCCTTCCTTGAGCATATCTAATTTCCTCAACAATTTGTAGTCCTGTCCATGAGTCACCATATGTTGTCCGAAAACTACAAGGTATGGAGATGCTCCTATCGACTGATGGATGGAATTTCGCAGCGCACAGTTGATACCACTAAGATAAGTATCCCTCTCTCGCTGATCTGAGCGTACATAGGCTCTAAGTGCAGCATTAATGGAGCGGTTTACTCTTTCCGCTGCATTAGATTGCGGCGCATAGGCTCCAGTAAACACGTATTGGGTACCATACCTGGCTAAAAACGCGGCAAAATCGTGGCTCTTGAACTGTGTTCCATTATCGCGGGAAAGGTCCAATAAAGTCTATGTGCAGTCTTTGAAATGGCCTTTCGCTAATCACTTGACTGCCCATAGGTGGTTTAAGGGCTTGCGTCGGATATTTAGATGTCTTACACAAATCGCATTTCGAAATATAGTCGCGGATCTCGAGTACCATTTTTGGCCAATAGAACCTGCGTCGAATGTGTTCTAGACATTTTGCTTTCCCGCAATGAGCAGCAGTTGGTTTGTCATGAGCCGAACTTATCACGTTCTGACGCAACTCTTTGGGTACCACCAATTTCCAACAGTCATCAGCGTTTTCACATCTGCTGATTGGAAAACTAAGACGGTGATATACAAAGTCATCGACTATCTGAAAGTCAGGCAGATTTGAGGTTCGAACCTTCTCCTTGAGCCTTGCATACTCATCTGACTGAAATGCTTCTGATTCTAGATCTATAACCGGAAGAACTTCAAAATCGACAACAGCGACTTCATCCGATTCCGCTTAGATCAGGTTGATTCATTAGCCATCGGAGGCTGGCATGATCAGTGACGAATTTAAAGGAGTGACTCTCAATGTACATGCGAAATTTCTTTACAGCTAGCACAACTGCGAGGCATTCAAGCTCCGTTACAGTATAGTTTCGCTGGGCTTTATTCAATTTCTTTGACATGTAAGCGATGGGCCGTTCGCTACCTGAGTCATCGCATTGAGCCAAAACGGCTCCTACTCCATGTACTGATGCATCGCATTGTACAATGAAGGGCCTTTCATAATTTGGATGGATCAAAAACGGTGCAGAACAAAGTGCAGATTTAATGTTTCCGAAGCTGGTCTGCGCTTCTTCAGTCCACTCGAACGGTCTGTTACGTAGCAGTTAAGTTAGCGGGAAAACTACGGCAGAGTACTGCGATATGAATCGCTGATACCAACCTGTCATGCCCAAGAATCTCCGGAGCTGTTTTCGACTCTTGGATATCGGAAATTGCTCTACAGCTTGGACTTTGTCAGGATTGATATGCAGTGATCCTTCACCTACTACATAACCGAGGTAGCTAACTTTTTTCAAGCAGAACTGAGATTTTTGTACATTTATCGTCAATCCTGCTTGTCGAAGTCGATAAGCTACTTCTGTTAAGTGTAACAGATGTTCCTCAAAGCTTGAAGATAATACCAATAGGTCATCTAAATATACCAGTACGTGCGATTTCATGTTGTACGGGATTACCTGATCCATTAGACGACACATCGTTTGAGGTGCATTCGTCAATCCGAATGGCATCCTCTTAAACTGATATAGTGGTCTATTTGGAACAGTGAAAGCGGTTTTTGCTCGAGAATCGTGATCTAAACAAATCTGCCAAAAGGCATCTTTCAGACCGATTTTCGATGTACAAAATACAGGAGGCAGACGACTTAACGACTTAATCCATCTAAAATAGGCATCGGATAAGCGTCTTTTACCGTTTGACAATTAGTGTGACCGGAGGAGACCATGGCGATGAGGGTGCATCTTCGATTACTCCTTGCTCAAGCATCCGATCGATCTCGTTGCACAAAAGTTTTTCTTTGGCCGGTGACAAAGGATAGAACCTTTGTTTAATCGGCTTGGCACCTGCGGTATCGATCGTATGTTCAACTAAACTTGTTTTACCCAGACCATCTCTCTCAAAAGAAGGGAATGAGTTGATTACTGAATTTAATTTGGATCTCTCCACTGTAGTCAATAACAATTTGTCAGGCTCATCTTCTTCTGTTTTTATCTCGCTTATAACACAGGAATGAGAAATGGTAATATTGTACTTTCGCCAAAAGTCTATTCCACAAATTATATCCTGTCTTATAGACGATACTATCAGAAACTCAAAATCAGCTTGTACTGAGTTATAATTTAGAGGTATTGTTATGGTGCCGTCAACGTTTTGTTCCTGACCATCAGCCGTTTGCACTACTCCCTTAATTTTATTAAACTTAGCGGTACCAGATAGAATGTGTGTAGCTAGATTTCCGCCAATTACACTCTTGTTTGCTCCGCTATCTAAGAGTGCAAGATAGTGCTGACCGAGGATTTCTAAATTTATGAATGGTCGAATATCATTATTCTTATGGCTGACACTACAAAACGTTTTAATGTCTAGGGCTCCAGTATTTGTGCATTCGTACTGCAGCACGCGTTTTTGTTACAATGCTTATATCTGGGTGGAATATTTCTCTTCTGCGCTGATTATATTCTTTTAGCCTCACGTGATATGGCTTAAAGTGACGAAGAGAAGAAAAGTCTGGTGGACTATTTAATAAATCAGGTGGTGAGGACATTATAAGTGGAACTGTGCTAGATTCATCCGAAGCTAATGTCGGATGTCCCCGTTTAGTCTCCGGTGGACATCCTTCACTCCGTTTTCCGGTGATTTACTACATTTAACACAGCTGGGCTTGTAGGTATCTAAAGCTCGACAGCCGCATCAGAAATTACGACGAGGACTAATACAATCATGGTATCTGTATCCTGTGGCATCGCAATTCCAACATTTAGATTGCTCTGGTGATCTAACCGCACAAATCTCCTCCCCTATTGCTGCTTCGGAGTTAGCGTCTACGCTTTCCTCTTCTTTTTTTATATCATTGACAAACCGTTTAGCAGGAGGAGCTGGACGAGAAACTGCTTTAGAACGGTAACTATTGAAAAAGTCTTCGTGCCTATGACACTCTTTACGCAAGGTCGCTAAGTTCGGGGTATCCACATGTAAGAGATCGTGTTTTAGCTCTGGCTTTAAATTGTGTTTTATTTCCACAGTAAAATCACTATCAGACATGGGCTCGCGCAATGAATCCGCAATAGCTAACATGCCGTCTAGAAACTCATCAAAAGTCTCATTTGATCCCTGTTTGTTCAGTTCAGATGTTCCGCTGTCCTGTGCACTCGCCAATAAAATGACAGCGCCGGTCCAGCAAAAAGTAAGTTTGCAAACTGAAACAAAACCTCGAAATTGCCATTAAAGCATTGAGCTGTGAGACAGTTCACACGATATATGAAGTCTTCAATCGGTCATTCGAAGTACCGCTAAACTTAAAGTGCCAATTCGAAATAACGCTGGATATTCTGTCAGGACGTTCAGACACATATTCTTGTGAGCCTATACGAGCGTTATATGACTCGTTTCTCTGAATAGAATCACGATCATTTCTAGTGGGTGGTCTGGTAGGTGGAATTCAATTCTCCCATTCGAATTGAGGGTCTTCGCGAGCTGAAGGAATACTTCGAGTTAAATTCAGATTTCTCATGGTTGCTGCGATTTGATCTGATATGATCGCATTAAGGCTTGCTTGATACTGTTCTAACGATCCCGAAATAATTTGTTGAATTCGTTGTTCCGATATACCATTAGGGTCGGAATTGGATCTGTTACGTCCGGTTTCGCGTCTGGTATTTTGTAAAGGTCGTACATCGGTGTGTTCCTAATGTTCGATCTGGTATTCATCAGAGTTCGTGTTATAGCTCCCGTGGAGGTATTTCAACCTCGCCTCTAACAGGTCTATCCGGCTGAGATATGGGTCCTGTAGGTAGACTTTCTTTTACTTGCAATTTAGCGCGTGTGCACGGCTGCCTACAGATTGGACATGATTCTTTTGTGCTTAACCAATTCAATATGCACGAGTGATGGAACTTGTGTTTGCAGGGAGTCTCTACTATCACTGCGTCCACACTTGTGTCATTGCAAATTGTACAAACAAGTGCATCACTTGTCAAATGGGATAATAAATCCTCAGCGCTGCGTCTTACGGCCATGGCTACTAATTCTGGTTATGGTCGGTTACAACTCTTAATAATCAAACGTAAAAAGGTATTTGCGATAAAAGATATACGATAGCGATATTCGATATAAACTATATTCATCAATATAGCAGCGGTAGCGATAATTATATAGATACGGAAACGGTAAAAGGTATATTTCAAAAATAATATAAACTGGGTCTTATCCTTCCATAACGGTTGCATTTCAATTATATTTTCTTCTTAAAGATTGTGTGATTTGTCTAGATTTTCGGAATCTAAAATATAAACTGCGGGAATTTGATCTATAAGAAGGAGGAACTTGACGAAGTAATCCATCAAGGACAATCTCAACCACATATAGACAAAATATACATTAGTGATCCGACAAACTTATTACCAGGTATAGACCCAAGATTCTGAACTCAGAACTATCAATCCACAGTGCATAAGATATCGACCACACCAAAGATTTACGTTATTAGAATAACGAACGATGATGATAACTGACTGGTCTGACCCCGTCTTATTTAACAGATGGTCAGCCTCTCCAAGTCAAATTAAAATACGAAAAATGTGCGGAAACTAGAAAAATGATCATAGTTGGATAATAATGGATTGGGGAGGATACAAGGTATTTGGATGGCATGCGGCTGACTACTCTAGTCCATCAAAGCGATATCGACGTTGACTAACGGTCTTCTGTCAACGAAGTATGTTGTGGTTTTAATGGCTTTTCATAATCTTTTGAAAACAAACAAAAAATTTAAATTTGATTTCTCGAGATTTTCGAGCTTCTCGGCCCCACGTTTGTAACCGTCCTAACCTCCGCTAGAGCGGACAGCATTACTGGGAGCTTACTCTGCCTACACGTGCCAGCTTTGCTCAGGGAAAATGGGGGGGTTCTTTTGCACCCTAGTAAACTGTATGGTTAGACAGACAAAAAGAGAGTACACAGAGTTACGGGAGAGGGAAGGATGGAGGGATAAAGGATCCAATCCGTACGGGGTCACTTAATAAATCACACAAACTTTGAAGAAGGAGGGAGAACAAGATGTTTAGTTCTCCTTCTATTACCCACCCAACCTAGTAAAGGACGATTGATGTTCGCGATAACAGCTGGATAACACCTATCTAAGCCTCGCACTTATAAATTTGGGTAGGCATGTAACTCTGTATGAATAGTGTTCTTGATATATATATACTTCGACGAAAGGTGTTAGGCGGCTATGCCGTACTTACAATACAAACTCAGCTTTTCTCACCGTTGTCGACAGACCTGCTGACTGATGTGCTGTTTAGGTGTTGAAAGGTTATAAGTAATGATGCATATATATCAAAATTCAGTCTACATACCACATCTTAACAATAAGGTAATAATAGGTAAACAGTGGATGCGTTACACAAATCTGCTCCATCCGCCACAAGCACAATTGGTGCGAGATGTGAACCTGCGCGAAAGTCACAAGCACAGTGGGCGTGATGTATGTGTCGACTCGCAGATTAGGTGTTCTGTCCCGTAGGGTACACACGTACAGTGGATGCGTATCAGATCCAGTGGTTGATTCCACAAGAATGAAAGAAGCAACTGGAGTTCACTGCCAGGCAAAAGGGGGTACACGCCTTTAGAGAACCGCGTGTTGTGGTTGGCGAACCCTGGGCTAGTTGTCTCCACTGAGTTTGGCAAGCGGCTACTCTCGACTCCAGCGGACTACGTGTGATGGTAAAGACCAGGACTTTGATATACCTAGTTCCACTAGGGAATGAAAGCACTTTAGTTTCTGGCGAGGCGCTGGAAATATCATATTTACCTTTTGAAAATTAGACGCGCACACACCAACACATACATACATGCGTATGTAGTTACATATGTAGGAGTGAAGCTTTGATTCGTGGCTCTAGGCCACTCGGTCCGCATCCGCCACAGATGGCTATGCAGCCCTAGGCTGGTGAAAATCTTGCCCGATTGCAATTATGCAACTGCAGAAATAGGGAAATTATAGCTCGCGTCTGGACACACTTCACTCGACATACCTTTTGTAGGTTAGGTTGAACGACGGCCAGGAAAATCTATTTCGCAATAAAAGTGCGAGCGATAGAGGTAAGCCGATCGTAGCAATCACTGGATCACCAGGATGCGATTGTAGATGGCTGATTATTGTATGTCACTTGAACTTTTGGTGTGCACAATTATTAAAACTTTTATCTCCGCTAGCACGTCTGACGTCTTTGACAGGAAGATTGAAAAGAAAGTATGACCAAAGCTTGGTCTGGCTGTCAAGTTGAGCCAACACGAGCAAAACCAACTATCGGCTGCGATTAGTTAGGGGCATGCCAACTCGTGCGAATCTGTACTGCTTGCTCAGTGTGGTTGACGTGGCAGGTAAAACCGTTACGCAAACGAAAAATTCAAAGTCAAACGACCCAAACCTACAGTATGAACGCGTCGATCTCAGAGATCTATGCGGTACGCAGATCAAGTTTGTTTCAGATTTGGAAAGCCCACCCCGTCCCCCTTTTATCCCCAAAAAACCAAGACCTCCTCTAACCATCCTAGACCTAAAAAACCGTCAGATCCACACATTTTTAAGTTAGAGCCTCGTGGTTTAGTATACATCAGGCTAGGCCCAATATCTATCTATTCTGAAAAGTACAATCAGATCGGACAATAAACACCAGCGAAACAGTTGAGCTGATAAGAGCACCACAACAATAATAAATGTGTCTTGGAGCGCAGTTCTGATCTGGCTTTATAGCTGCTTCAGAAAAGTCAATAGCTTTCAAAGTTTCTTTCTAAAAAATTGAATTTGCCACTGATAACACCTGATTATGCACTAGCCATGAAAGGCAATGTGGATAATGCGCACCTGTTCTCTCTTGGGCAATATGTGAATTAAACTGCCAAATTCATTATACCCGTTACTCGTAGAACTAAAAGGGTATACTAAAGTCGTGCAAATGTATGTAACAGGCAGAATGAAGCATCTCCGATATCATAAAGTATACATGGTTGTCCATATTCGACGGACCCATCTGGCAACGCAATAACTTTTGACAGAGATGTCAGATCGCTTAATGAAATACCACGTTTGAAGCGTCAGTCCAAGCAGATTTTTACCATGGAACAATACACGCCACGCGAGCGCTCTGAAATAGTTGAAATTTACATTCAACAGAACAAGTCAATTGTGAAAACTCAACGTGCTTCCGATGAAGCCCATTTCACATTGAATGGGACCGTAAATAAGCAAAATTGCCGTATTTACGCCACTGAAAATCCTCAGGAGATTCAAGAAGTACCTCTTCATGACGAAAAAGTCACAGTTTGGTGCGGCGTTAGTGCGAAAACGGTCATCGGGCCGATTTTCTTCCAAAATGAAAATGGCCATGCTGTTACCATCAACCAGGAGCGTTATCGCGACATGATGACCAATTTTGTGATGCCAATTATTCGTCGAAAGCGTATGAGGCAGTTCTGGTTTCAACAAGACGGCGCTCCACCGCACACAAGTCGCATAACAATCGATTTTCTGAAGAAATTGTTTCTGGGCCGTTTGATGTCGAAAAGTGGTGATTTGGACTGGCCACCGCGTTTGCCCGATTTGACGCCGCCTGACTTCTTCTTGTGGGGATATTTGAAGTCAAAGGTTTACGTTAACAAGCCAAGGACCGTAGAAGAGCTCAAGGACAACATTCGTGAAGAAATAGCCGCTATTCCGGCCGAAATGTTGCCGTAAACGATGGAAAATGCTGCAAAAAGGGCACAATACGCCATCAACGCCAGAGGCGGCCATTTGAGAGATATCATATTCAAAAATTGATGTAAACAAATCTACTTGGAACAAATTAAATGATGAAGATTGCCAGCCGCCAAATTTTTATGTTTTTCTTTGATTTTTAAAAAAAAAAAACATGGGTCCGACGAATTTGGGCAACCCTGTATATATTCTTCATCAGCATCAATAGCCGAGTCGATATAGCCATGTCCGTCTGTCCATACGTCTGTATTAACACCTAGATCTCAGAGACTAGAAGAGCTAGAGCAACCAAATTGTGGATGTAAGCTAGTATTGTCTGTAGGCAGATCAAGTTTGTTTAAAATTTTGGTCACTCCCCTTCCCGCCCCCGCAATAAAAAATGTTGGATATCTCCGATAGTACAAATGGCTTCCGCACCTAAGGTATTAAGACCATTATGTGTCTCAATGTCTAAGAGTGGCACTATCAGATGTTACTGAATTAAGGTCGATATTGATTCCGTACTTTGAACAGAGAACGCCTTTTGTCACCACAAGTCGGAGACTTCTTTGTCGCCACATCTGCGACATCTAAACTGGCACAAACAGAAACTTATTATCCTTTCCCTGTCGTTTCCATAATTTGTGCATAATTTGTGTATGGGAGCAATTTATATAAAACATTCAAACAAATGTCTCCATGAACCTAAAATCCATTAATTTATTTTGCGCTTACATCATTTAAGGGTTAATCTAACACTGTCGAACTCTGGTTGCCTTCATTCCCACTTCTTGCAATTGACGAATTGATTTTGTAGTAACATATTTATTATATATAGGAACATTGGATACAAAACAAAACTCTTCGCTGCCTATTAACGGTTGGGCCGGGTGAACCGGGCTATTCGGAAGAAGCCGAGATCATCCAGAGACCTTTTGGCCTATTCTGATGCAAAAAGGGGCGAATAGGGGGGAATTGACGATCAGGTTTTGCGCAATCTCTCTATTTTAGTTATTTTGAAGAATTCACAATAAGAGCCAGATATTCTAGAGATATATTTGCGAGACTGACCAGGTCTTCAACGAATGGTTAACCCAGATGTTGTGTGCTTTTCCTAAGAAATGCAGTGCAAACGTAAAGATGGTGATGAATGCTTTCTATTTCTTCTTCATTCCCACAATGTCCACAGAAGTCATGGTAGAGCACGCGCATCGACCACGATTTAAATGTTCTATGGAGTTTCATCTAAGGTGTTTATAAATTTGGGTAGATCGCAGGGATCCTGTATTACCCAGGCCAGCTACTCTCTTAGCATGATTGTGGTGGGATGGACGTCTTGACAAACTCCTGGAGTGGTTGATCAAACCGGCGCGAAAACAGTTCGGATTAAAAATAACCATTCGGGGGGCCTCGATCTTCTCAGTTGCACTATTTATTTAGCACTAAAAGTCTAGGGTGGAGAGGAGAGAAAGCTGTGACGGTGTGGAACGCTTCATAGGAAAAGCTCCCTGTACTGCGATCGTGGTGCATACCTTTGCCGCAAACATATAGGTTGTTAAGGTGGGATTTGCTTTTGGCCGTCTTACACCATGCCAGCGCTCCACAGGCAAGGATAGTTCTGACGCCCGCTGTGTATATCCAATGAATGATATACGGTTGGAGTCCACAACTCCTACCGAAAGTCTTTTTGCAGGCGAATTATGATACTAATGCCCTCTTCAAATTAATTCTGATTCAGCGATTCCTCAATACCACTTCATGTGGCCTTCCCTTAGGAAGGCTGCGCACCGCTAAATGTTCGTGTTGTGAGCTTGCTTCTCAAGTGGAGATTTATCCAGTTTTCTGGGACGTAACGTGAGAAAACATCCATTGAAAGTCTGATCAGCCATGGCAGTAGATTCAGAATCGATACTTGCAACATGATTAGTCGAATGTCATCCTACCCTTGTGATTTTAAGTGTTATTGACTTCATAGCACACATTATCTCTTTTAGTTTATTAGTTTTTAATTTCTCAACAAGTAAAATATGTAAGAGAAACAGTTTAACTTCGCATTTTTTATTGACGAAGTAACTATCAGATATTTCTCACACTCACAGTATCCCCATACCTACCTTAAGAATTCAAAGTTGCGTTGTTTAAATGCCATTAAAGTCTAATTGGATTACGAGCTCAGTTTGGCCCATTGAGCTGTTAAGTCATATATATAATAGAGAGGGTATATTGAAATTGTACAAATGTTTGTAGCTCATAGAAGGAAGCATTTCCGACCACATAAAGGATAAACATTCTTGATCAGCATGACGAGCTGAGTCGATATATCCATGTCCGTCTGTCCGCCAGTCCGTCCGTCTGTTTCTATGCTATCTCCTCCGCCAGTTTTAAAGCTATCGCGACCAAACTTTGCACGAAATCTTGTACAAATACGCTGCACACTTGTCGGAACCGGTCGGATCGGGTGCCGGATGAACATATAGCTGCCATGGGAACGATCGGTTGAAAAACTAGTTCTAGTGAGAAAAACTTATTTGTTTTTAATGCAAACGTCTCTAAACTCTGTATTTACTAGTTTTCAATGCTTCTCCCTTATTGTCAAATTTGGTCCAAACCGGAAATCTATTTAGTATAGCTGCCATAGAAAAGTTATTAAAAAAAAATTGTTGTTTTTCAGTGGTCCTTCAAATTAGTTAAAAAACGTGCTGCAAGGGTATATAAACTTCGGCCGAGCCGAGTTAACTTTCCTTAATTTTTTGTTTGTTTTACCGACCTTAATCTTGCTCCGGCTTCAACATACTTTCCTTAAAACATTTAATTAAAATCATAGTAGAATATTAAACTTAATCAAAATTAACTGGTGATTTAGCAAACGGATAAGTAAAATTACCTGTGTTGTACTTAAAATAACTTTGGATTGCTTTTTCTCCGATCCGGTAAATATCATCAATGAATTCAAATTTGGCGAGAATGATATTATTGATTCATAGTCGTGGGTACATAAAATATTTCGTGAGCGATGCTCCAGTAAATGAATACCTCTTTGGTCAACCGCTAGCCATAGCATTCTAGGCCAGTTTGAAGTAAAAGTTTGCTGAAAGATTGGGTAAAATTAAAATTCATTTTTAAAATATTAGTTACATAAATTATTGTTTTTATATCTAAACTTTTCTCAATTTTTTTCGAATGTATAATTTTAATCTCTATGTGGATTCGTATTTTATACATACAGTATCGATAAGGAGCCCGAGTGCTTATGGAATACGGCGTGTGTTTGTGTGTCAAAGACCGCCTTCCTGCAGGAAAGAATGTCCTGCACTTAGGAAGGACCTAGGTATATAAACCGTTCTGAAAGACAGTGGAAATTCAACTCTGATATTTATATAAAAGCAAATCTCATCAGCGGAGCTCTTGAAATACCTGATACTCAAAATTATTTTCAAATCCTTTACAAATGAACCCTTCGACGATTTTACCTACACAGTCTTGGAGGCTGAACTTATTGATGTCCATCCTCAGATAATAGTTTAGCATTAGCAGATGAACTTTAGCTCATTGACATTGAACTGATTTATTAAACACTTTTTTTAAGGACAATTTAAGGTAATACTGAAGTGAAGCTCTGAATCTATATATATTATTGTAGTTGGCTTAGATTTCAAACAAAATGTTTTCACTCTTTAAAAAGTATACCCTGACGTACACTATAAGCTTATTTATGGTTGGTTCACCAAGAACAATTGACTATACACAGCCAAAGAGAAGTTAAACTAGAGCTTCTGTTATATTCTTGGCATGTGTGCTTCTTATTTTCGCACAAAAGAGAAGGATCAACAGTTTGACGACTAATCCGTACGGCAGAGTTTGAGAAGCGTTTCCGTGGATAGCTGCTCCACAACTGGCGCCAACAACTGGTGAAGGTGACTTTGTGTATAGGTTTTAATAAAAAACTAGTTCATTAGATGTCCCGAGGCGGGATCGAACCCACGACCACTGACACAACAGGCAAACACCGCTGCACCACGGCCCTACACAAAATGATCTAATAAAAGAATCCTCAAAATAAAAACAAGTAAGGGCGCTGCAGTCGAGTGCCCCGACTACAAAATACCCCGTTCATTTGTTTTCATTTGTTTGTTTTTGAGTTTGAATGTAGGCGGTTTTTGCAACAGCTATTAAAGGCTCATCCTGGAAGTAGACCACATTATTTGGTAATTTCAGCGGTTTTGGACTTAACTAACGTCAAGCTAAATTGTTTCGCTTATAACTCTGGTGTTTTTTGTCCGATCTGATTGTACTTTTCAGAATAGATATATATTGGGCCTAGCTTGATGTATACTAAACCACTAGCCACTTTCTAGCATGGAAATTGTGGATCTGTTTTATTTGTAGGTCTTGGATGTGACGATTTTTTGGGGTTAAGAGTGGGGGGAATATTCCAAAACTGAAACAAACTAGATCTGCGTACGGCAACCATCTACCTTCATGCAAAAATTTGTGGCTCTATCTCTCATAGTCTCTGAGATCAACGCTTTCATACAGACAGACGGACGGACGGACAGACGGACATGGCTATATCGGCTCGGCTGTTCATGCTGATCAAGAATATATATACTTTATGGGGTCGGAAATGCTTCCTTCTCCCTGTTACATACATTCGCACAACTACATGATCCCCCTTTTCCCATTTTATATGGAAACAGGGTACAAAAAACATATCAACAACAACATGAGCCAGAAAGAACTCAATGACCAAATGCTACAACAACAAGACGATCGCCGAGCTTTGATAAAGTGTAGTTAACGTTGCAAAAGTCTCCAATGAGCCCACCAGCAATGCTTCACAATTCTCCCCTCCACAACACACGATGTTTACATTTTCATCAAATGCAAAAAGTACGGCAACGCTAACTACAGCTCTATAAACATCAACAAGCTCAACAACATAATGAATGCGGAAACCAGAGTTCTCCACTAGCCATCTTCCAATTATGTCAACTCAGCAAGCATTCCCACTAGCACATACACAAGGAAGTACAACATAATATATATACAGCCTTTGAATCGAGTACGAGCGCTGTTCTAAAGCTCTCAGTCAAGATGATGATGATTCCAACAACCAAGCAAAAAACACCCAAGTTATTCAATCCAAGTTTTTAAAGTAAAGCCACTGCTATTTGGTAAATAAACGATGTGCAGGAAACCTCAATGATCAAATTGATCATGGCTTGCATTGTAATGGTCGTGATTTGGTTCAAGCAAGCAACTTGGTTTTTCTTCATTTTTTATCCCATGGCATACTTTGAACAAATTGTCGCATGCGATATATTTGAATGCAGTAGTAGCTTGAAGAGAGAAAACTGTCTCTCTCAATGCATTCTTAATCACAACCAACTTCACCTTGGAAAGAAAAAGCTTTTCTAAGCCTATTTAAGCCTACATGTGGCCACACGCAGCCTCTTTGCTGATCGGTCTCATAACTCAAGTACATCCTCCACGTCGGATAGCTCCCTTTTGCTATACGTGAGAGGTTATAATCGGGCGAAAATGCATAAGTACAATTTTCAAGCCGTATAAGTGTCAACGTGTTGTGCGAGAAACTATATAAATATAGTTTAAATTATACCCGTGTCGGCTGTGCAACCCCACAAATTATATTTGGCCAGAAATTGGAGTTTAAGGTGCAACCACGCCCACGAGTGGCCATAGCAGAAAATCTAATCTGCAGGCATCCGCCCCTAAAATCCGATCAGCAAGAGAATAATTACTCTTCTGGTTATCGCACAATAAAAGGTATGTGCTAACCCCCCATATTATGTTAGTTTTCTTTTGGCTGAATTCGGTTATATTTTTGTTCATAGTGCGCGCTTGCATACGTTGCTGACAGCACGTTTGCCACCCACCACCCATCACCCGCCCACGCCAATCGTCAACGTTCCACCTTGGAGAAGATCATACATTGAGTATTGGTGTGGGTCAGCGAAAATTTTAAGAGATTTTTGACGATCGCGCTTAGATGCTGGAGCCCCGGCAGATGAGCCCCCCTTGCCCAAGCAGACTACGCCCATGTGGACTCCTATCTCCAAAAGCTTTTGCCTAAGCATACATTTCGTCTAGTCTGCAGCCCCAGTCTGCTCGCCACTTCCCTCAAGTCAGGCTCTTGGCGTTTTATTTTTTTCAAAGTGACGGCTAACTAAGGCCATAAGACAGAAAGAACTGCTACAAGAAAGTGTGTGCCAATAGTACCTTCAAGAAAGTCATTTAACATCCAAAAATTCCGACCTAGTAGCAGTCAAAGTGTATGTGTTGCTGTTATTGCTGGAAAAAAAGCTTTAACGCATGGTAGGCCTATTGACGGCCTAGGCAATGGTTTTTTTAAGTAAATTCTACCTGAAAATTAAAGATTGCCCCCCTATATGAAATCTAAAGCCCCTTAGAGAAAAACCTTAGTAAAACCCACAACAACAACTCCGCCAAATTCACCGCTGGAAGGCCTTTTAACGTTGGAGCTTTTGGATATGTATGTAAGTTGCTCTTTTCTCTTACCCCCTTATTCGCAAGCCGAACCAAATGGGACTAGGCATGTTTGTATGCCCAACTTGGTGATCGCTTGTCATAATTGTTTTTCTTTAAAAATTGATATCATTGGCAAATATAAATAAATGAGCCCACTAACGTAACTTTAAAAACAAACCCTATATATTTATTTAAAATTCCCCTGCCATACAAATATATCCATGCCATAAACCCAAGTACAACCATATCGCATGCAACAACAACAAACACATTTTAGTTAACCGCTTATTGCTAGACGAACAGCTGTCGCGCTGGCCTCTAGCAAACCCTTGCTACAGTGACTAACAAATGTTTACCTCCACTTATCTAAATTAAAATGTTGTATTAAGTAAAAATAAATATTGTTATTTTCAATTACATTCAATTGAACGAAGAGCACATATATACACGCCTTACACTATACAACATGAATTTTAAAAATTTAATTTAAACCTAAATCATTATAAAATTATTATGTTACCATTTCCCTTTGAAGACAAAACAACCTATATATACATTAGCCCACATGAATTTTAAAACTAAAAAAAAAAAAATCTATAGAATAATTAGGTTAAAAAAATTCTCTTTGGTCATAACCCTAAATACGTTGCAGTTGGACTAAAACTATGAAAGCATTGCAGCCAATTAGAAATTAGCATACCTACAGTGGAGACAAATTAAATTTTAGGTTAATTAAAAATTGCTAACTATTTTGAAACTATTCCCTTAACCGGAATTATGCTTGGCCCTTCTTTAAGAATTTTTGAATAAAACTGAATTATAACGTTTTGAAATGAAACACTAAAGTCTTGTCTGTTCCTGAGCGACATGTAACCTAAAAGGGTAGGAGGAGTTCTTACAGGGTATCTCCGCTAAAGTGCATCGCTGGAGATTATGGTTGGGAAGGGTAGAGAACGCGAGCGTCGGTCACCATCTTAGACCTCGCCCCCACTCAATACTCCTCTTGTTCTGATAGTAGCCTCCTTGTTTTGGTTTAGTTTAGTACGTTTCTTCCTTGGAGATTTTGGATAGATTTTCGTGGAGTTTAGCTCCCTTTCTAGTCTGTAGAGGTCCTATAATTAAAGTTTGTGTGGATACAGTTACGGAATGGCAACAACCCACCCCACTCCCGAATGAGCTACGGAACCAGAGGATCTCGCCCGCCGTGTCCCTCTAACTGTGTGTAGGTGATCGGAAAATAGCATTAAGCCGATGCAAAATACTCTCCTCTTTTCTAGCACCCCCTAGCAACCACTACATAAATTTTTGGCGCCCAACGTGGGGCCGAATGAAGTCAATACTACATAAATGTTTGACCTGTCTTAACCCCGGATTAGCTGTAGATTTTTTATAAAGATTTTTTTTCAATCGCTTGTCGTAGGATTTTCAACTTGTTGCGTTAAGAGAAAGTTTATAAAATGCTAATAATTATTCCAAACCCTTTTATTGTGTTGAGAAATACTAGTTCATTCTTTCATGCAATTCTTAAATCACACTGCTGACGTTGTTTTGATTTTTTTTGGTCAAACTTCCGCATGTGGAGATTTTGGATTAAATGGTTTCGTCTTTAAGTCTACGATGCAGGTTATTCTGAAAGGATACCATGCCGAGAAACTGATATGACTTTACTAGCAAGATTGAATATATAATAATAGCAACGAACATCCGCTATAAATATACATTTACCTCTCACAAGGTTTGCTCGTTTGATTTCCTATGATTAGAATAAACCATATTTTTCGCTGCTACAGTTTTAAAATACTGTCAGACACAATTCCAGAATATTGCATATTGGGCAAAGATCCGATATCAGTACTGATTGTCCCTTTGATATATTTTTCTCTGCCCTGCTAAGAGGAATTTGGTAAATCCTAAGTCATAATCGTTGACTGGGAATGGATAAAATTGAACTGTAGAATTTATATTTTGAATTGTTGTCTGGAACTAGTGATTATGCTTCATTTGCGTGCACTTGCCGAATAATACAAATTATAAAGACTTAGATCAAGTACCAGTCAGAATTAGTTTCAATAGCCCAGTATAAATACCTACTTTTATCAGATCCGAGTTGCTGTATTGAGTTTAAACCTACCCCATTTGTGTTACATACGTCGAACTCAGGAACATTTATTTTATGAATATGCCAGTTACTAATAGCCCCCCTGAAATGCCATCAGTGGCTGACACTGAAAGTCAATGCGCTATTTGTACCAGTGTTATGAATAACACTCACCCTTGCTATTTATTAGCATGTAAACACGTTTTTCATAAACTTTGCGTCGAAAATTGGCTAAAAGATAACTCTGTGTGTTACACATGTAACACTCCGATCCAAACAGCCGAAGCGAAATTAGTTGTAGGCAATTGCACACCTCCTCGAAGGCAACAAGCTTCACAACCCGCAGCCCCGACTGCCCCTATTTTGTCAAGGGTTCGGACTCGCAATCTGACCAAAGCTTTGAACCTTGCTCAAGACCCTATTCCAGCAAGTGTCCAAGAACCTCAATCTTTAGACAATAGTGCTGCTGCTTCATCTGCGCTAGATGTTAGCCAAAGCACTAACCGACCCGCAGCTGCTCCTGCAAGATCCACCCGTGGTAGGCAGAGAGGCAGGCAGACGCGTACGACAAATAACCGTCAGTACAACCCAATTGATCAGACAATGGTCCAAGATATGATTGAACAAACAATCGCTAGAGTTATGTCCTCATTGAATACAGGCGTTCGCTCTAGCCCGGGTCACATACCCTTAGTATCTGCCCCAGAAAGAGAATCCTATTCTCCAATAATCTCTTCCGCATATACGCGCAGGACAGCCGATACCATGCAGAAGTGGAATTTACACTTTGATGGATCCGCCGAAGGTCTAGGCGTGGAAGAATTCATTTATCGTGTCAAGTCTCTCACCGACGAGACTTTGGAAAGTGACTTTACGGACATGTGTAAGCATATGCACGTATTGTTTAATGGAAAAGCTCGAGATTGGTATTGGCGATACCATAAGAGAGTGGATCGCATTATTTGGTCCGATATTTGTGCATCTCTACGCCAGCACTATAACGACTACCGATCTGACTTTATGACCATGGAGTTGATAAGATCTCGCAAGCAGAAGGTGGGAGAATCCTTCTCCACTTTTTATGAGGCAGTTGCTTCGCTTATCGATAAAGCGGCTGTGAAAGTAGAAGAACAAGACTTGCTCGAGATTCTTAAAAATAATTTATTGCCTGACATTCGTCAGAAGCTGTTGTATCAGCCTGTACAGTCAGTTGGCCATCTTCGTCGTCTTGTGCAGATGAGTGAAAACTTATCGTTCGAACTTGGATGCCGCACTGATCCTTTAAAGAAGCCAGTAGTCCTCCGTCGTCAAGTATACGCCCTGGACGAACCTGACCCTTGCTCAGACGCTGACGAAGATCAGTCAGCTGAAGCAGAGCTTGCAGCTATTCGTATGGCTCATGCGAAAATAAAATGCTGGAACTGCGATGAGTTGGGTCATATTTGGGAAAATTGTTTGGCTAGTCGCCGCATATTTTGTTATGGATGTGGCCAACCCAATGTTTACAAGCCACAATGCCAACACTGTCTTCAAAAGCGTTCGGAAAACCGACGAGCGGGTGCATCCACCACCAACCGGTTGCCCCCGAAACAATAAAACCTTCTTTTATTGAAATAAAACAAAGAGTTTTGCCTCTCACTGCTGACCTAGATCAGGTGCAGTGCGAACCAACCTCTGAAGCGTCTCATTCGGTTCCCCCTCATTTTCGTTCATATGAAGAACGGCTTCAAAACTACTTAGAAGTAAGAAATCGAATATTTAGAGATAAGGAGCCCAAATTAAGTAAGCGTACCTTACGTTTAAAATCCTATTATAGAGAGATTAAACGAAACAAACAACTTCTAGTTTCTACAATTTTTAATAATTCCAAAGATTTACGAAGCTATGCAGAAGTGTCGTTCCTGGAATATTCAGAACTTGGTCTGTTGGATACCGGGGCGAACATTAGCTGCATTGGCTCGGTACTGGCCACGGAAGACTTCTCAAAATTTTCTGAATTCAAGTCTTTGAAGTCTTGTGCTAGAACCGCAGGTGGAGAAAATCAGGAAATTGTAGGTGTTTTAAACGTCGAGATGACGTATAACAACATCAAAAAGCCTCTGAAGCTTTATATCATTCCAACCATTAGGCAGAAACTTATTTTAGGTCACGATTTTTGGAGTGTGTTTGAACTGGCTCCAAACATCATCAGTTCAGTTGATTTGCATATCAATTCAGATGAAACACCGGATACAAATGCATACCCGTTGAACACGCAACAGCTACAGCAGCTTGCAGTTGTAAAACAGTTGTTCCCCAATGCCTCTGAAGGATTAGGTCGTACCACTTTGGTCGAACATCATATCGATGTAGGAGACGCGAGGCCTATTAAACAACGGTTTTATCCGGTAAGCCCTGCTGTAGAGAAGCTACTTTATGCGGAAATCGATCGCATGATCGAGCTTGATGTGATTGAGCCATCTGTCAGCCCTTGGAGCTCCCCAATGCGACTTGTGGTTAAACCCCAAAAAGCCCGCCTGTGCATGGATGCTCGCAAGCTAAACGATGCAACGAAAAAGGATGCTTATCCTTTGCCCAGTATCGATGGCATTTTTTCACGGCTTCCCAGAGCCAATATCATATCCAAGCTCGACCTTAAAGATGCCTACTGGCAAATCCCTCTTAGCTCTGAATCGAAACAGTTGACAGCTTTTACGGTCCCCGGACGACCACTTTATCAATTTAAAGTAATGCCGTTTGGCTTGTGCAACGCGCCATCCACTATGTGTCGTCTCATGGATGATATCATTCCGCCTGATCTTAGACACTGCGTCTTTGGTTATCTAGACGATATGTGTATTGTGACCGAAGATTTTTCATCCCATCTCGCGGTTTTGGTTCGTCTCGCTGAGCAATTTCGCAAAGCCAACCTTACATTAAACTTGGCAAAAAGCCAATTCTGCGTTACCAGTATTAGTTACTTGGGATACGTTATTGGTAGTGGAGGAATTTGCACAGACCCAGCTAAGGTTTCCTGTATTCTAAATTGGCCAGCTCCTAAGAATCTGAAACAGGTTCGAGGATTTCTCGGAGTCTGCGGCTGGTACCGCCGTTTTATTAAGAACTTCGCAGATCTTACATGCCCCATTACGGATGTATTATCCACCAAATCCAAATTTGGGTGGACATCCGAAGCGCAGCTAGCCATGGACAAGTTAAAATCTGTTTTAACATCTGCCCCTGTCTTAACAAATCCTGATTTTGAGAAGAAATTTTATTTGCATTGCGACGCCAGCGATTTCGGCATTGGTGCTGTCCTGGTGCAGTTATCTGAGGAAAAGGAAGAGAAGCCGATCGCGTTTATGTCGAAAAAATTGAGTAAAGCACAACGTAACTATAGTGTTACTGAACGTGAGTGCTTGGCCGTCATTCTCGCCATTGAAAAGTTCAGATGCTACTTAGAGCTCCAGGAGTTCGAAGTAGTAACTGATCATTCGAGTTTGCTTTGGCTTATGCGCCAGCAGAACATTTCTGGCAGACTTGCTCGATGGGTCTTCCGTCTGCAGCAATTCAAATTTTCAATTTCCCACCGGAAAGGAAAATCTCATATAGTTCCAGATGCGTTATCACGACTATGTGAAAACGAAATCTCCTCTTTAGATATGGGCCCTGTTATAAACTTGGAGTCTGATGCTTTTATGGATGAAGACTATACTGCTCTACAGAATTCGTATATCGAAAAACAAGCCAGATTTCCTGATATAAAACAGGTCAATAAATTCTTGTATATTCGTACAGATCATGCTCGAGGAGATGCGGAACAAGAGAAAAATTCTTGGAAATTATGGGTTCCAGAGAGACTTAGAAACGAGGTCCTTAATCAAGCACATGACAGTTGCACATCCTCTCACGCGGGTATGCACAAAACCATAGAAAAGATACGTCGTCATCTTTTTTGGCCTGGCTTGGCAAAAGATGTACGCCATTACATACGCAATTGTGACATTTGCAAGGAGACAAAAGCCCCTAATCATACGCTACGTCCTCCCATGGGTGCTCACAGCCCGTCGTGTAGACCTTTTCAAAGGCTCTACATAGACCTGCTTGGACCCTATCCTCGCAGCAAAAAGGGTCATGTGGGCTTGTTAATCGTTCTTGATCACTTTAGCAAGTATCACTGGTTGCAGCCCTTGAAAAAGTTTACGTCCAAGCTCGTGCAAGACTTTCTGTTGACACAGATCTTTCATAGCTATGGAGTCCCAGAAACGATTGTCAGTGACAATGGCAGTCAATTCAAATCAAGAGAGTTCAATGCTTTTCTTACTGAATTAGGTGTTAACCATTTGTACACTGCTTTATATTCCCCTCAAAGCAATGCAGCGGAACGCGTTAATCGATCCTTGTTAGCCGCTGTTCGCTCTTATTTGAAGCAAGATCAGACTGAGTGGGACTTACACCTCACAAGCATTTCATGCTCACTAAGATCGGCCCTGCATCAATCGATCGGATGTTCTCCATATAGAGCTTTATTCGGCATTGATATGATTACGCATGGGTCAGATTACAAATTGCTTAAAGAATTATCGCTACTTGAAGAACCTGTTGTGCCCCTTACAAGATCAGACAATTTAGCCTTATTGCGAAAGGATATTCAAGCTAATATTCACAAAGCATATGATCGAAATGTGGATCAATATAATTTACGTTCAAAACCTGTCTCTTTCAAGGAAGGTCAAGAAGTTTTCCGCCGCAATTTTGCACTCAGCAAATTTACGCAAAACTTCAATGCGAAGCTTGGCCCACAGTTCGTAAAATGTAGAATTAGGAAAAAGCTAGGAAATTGTTATTATCAGCTTGAAGACTTGCAAGGCATGGAGATTGGCACTTATCACGCCAAAGATATTCGCAGCTAATTCCCGCTAATATTTCCGTCTTACGGTGTCATATTATCGGGTGGTGTAATGGTCGTGATTTGGTTCAAGCAAGCAACTTGGTTTTTCTTCATTTTTTATCCCATGGCATACTTTGAACAAATTGTCGCATGCGATATATTTGAATGCAGTTGGCAATTCGATAGCATATATGTAGCTTGAAGAGAGAAAACTGTCTCTCTCAATGCATTCTTAATCACAACCAACTTCACCTTGGTTCGAAAGAAAAAGCTTTTCTAAGCCTATTTAAGCCTACATGTGGCCACACGCAGCCTCTTTGCTGATCGGTCTCATAACTCAAGTACATCCTCCACGTCGGATAGCTCCCTTTTGCTATACGTGAGAGGTTATAATCGGGCGAAAATGCATAAGTACAATTTTCAAGCCGTATAAGTGTCAACGTGTTGTGCGAGAAACTATATAAATATAGTTTAAATTATACCCGTGTCGGCTGTGCAACCCCACAAATTATATTTGGCCAGAAATTGGAGTTTAAGGTGCAACCACGCCCACGAGTGGCCATAGCAGAAAATCTAATCTGCAGGCATCCGCCCCTAAAATCCGATCAGCAAGAGAATAATTACTCTTCTGGTTATCGCACAATAAAAGGTATGTGCTAACCCCCCATATTATGTTAGTTTTCTTTTGGCTGAATTCGGTTATATTTTTGTTCATAGTGCGCGCTTGCATACGTTGCTGACAGCACGTTTGCCACCCACCACCCATCACCCGCCCACGCCAATCGTCAACGTTCCACCTTGGAGAAGATCATCCATTGAGTATTGGTGTGGGTCAGCGAAAATTTTAAGAGATTTTTGACGATCGCGCTTAGATGCTGGAGCCCCGGCAGATGAGCCCCCCTTGCCCAAGCAGACTACGCCCATGTGGACTCCTATCTCCAAAAGCTTTTGCCTAAGCATACATTTCGTCTAGTCTGCAGCCCTAGTCTGCTCGCCACTTCCCTCAAGTCAGGCTCTTGGCGTTTTATTTTTTTCAAAGTGACGGCTAACTAAGGCCATAAGACAGAAAGAACTGCTACAAGAAAGTGTGTGCCAATAGTACCTTCAAGAAAGTCATTTAACATCCAAAAATTCCGACCTAGTAGCAGTCAAAGTGTATGTGTTGCTGTTATTGCTGGAAAAAAAGCTTTAACGCATGGTAGGCCTATTGACGGCCTAGGCAATGGTTTTTTTTAAGTAAATTCTACCTGAAAATTAAAGATTGCCCCCTATATGAAATCTAAAGCCCCTTAGAGAAAAACCTTAGTAAAACCCACAACAACAACTCCGCCAAATTCACCGCTGGAAGGCCTTTCAACGTTGGTGCTTTTGGATATGTATGTAAGTTGCTCTTTTCTCTTACCCCCTTATTCGCAAGCCGAACCAAATGGGACTAGGCATGTTTGTATGTATGTACACATGTTTTTTTTACATTTATTCTTTCCTGCCCAACTTGGTGATCGCTTGTCATAATTGTTTTTCTTTAAAAATTGATATCATTGGCAAATATAAATAAATGAGCCCACTAACGTAACTTTAAAAACAAACCCTATATATTTATTTAAAATTCCCCTGCAACAACAACAAACACATTTTAGTTAACCGCTTATTGCTAGACGAACAGCTGTCGCGCTGGCCTCTAGCAAACCCTTGCTACAGTGACTACCAAATGTTTACCTCCACTTATCTAAATTAAAATGTTGTATTAAGTAAAAATAAATATTGTTATTTTCAATTACATTCAATTGAACGAAGAGCACATATATACACGCCTTACACTATACAACATGAATTTTAAAAATTTAATTTAAACCTAAATCATTATAAAATTATTATGTTACCATTTCCCTTTGAAGACAAAACAAACTATATATACATTAGCCCACATGAATTTTAAAACTTAAAAAAAAAAATATCTATAGAATAATTAGGTTAAAAAAATTCTCTTTGGTCATAACCTTAAATACGTTGCAGTTGGACTAAAACTATGAAAGCATTGCAGCCAATTAGAAATTAGCATACCTACAGTGGAGACAAATTAAATTTTAGGTTAATTAAAAATTGCTAACTATTTTGAAACTATTCCCTTAACCGGAATTATGCTTGGCCCTTCTTTAAGAATTTTTGAATAAAACTGAATTATAACTTTTTGAAATGAAACACTAAAGTCTTGTCTGTTCCTGAGCGACATGTAACCTAAAAGGGTAGGAGGAGTTCTTACAGGGTATCTCCGCTAAAGTGCATCGCTGGAGATTATGGTTGGGAAGGGTAGAGAACGCGAGCGTCGGTCACCATCTTAGACCTCGCCCCCACTCAATACTCCTCTTGTTCTGATAGTAGCCTCCTTGTATTGGTTTAGTTTAGTACGTTTCTTCCTTGGAGATTTTGGATAGATTTTCGTGGAGTTTAGCTCCCTTTCTAGTCTGTAGAGGTCCTATAATTAAAGTTTGTGTGGATACAGTTACGGAATGGCAACAACCCACCCCACTCCCGAATGAGCTACGGAACCAGAGGATCTCGCCCGCCGTGTCCCTCTAACTGTGTGTAGGTGATCGGAAAATAGCATTGAGCCGATGCAAAATACTCTCCTCTTTTCTAGCACCCCCTAGCAACCACTACAGCATGGCAATAGTGCTGCAGCGTCTTATATTCAGCCTCGAGGCTTCAATCTTCCCCCAGTGGATACAGAAGATTTTAGTGATGACTGTCTGAAATGGATAACAATTGGATGTTAGCCGGCTTGAGGCCAGGTTGATAAAAACAATTAAGTTTCTGTTTTTCCGATAAATTTCGGTTGCGCTTCGACTACCGTCCTCAGGGCAAACTACATAATTATTAACACCAAACTAATCTATTAACAAACATTTTTTACTAAAAATCGTTTACGTACAATTTGTACACGTCTGCACTCTTTGGCGTGGAGTTTTAAACTATTTGTTAGTTGGCGAGTAAGTGTCTGTATAGGTGAGCGCAGTTCTCAGTATCCATTTTGTAGTTCAGTCTTCTTTCTGTTGATGTGCTTATTACGTGTAGCATATCTAAAGTAAAGCGTTTATTGTAGTGTAGTTCTTCTTGCAGTATTATCGCATCCTTAAAGTCTGGTGAGTGGCCTACACAATGTGTCGCAAGCGCAGTTTCCTGTATGTGTGTTAGACTTTGTCGTTCCTATGTATACTTTGTTGCAAATATCGTCCTTATTTCCCTCACTTGCTATTTTGTAAATGACGCTGCTGACATCCGCTTTATCTATTTTTTATTTGGTCTTGTTGTAGAATTCATTTATTGTATTTGTGGGTTTGTGCGCTATTTGTATGATTAGTTTGACGTAACAGTTTGATGATGAAAATCTTTCTGATAATTTTGGAACGTACGTGAGTGACTTATATTTCTTTGGTTCCCGAATTTTTCTGTTATTAGAATTCCTATGCCTTTTTAATAACGACTTGATCATCCAAATAGAGAAATCGTTATTCCCCAATATTGATATTATTTCCGTTTCTATGGTCTTGTGATATGTTGTGTCGCTAATGTTCATCATTCTTCGAATATAACCTAGTGCTGTATTCAATTTAATCGTTTTTGGGTGTTTTGAATGGTAGTTGAATATCCTTCCTGAAGCTGTTGATTTCATGTACCATTTTGATTTTAGAGTGTTGCCGTGCCTATTTATTGTGGAGTGTAAGTGGGGTAATTTTCCGTCTGTTTCTAATTCCAATGTGAATTTAATGTTCCTGTGATATTAATTTAGTGCATCCAAAGTAGTTTGAACTTCATTTTCCTTCACCATGCCAAACAAGTCATCGATGTATTTTGTAAATACCCTGGGTTGATGTTCTAATTCTAGCAGTGTGGTCTCCAATAGTTGCTCCCTTTTAATGTCTGCTATGATGGGTGAAGCTGGTGATCCCATGGGCATTCCTTTTGACTGTGTGAAAGTTTTGTCCTCATACTTATAGTATCTATTTTCTATGACGCAGAATTGAAAAATTTCCATAAATAATTGTCTGGGGAACAGGGACACAACATCAAATAACACAAGAACTTCTTTATCACATATATGGGTATATGGGCCAAAGGACTGTGTAGAAGTTGGGGTCATTCCATATAAATCCAATTAAATAAATTTGGTCAGGTTTTGTATTTATATTTGTTAGCTTTATTACACGAGGCCCAAAGTGCACTCGGTCTTGGATATTTGTATTGTTCGCACAGAATTTAGATTTCAGATTGACTGCTTAGAATTATGGTACGTTTTGCTTAAGCTAAAGCTGGTCGCGTAGCTACGCTGTCAGAAACGCCGGCAGCGGAGCGACTACATTATGTGTTTATTATTTACAGAACGCTTAGAGCGGCGCTGTGCGGGAGAGAGTGATATGTGCACATAGATTGGCTCATGTTAACTGCGCCGCCAGCTTATGCTAAATATGCCGACGCAGCACGTATGAAGTTTGAAGAATCATATTTCTTTGACTTTGAGCGTGGGACTTGAATGTACATAAACATTGCAACAAAGTGTAACAATGTGTGTAAGTTAAAATGTACTGGGTACAGTGGGTACTCTATATGTGTGCATACCACATCTCCCTCCTTTTGAAAAATAACGTAATAAAATGAAGTTATTCTAGTGTTAATTATTGTATATATCAGGGATGCAAACCGGTTCTGAACCGAACCGGTTTTGAACCGAACCGAACCGCTTATTCCAGCCGGTGAACCGAACCGCAAACCGAACCGGCTTCCTTTTAGAATTGCTGAACCGAACCGAAAACCACAAATAAAAACGGTTCGGTTCGGTTCAGTTCTCTGACTGAAATCATGCCTAAAATCAACTAAGGTCATGACGTAGTAGGACAGAGTAAAATCCATTGATAAAATTCATAAAAATGATGTCATGAATTCAGGACCAGCCCTTTCATTTCTGAGCTAATTCAGCTATGATTCAGTTCTGAGCCTAACCTAAGGGATATGATAAATAGAATAATTAAGATGCATAGTACGTATTATTTTCTAGCAATCATTCTCAATTTTCAAGAGTATTCATCTAGGAACTTATAGACGACTCCTGGAAATCCGACATATTAAGCATTGGACATTCTTCTAAGGATTTTAAAAATATTTAAATGGATTATAAGAAATAAATTTCAAAAGTGTTCGACAAGTCACATTACTACAACAATCATAATAATTCATAATGTGCCTTTGTGAACCACTGAACTGAACCGAAACCGCGGTTCAGCTAGCTCCAAAAAATATGTAATGAACCGTACCGGCGGTTCAGAAACTGTATGAACCATTGAACCGAACCAGTCCTTATTTTCGAGTGGTTTGCATCCCTGGTATATATATATTTTTTTTTGTCATTATTGTGCGAATATGTATATAAAAAAGTCTTGCGGCATTTTTATTGAATTTTCAATGGTTCATAAAATTGGTTATAATAATGCGATTTAAGTCAAATATGCGCCGTTTTGTTTGATGACGAGTTCCCAACGAGATGCCAACTTCATAATGCCCCTCTTATAGAAGCTCGCTTCTCTATTGTCAAAAAACTCGGAGAGTCAATTTTTACAGGACTCTCTTGTGGCCAACTTCCGACTACCAAGCTCGTTCGCCATGGACAGAAATAGGTGAATTTTTAGTTAAGTACGAAAATGTGCATAGAAGTAAAAAGTGTAATTATATATTTGTAGTTAATTCTATGTTTTGTTTTTGTTTTTTTTTTGTTTTATATATTTTTTTATTTTTTGAAATAACTTTATATATATATAAATATAATAATCTGCATGCATGCGATTTGATAAATTATTAATTATGAGATACAAATTTTTAACCTATCCTTATGGACTGTTTGTTTTTTATTCTTGTTGTCTGAAATGATTATATTATCTCTATTTTCTATCTTTTCTACTTTATACGGTCCCGTATATTTAAAAACTAATTTATGGCCTGCTTCGTTTTTTAATAAAACTTTATCTCCTATTGATAAACTTATATCTTTTGCTTCAGAATCGTATAGTTCCTTATTTTTCCTCTTATTTTCTTTTAATATAATTCTAGCTCGCTTATATGCTAATTCTAATCTATACTTTGACTCTTTTGCATAGTCATCTACGTTATATAGTGGATTAATGTGGTTATCCATGCTATTAAATGATTTGTTAACGCTAGGTTTTCTGCTAAATACTAATTCATAGGGACAATAATGGTGTGTTGTGGATGGTGTGGTATTAAAATAATTCACAAAGTATAATGACCAAACATCCCAATCAGTTTTGTCAACCGATATGTAAGAACGAATGTATTCGTTGAGTGTTCTATGGCTTCTTTCAACAGTTCCTAACGTCTTGTGATGGTAGGCTGTCGATGTTATGTTTTGAATGCCGAGGTATTTGCATAAATCTTTGATAATTGAATTCTTATATTCTGTTCCCATGTCCGTAATGAACGTCTTCATCGGACCGTACTTTAGAATAAAAGACTCAAACATTGCTTTTGCTACTGTATTAGCACTTTTGTCATGGCAACAAGGTATTTTGTTAAGTCACAAATTAAAGTGATAGCATATTCATTTCCTTGCTCTGATTTTGGTAATGGACCGATCGTATCTACTATTACTCTATCAAATGCCATTAATGGACTTTCAGTTATTGTCAAAGGAGTTTTAGTATGGATAGTAATTTTACTTTTTTGACATTTTGGACATTTTCTCACTTAAGATTTTATATCTCGTGACATGCTATTCCAATAGAAATAACGTTTTTTTTCGACGTCGTTTTTGTTATTCCTGTATGTCCTCCTTGTATTGGACTATCATGATTTGTAGACATTATTTCTTCGATTTGTTTTTTATTTTCATTTTTTATTGTGGTCACCGGCTGGAGTAGCGCTACTCTTAGATTTTTTAGTATTTTATTGCCCATATTTTTAAAAGAATCAATTGAAACGTGTTCAAAGATTTCTTCACACGGTGTCATTTTTTGTTGAATAATTCCATGCATACCGGCATTTTTTTCAAGCCTTTGGAAAATTTGATCTAAATCAAAAACTCCATTAGTATATAGGTCATCAACATTAATTCTTGCAAATTACTTTTTTTCCATGTTTCAAGAAACATTTAATAATAATTTACTTGCAAGGTCACTACTTTTTTAACATCTTCATTTCGAATGACGTTATATATTTTGGGCTTCGAAGTGTTCGGTTGCTTGTGCAATTCCGAATCTATTCCTGCGCAGGATTTTTTATGACTACTTTCGCTTCTTGTAGTGACTTTTAGGCAGGGTTCGGAATTGACGGCCCCGCGGGCAACGGGCAGCTCAAAAGGGCAGCGACTATCCCGCGGCACGCGTGCTGTTGCCCGTCGGCTCGGTCAGTTTGCCCTCGGCTTCGGGCAACGGGCCGCAGTGCGCGGGCAGCGAGCCAGCAGCTGCCCCGGGCAGCTCGCAATTGCGCCGGAGCTGCGGGCAGCTGCTGGCTCGCTGCCCGCAGATTCTGGCCCGTTGCCCCTAGCATCGGGCAACAGTCGGCGAGCCGCGGGCAAGTCGCTGCCCTTTTGAGCCGCGGGCAAAGAGCGATTCCGAACCCTGCTTTTAGAATTTGTTTCGGTATTTCTTTGAGTTGATCAATGGTTATTCTTGATAACGCATCTGCAACATGATTGTCCTTTCCCTTAAGATATTCGACTGTAAATTGGTAATCTTCTAAATCAAGTCTCATTCTTGTTAATTTTGAGCTTGGATTTGTCATTGAAAATAGAAACGTTAGTGGTCCATGATCTGTTTTAACTGTAAAATGTTTTCCATATATATTATATATGGTCTGAAATAATTTATTGCCCAATCTATTGCGGTTAATTCTTGTTCTGTGGTGTTTTTATCAGATTCGCCTTTGGTAAATGATCGTGAAGCATTTGCAACTGGAAGTTGTAGTCCGTTGCTTTCTTGAGTTAATACGGCTCCACAAGTTTGTTTACTTGCATCCGTGATGATACAAAATTCTTTGGAAAAATCTGGATATTGCAGTAATGTCGGGGACATTAATTTTTCTTTTAAATAATCGAAAGCTTCTTGACATTGAGGTGTCCACTCGAACTTAACATTCTTTTTACATAAGTGTGTAATGTGGCGGGAATAATACGCGAAGTTTTTGATAAATCGACGATAATATTTACAAAATGCAACGAATCTTCTAGCACTGTCTGCGTCAGTAGGTACTGGATAATTTTTTATGACTTCATACTTTTTGTCATCCGGTAGAATTCCTTGACTAGTGCATTTATGGCCTAGAAACGTAACTTCATACATGAAGAATGTACATTTTTCGGGGTGTAGTTTTAAATTATGTTTTCTGCACTATTCAAATACGTCAATTAAATTTTTTAGCATGTGCTTTTCTGAGCAACCGATGACTATTAAATCGTCCATATACAGGAACGCTTGAGAGGGATTTAATCCTGAAAATGCTATTGTCATCATTCTTTGGAAAGAATTTGGTGCTATTTTTAATCCATAGGGTAATCGTGTGAAACGATAAGAGCCGTTGCTCGTTGAAAATGAAGTTATGTTTCTTGAATCTTCGTTTAATTCTATCTGATGGAATCCAGACATTACATCTAAGCATGAAAAATATTTAGCTCTTCCCAATTGGTCTAGAATATCGTCTATTCTTGGTAATGGGAATTTATCTGCCAATAGTTTCTTATTTATCTGACGGTAATAAACCACTAAACGCCACCTTTTTGTGTTTGAATCAGGTACTGATTTTTTTGGAACTAAAAGCAATGGGCTGTTGTACTCTGACACTGATGGTTCTACAATGTTATCTTTTATTAATTTCTCAACTTGATTTACAATTTCATCTTTCTGACTATGGGGGTTTCTGTAATTTTTTATATAGACTGGTTCATCATCTTTCAATCTGAATTTTTGGTCATAGAAATTATTTGTTGTGATTGGTTCTTTTTCCAATCCGAATATGTCTGTATACTTCGAACCCAATTCTGTCAAAACGTTTTTGTATTGAGATGGGAAGTTCTTTTTTAATTGAGATAATACTAATTCTTTTCTTTGTTGATCATTTATCTGTAATATTTCATAGTTTTGAAGTGGTTCATATTGGAGGTTGTCTAATTTTAGAACTTGAGTTTTGTTAGTTGTATTTATTATGCGAACAAATGCATTTTTTGTATTAGAAATTTTATTTGCAATGAAAATAACATTTTGAATTTCTTGATTAGGTATTAGTATCTCTTCGTCATCTGTATTTATTGTAATTTGTCTAATTACTTCGGACCGGCATGGAATGACGATTTCGTTGTTGTCTGTATTATGGGCAATTGGAATGTGTATTGAAGATTGCAAATTATATGGTCTTAGTATTAAAGAATCGCTTTCTGGAGTGAAGTCGAGTAGACCATTGAATGTTTTTATGAAGTCTAATCCAAGAATTCCATTTCCTGGTATTGGAAAATCAGTTGGAACTATATGGAAGTTGTATGGTATAATGAAGTTACCTGTTCTCAATTCGAGAAATGTTTGACCAAGGGTTTTTGTTGATCCTTTTCCTATTCCTGTTGTCTGTGTTATATTAGTAAGATCGGTATCTTAAAATATATCAGAACTTTCTCTTATAATTGAAATATCTGATCCTGTATCTATTAAAAATGTAAATAGTTTTCCTGCGTGTTCATTTTTTATATTGATGAAAATACTTGTGCTGAAGGTATCAGCATGCTCTGCACTGAGTCCTTCATCGATATACGACGATTCTAACAATTTACGTAGATTATCCATTTCGTTTGTAAATTGTGTGGCTGATTTTCTTTTTTGGAATACATTTGCCATCTTGGCCTTGACTACATCGGATGTTTCACCGACAATTGTAGCCTGCAATTTTTGAATAATCGCGTCGATTGTTGTTTCATTTTGGACTTTGCATAGGGTTGAGCTGGCTATTTTTGATTTTATTACTTCTACAGCAAGTTTTTTATATGGACCTTTTGTAAGGTTTACCAATTTTACTGCTGTTAGAAACTTTGAAGTTGTAATTTTTTTTTTCCGTCGAATTCAGGGATTGCTTGGGCAATTTCCCTTATATATGCTCTGTCAGCTACTGATGTGTCTGTCATTATGCTTGGCTTTTGTTCTATCACGCTAGAATTTGAATAGGAATCTAGATCTGACAACTCTGGTAATGTTATTACAGCTGCAATTCATTTTCTTCAATCTCTTCATTCTGAGGAAGTTCATGAATTTCACTTATTTCTATTGTCGAGGGTGTATTTAAAACTGTTGGAATTGATATGTCTAAATTAAATTTCGTCTTTCCAGATACTAAATTTAATCTGAGTTTATTTAAAACTTTCGATACTTGTGACCAATGATTATTAGTCAATTTTTCTCGATGGTTGTATATTAACTGACGTGCTTCATTAAAGCAATTTACTAGTATGTTTGCGTGTTTATTAAACGTTGTATTTTGTACGGATCTTTTCTGACTTAAGCATTTATAGGATTTGTCAAACTTATTTCTAATATCTCTGATGCTGGTTACTATTTCCTGCCACTCCATGTAAATAAGAGTTTTGCCTTCTAAGTAATTGCATTTTAATTTTCATATATTAATTTGTTTAAATATATATATTAAATATATATATATATTTTTTTAAGGATATTTATGTATGCAGACAAAATCTTTTTTTTTTTTAATATTTTATCATGGTCGTTTGCTCTACTCTGATATTTCTTTTTTTGGCATCTATTGTGCAACTTATACAACTTGGTGAAAGTGTTAGCACACAATAGTACGACAATGATAATTAGTAATATTGTTATTAATTTCAGTTCGGGTTGTGAAACCTCGATTGTATTTATAACGTTTGCGTTTGAGTCCTCAACTTTTGACGTATGGTCCAACATAATTGATAGCTTGGTTTTTACGTTAATTGGGGGACTCGTTTTCGAAATCCTGTTTCCATTTACTATTTCTGAATCCAGTTTTATACTTTACGTTTATCTTCTTTTGAATATATAGGAAAAATTGATATTATTTATCTGTCATGACTTTTGAATTTTAAAAAAAAATTTCGTATCATTGTTATTTTTAAAATTTACATTCGTATATATTAAATATATATTCGCATTCGCATATCGCATTATATTGATTGTTGAAATGAAAATAGTGTTAGGTAGGGGACATATGACTGGTTTACATTATAAGGCATTCGCATTACTGCAGCCTTGTTTGCGTTACTTTGCTCTTCTGCAAAGCGGTTTTGGTTTTCTCCAGTTCTTCAAGGTGTCTTTTATGTTGTCCAGTTTATCCTGGTAGATTCTTCTCTCGTCTTCTGTTTTGGACGCCTTTAACAAGTTTATTGTAAGCCTGCGTTCCTCCAGCAGCTTGTGTTCTCAGCCTCCCCTCTTCTTTTTGGGTTTTGCTTTTTGTTGCTGGCGTGCCCTGTACTCAGCTATAGTGAGTGGGCGTGTTCCATCGTTGGGATACACCTCTAGAGCCTCTTGTAAGGTGGGTGCGTCCCTTTGCTCGGTAGGAGCAGAATGTTGCAGAGCGATGTGCTCTGGTTTTTTATGTCTAGACATAGACAAATCGTTAATATTGGTTTTCACTGTTGTACGTACTCGTTTATGTTTGTTGCTGCCGCTGTTTTTGTTGCAGTTGTTGTTGTCTATTGCAGTTAATGTTGCTGCTGCTGTTGTTGCTTCTGATGATGTCATCAATTGTAGTTGAAATTGTTGTTATGCAAATAGTTTGCATTGTTGTTGCTGCTGCTGATGTTGTTGTTGTTCAAAGTTTTTGCTTCTGTTGGGTCGATCCCCAGATATTGGCATATTGGTTATTCTGCTGCTGCTCCTTAAAATTTATTTTTGTCCGTCCAGGTCCAGGTGTATTTAGACCAATTGCACGGTCGCCATGTAGAAGTTGGGGTCATTCCATATCAATCCAATTAAATAAATTTGGTCAGGTGTTGTAATTATATTTGTTAACTTTATTACACGAGGCACAAAGTGCACTCGGTCTTGGATATTTGTATTGTTCGCACAGAATTCAGATTTCAGATTGACTGCTTAGAATTATGGTACGTTTTGCTTAAGCTAAAGCTGGTCGCGTAGCTACGCTGTCAGAAACGCCGGCAGCGGAGCGACTACATTATGTGTTTATTATTTACAGAACGCTTAGAGCGGCGCTGTGCGGGAGAGAGTGATATGTGCACATAGATTGGCTCATGTTAACTGCGCCGCCAGCTTATGCTAAATATGCCGACGCAGCACATATGAAGTTTGAAGGATCATATTGCTTTGACTTTGAGCGTGGGACTTGAATGTACATAAACATTGCAACTAAGTGTAACTATGTGTGTAAGTTAAAATGTACTGGGTACAGTGGGTACTCTATATGTGTGCATACCACAACTGGAGAAGATGGGATGAACGTTTTTCGAGTTATGATCAAAAGACTGGTTGGTACAAAGTATGTTATAGTGACCGACTTTCTTTCTTGTTTTTAATTATCGGGGTATTCATTTTGCGGCACAGATGGTAGTGATGATATGCGTAGAGTCTAAACAAGGCAATAACACTTAGACGGCGTTATTTTTGTCCCCCACGACTCGCAATATCAGAAAAACAATATCTACAGTTCTTTAATACACTTGGTCAATGCACATATGGGTCGTTAAATTCCTAAGACCATCTTTTGATAAAGCCAAGAATTATAAGCAATTATATTTTTCTCTGGTCAGACTTATTTTTGAGTTTGGATCATGTGTCTGGTCTCCTCACTACTAAAAATTTCAGGTTTCTGTACAGAAACAGTTTTGAATCCTTGCCCTCCGTGGCCTAAATTGGGATTCTATCGAAGATAGACGCGCTTAAAATTGGCTCCCAAAATTTATTATTTAAAATTGTTTAAAAAACACTATTTAAATCTGAACAAACCACTAAAACAATATTTAAACAACAATATGCAATACAATACAAACAAAATACAACAATTCCACAATAAAATCACTATTTTGATCTGAGCTCAGCAAAGCAGGCATACACATTTCGTGCGCACAAATTTATAAACACACTTAACACACTAAACACACCTGAATTCAAAACTGTCCCTGATACTGTGCTGTTTTTCTATGAACAATTAAAAATCTTCATTCGAAGAACCACAAAGCAAACCACACAACAGACCACACACACAAAAAGCAACAAAAAAAATAAACACTCTCTCAAATCACAAAGCTTTTAACTCACAAAAAGCATTCAACCATCCATATAGCTCCTGCAGCCTCAAAACGTGCCCGGGAAAATACTGGCATCCACTTAAAGGGCAAACACAGCTCTGATTCCCTTGCCGCTCAACTTATTGAGTTGCTGAACATACGGTTCATGGAACAAGCTGGGATTATCACCGCCAGCGAGAAGCGTATCTTGGTTGGTCTAAATGAACGTATGAACGCCATGGCGGAAGCTGCAGTAGACGTGGTCCATGCTCTAAAACAACAGGTGAAAGCAATAGAAGAGAAGCTGAATGAAAAGCGTCCATGGCGTCCCCTTCGTCGAAGGAGAAAACGATTACTACATATTTGGAGCACTTTGCGCTGCTCTAAATATAAATCCAGAACGACGGGTCCGAAAAGCCTTTCGTATTCGACTGAGGAAAGGCAATAGCGCTAAAGTTGACCCGGTAATTATTGTTAAGCTAGATCACGTGCGAGATAAAAACAATCTCCTTCAGCAATTGGAGCAACTGAGCTTGCAGCTTCTTGGCTTTAACTCCCCTGTGCCCTTCTATGTAAATGATTAGCTCTCCAAAGATAACTATGAGCTTTTAAAGCATGCGATGCAAATGAAGAGGCAAAAACTCCTGCATGCCGTGTTTCCTCGTCGCTCACTTGTGCATGTCGAGAAGATTGAGAGGGGCAAAGTAATTTGCATTGGTAGCATGAAAAAGCTCCAAGTGCTTCAAGGTGCCGATCCCCCCTGCAGCCAGCAGCATCAAATGCAGACAACCCAACTGAACCCAGAAAAAACATAATAAATTAACTCATAAATACACGGCTAAGCAGTACTTTTCTATGAAAAATATTTATATTTATATTATCTCCGTTATTGCTGTAGGTCTTCTATGTCTTAAATGTTATATATGTAGTAATTAGAAACCTCTGACCAAAATAATTTGTAATAAATGCCGTCCATCGTAGGTAACTCCCAGGCGAATAGCTATGCCCTAATCAGAGTTCTTAGTAATCAAAGAAGTGGTTTAAATGTCACATAAATGCGCAAAGTTTGGCAAGAAAGATAGAAGAGTTAATGACCGCGTAGGTCATGCTGGGGGAGTGGCCATCTATACAAGTAAGAGTTTATATGCAAAAGAAATGCTTAAGCAACCAACTGATAGTGCTGTTGAATACATTTTCTTGGAAGTTATGAGCACTACAACTGCCTCTAAAGTCCTTATTGGTTGCATGTATAGGCCGAGTCGTAATATTATCTATACTGAAGTTGTGAACGCACCGACCTACATTTTCTTACAGTACACAGTTATTATCTTAACTGGCGACCTAAACAATGACATCTTGACTGAATATCATCTTAGAGACGATATGGAATCCCTTAAATTGACGCTCGTAAACAAAGAACACCCAACCCACTTTACCAGCACAAGAAACACCTTACTCGATGTATTCTTTGTAAACAATCCTAATAATGTTCTCTTATACGACCAACTCTCTGCACCCGCTTTCTCAAAACATGACATTATTTTTCTTTCATATAAGATAGACTTACGACATTCTGAATACTTCATAACATAAAGAGACTATAAAAATATTGAATATTCACAACTATTAACTGATTTTAACTGCTTTAACTGGGATATCATTTTTTTTTTTAACAAACGTGGATGACCAATTCAAACATATGAACAAAAATATTGACTATTTGTATAATAAAGCTGTCCCACTCAGACGCAAACTTATGAAATCGTCTCAAAACCCTTGATTTAATGACGACAATAAAAGGTGCATTCTGAATCGCGCTAAAGTTTTTTTTATAATTGGAAGCGCTACAAGACAGCATTTCTTCACAAAGAGTATACAGGCCTAAGAAACAAAGTCACCCTTAAGTGCAATATAGCAAAACGCAACTATTACATTTCAAAATTTACTTGCGCAGTTTCCAACAATAAAATCTGGAAAAATATTCAAAATCTTGGTGCGGGGAAATCGAGGCCAGAAATGGCCGATAATATTGACAGCCTAATATAGACAAAATGGACCACAAATTTATAAAAGTTATCTTGCCAAAAATACTTGTCTATATTAAACATATATAATATTTAATACTGCATTTTAACATCTAATTTCCCACATGTTTGAAAAACTCCAAAGTTGTTACCGATACCAAAAGGCAATTATGATTTCCGGCCTATCTCAATCCTATCTTAACTACAAGTATTAAAAACTGTATCTGTACAGATTCGAGCTGATCCTGAAATTTTTGGTAGTGAGGAGACCAGACACATGATCCAAACTCAAAAATAAGTCTGACCAGAGAAACATATTATATAATTGCTTATAATTCTTGGCTTTATCAATAGATGGTCTTAGGAATTTAACGACCCATATGTGTCGTTAAATTCCTAAGACCATCTTTTGATAAAGCCAGGAACTCCCAAAGCTTTATTTGCAATATCCGATATATGACCGGCGAATCATAATTTGGGTATATGTTCCAGAGACTTATTTTCAATCATATAGTCACTAAGATAAGGCGTACTACGATGAAAGATATATATTTACACTACTCATAGTTGACAGGCAGACTGTTGATCTTGCACCAATTATTAAGAGAGTTTAGGTCCCTTTGTAGGAGAAGAGGTGATAATGGGTCATTATAAGACAGGAAGAGCTTAAGATCATTCGCGTACATGAGAATGAGACAACACTGTTGGAATATCATTAACAAAAAGGTTGAAGCGCAGAGGTCAAAGATGACTGCCTTGGGTCACTGGAATATACTCAAATGAGTGCAGAAAACTGTGACTTGAATCTAACTCTTTGGGAGCGATCAGGCAAATAAGCCATAATACAATTAAGTAACTTAGAAGGAAAACAAAGCATGTACAGATGGTGTATGAGGAGCTCATGATAAACGGAGTCAAAAGCTTTGCTGAAATCTGTATATATTAAATCCGTTTGCTGCTTGTTTACAAACCGAATATTGCGAAGAGTTGTAAACTCAAGCAAGTTAGTTTCGACTGAAATAAGTAATATAATAAATAATATAAATAAATAGAATAAAGCTAGGTGCGGATATGACGAGAGTTTTCTATGAGCCCATATAATTATATTGCTCAGAAAATATTTTGCAGAAAATTCTCAGAGCACATTCTCAGAGCGGGTACGGAGACACCACAAATGTGTTCTGAGAATGAGCATTGCCTGCCAACTATTTTCTTTGGCCAAAGAGCTGATAAATTCTCGCATGGGGACAGGGAAATTATAAAAAATGTTGATAATTGTCAGAGGTACCACGAGAAAAAAATGAAAGCTAAAAAGACAAAAAATAAAACAATACAAAAGTCATATGGAGAACTTTATGGAGGACGAACAACTAATGCTTCTTCTCCTTCTCCCTATAAAATCAACCATGGCATTCCCCAAAGCCTCTGCACTCATCATAGAGTCTTCCATTTTATTTTTATACAAAAAGATTAACTTTTCTTAGTCTGGTTCTTTTTTGTAGACAAACAACCGCTGATCAGGACAGGGTGACCGTTTCAGATTCAGTGACATTTTGCTGTTTATTGGTCGCCCTACAGTTTCAGAGGCCGCTCTGAGAATTATGAAACTATTCTCGCTGCGTCTCCGTACATAGCTTAAGATTTAAAAAAATATTGTAAGTCTCATTAAAAGAAGGTCCAATAAACAGGCAAAAGAAGCTAAAAAACAAAACAAAACAAGAAGTAAAGCCAGTCAAGCCAGACTATTTTATACTCTGTACCAACGAAACTGAATGTTTAGCATACATTTTGATATTGCAGTAGCAGCTGAGAGTAGCACTGCTACTAAAAATATTAAGCTGAATGTATTTGGGTAAGAAAGTATGAAATCATGAGTTTGTTTAATTTATTTTAATATTTATATTTAAACTTGTGGAGATCTCAACTGAGATGGGTAAAAAATACCTCAGTTTACTGTAAGTTGGCTGTCAATCAATTTCAAAGAGGACTCAGATTGCCTATTTCTCATGCAGGTTATCATATATTTTTGTGCTGCTCAGATTGACTATACCACTTGTCTGAGATATCTTATTTGAAAAATCTTTGAGATATCAGTCAATTGAAACAAAAAAAAGAGAGCCGCTCAGAGAGAGATCGTGTCTGCACAATCTTTTCGGTATGTTACGAAGCAGAGCATATTAGAAACAAGAAAGAAAGTCGGTCAAGCCCGACTATAGCATACTCTGTACCAACGAAATTCTACGCTCAGCATAAATTTTGATGCTGCAGTAGTAGCTGAAAGCAGCTCTGCTTCTGCGCTGCTGCAGCGAACAGTCTTTTGATCATAACTCGAAAACCGTTCATCCAATCTTCACCATTCCTTTGGCTGATCGATTAATTATTCTTATTACTAAATATATCTAGAAGGAACAACCCACCTATCTTTAAAACTGTAGGAGATATGACGTTTTTTCTAAATTGCGGGGGCGGCAGGGGGCGTGGCCAAAAATGAAAATAAACTTGATCTGCCTGCAGACATAAGAAGCATATGTCCCATACATGTCAAGCCTCTATCTCTTACCATCTCTGAGATCTGTGCGTTCATACGGACAGACAGACGGACAGACGGACATGGCTATATCGACTCGGCTGTTGATGCTGATCAAGAATATATATACTTTATGGGGTCGGAGATGCTTCCTTCTGGATGTTACATACTTTTGCACAAACTTATAATACTCTATGTACCTACGGTACAGAGTATAAATATAGATATTGTCCTAGAGGGGAAAACGTATTCAAATTAGGTAGGTAGGGCCGACAAAAACCCTCTAACTGAACCCTCCACGAGGGTGTCGGCTGGGCAATGGACACGGTATGCACCTCGGCTTAAAGCGGGTATTACATAGTGTCTCTTGCTCGTCTTACACCTAGGAAATGCAGTGTCCAGTTAAGGTGATGGCCAACACTACCACAACAGCACAATGTTGGGTGGAGCTGAGCCAAAGCCATGGTTAAAGGTGCCTGGCAGCAGACATAAAATGCTATGGGGTGGTTCCCACGAACAAAATTAACCACCATGGGTACATTTATAATGGAACACACAAAGAACCCAACTCGGGCTGGGATATCAGACCAAACGTCGGTGGAAGGCGTGACTACTACCACCGGCGGGCACGGTGGGGAGAGATCCCCACTTCGTGTCGCCAGCGGTCACACCTCTGTCGTGGTTGGAGCAGGCCAGGACAGTTGTACAGCTACTGCCGAAATGACAAGGACCAAAGTGTGGCGCGGTACTGCAGTCGATACAGACTCGGACTGTGAATCGCATGGAGGTTCAACTAATATAGAGGTGGAAGAAAAGCTGCTGCTATCTCCAGTTCGGGCGGGGTCTAGTACCAAAAATAAGGAAAAACCCACACGAACAAAGGAGGGCATGCGAGCGAAAGCCCAGTATAAAGCGGCTGTCAAAATCAAGGCAAGACTGAACGGAAGCGGTGAGCTCACCCTAGAGGAGAGAAACAAGCTTGCGTGGGCCGACCAAAAGATTAAGGAGTGTCAAAAACACTTCGCGGAGAAACCGGCGATGCAAGCCACCTCCGCCAAATACGCCAATAAAATGGAGGAGTGCTTGGCCTACAAGCGGCAGCGCTCAACTGAGCAAGCGAAGGCGGAGGCCCCTGTCAGTAAAAAGCCCCGCCAAAGACCGCAGAACTAGGCACAACCCCTCCCCAAAAAGACAAGTCAGCCCAAGGAATCAGCTAGCGACGTAGCAAAACGGCATCTCACCGTAGCTATCGTCGACATAAGCGACCCTAACGGCAAGATGACGCCCGAACAGTGGAAGCAAGTAGAGGAGAAGCTGTTCGAGGAAATTTTTAAAAGGATGTAAGACCCAGCAGCGCAACCTGTAGCGTTTGACGGAGCAGGCTGGCTGTATGGAGTCAAAATCCTAAGATGCAAGGACGACCCCACCCTTAAGTGGGTCTCAAGCGTCGTTGCAGACATGGCAAGCCTGTGGGAGAGTGCCCAGCTGGAGGTTGTGGACAGAACCTGCATTCCGTCCGTTCAGAAGGCGAAAGTACTCTTTCCACGGGTCACACCAAAGGAGCAGGCGCTGAAACTCCTACAGTGGCAGAATCCTGATGTGCCAACTGGAGACTGGAAGGTACCTCATGTTGCAAAGCCCGACAAAAACGGGCAGCACATGGTCCTCCAGATCAACAAGGAAGCCGAGGATCTGCTCTACCCAAGATTCGGGTATGGGGAGTAGGTAGCGTGCACCTACGTCTTAAGAAACGCCACCCCGAGGACACTAATGAGCACACACTGGAGGCTGGAGAGGTGGAGAACGACCTCGGCATCGACATGATGGTCGAAAAAACCACCAGCCTCGATATTACGGGGGCAGTACAGTCTGCTGAAGAAGACGAGGATGGCGACACAACCTTGCAGGCGGATGCGGACACCAGTCATGCAGTTGAAGGTCCTCCAGGTCAACTTGCATAAGAGCAAGACCGCCTCGGCGAAGCTCCTTCTAACCTTGGAGGAAGGGCCCGCAGATGTGGCTTTAGTTCAGGAACCTTGGATAGCGGCGGGAAACAAGGTCTCCGGACTAAAGTCACAAAACTACAACATCTTTTACCCCACCCCAGTAAGTAGAGCAAGGACTGCTATTCTGGTAAGAAAAGGCATCTATGCGTATTTAATGACTAATTACAGCACGGACGATGTGTGGCCTTGGAGGGTGGCAGGGACGAGCCAATTCTTATTGCGTCCTGCAACATGGCGCATGAGCGAGAGGCACCACCAGTTGAACTCGGAAGACTGACGGCGGAGGCAAGCTACAAGAAGCAACCCCTCGTCATCGGAACGGACACCAACGCACACCACACTGTGTGGGGCAGCCCGGACATCAACGACAGAGGTGAGTCTCTCTTACATTTTATTATACAAACCAGTCTAAGTGTAGAAACGTTGGAGACATACCCACATATGTGGGACCAACCTCAGCCAACGTCCTATACTTAACCATGATCCTAGGGAATAGTACTCAGGCGTCAGAATGGAGAGTTCTTGATAAACCCTCCTTCTCCGACCATAAGTACATCCAGTTCAAGATACAATTCGACTATTGTCAAACTAGAAACGTCTATAGGAACCCCCGGAATACCGACTGGGTGAAGTACCTTAAGACAGTGGAATCAAAACTGCCGACGTCAACGCCCATCTGCTCGGTGGAAGATATTGAGAAGTCCGCTCACTGTTAATCTCATCGAAGCATACAAAACCTCGTGTAGGCTCACAGTTACAAAAAGGAGAACCAGACCCCCCTGGTGGACCCCAGAACTGAAAGAGCAGAGGAAGGACGTCCAGGAATGCTTCAAACTCGCCAAACAAGCGGATGAAGTGATCATCTGGGAGGTGTACAAGATAAGACTTCGCTTGTTTAAAAAAGAAGTAAAGAAGGCAAAGCAACACTCATGGAGAACCTTCTGCTCCAGCATAGAGAAGGTCTCGGAAGCAGCCAGACTCAGGAAGCTGCTTTCAAAGCAGCCACCATGCAGAGTCAATTAAAAACGGACGAAGGTCACTGGACAGAAAGCAGCAAGGAAGCTACATGCGCTCTTCTCGATGCGCACTTCCCGGGCTGCACTATAGTCAGCGAGCCAGATACGCTTCAGGACTTAAACACTCAACAAACTAACATCCCAACCAACTTAGTCACTCCAGGAAAAATCCGATGGGCGATCGACACGTTCGCGAGCTTCAAGTCCCCCGGTCTGGATGGCATAATTCCCGCCATGCTAAAAACGACTAAAAGTTTATTCGTACCATGGCTACAGTCCATTTTTGAAGCCTGCCTGCGGTGGGGCTATGTACCTGTGGCCTGGAGGACAGCACGTGTTGTGTTCCTACCCAAAGCGGGGAAATGCAGTCACGTGCAGCCAAAAGACTACAGGCCCATTAGCCTCACTTCATTCCTGCTTAAAACAATTTCTCGATCTCCACATAAGAGAAGGCATGAACCTGACCTTGGAGAACTACCAACACGCATACACGAAAGGGAAATCGGTGGAAACAGCGCTACACTCCCTAGTAGCCACCATCGAGAAAGCAATGTACCATAAAGAGCCTTGGGAGCATTCCTTGACATATCTGGTGCATTCAACAACGTCTCCACGGAGGCGATAATGCGCAGCCTAAGAGCTGTATCAATACATAAGGCTTTGAACTCGTGGATTTACAACCTGCTGAGCTGCAGAAGAGTACAAGCCGAGTGGGGTACCACAACCATGACGAAGGAGGCACACGGCGACACGCCTCAAGGCGGATTGCTGATTATACTCCGAGTAGAAATGTAAAGTCACCGGTAGATTTGAAAATAGTGTTGACAGATGAGATACCAGTTTATCAGCATCCAAGACGTGGATGACCAAATTCAAAAGTGGCTAGACGAAAGGATAATAACTGCGATTATAGGAAGATGAATGAATAAATAGATTGCGATAATTTTCCGATGGCGCAAATGGATAGTGTTAAATCCTTATTGTTAATATAGATAGTTTGTAAAACATAGATGTAGATGTAGATGTAGATAGATTAAAGTAAATGTAAGAGATGCTGGATAAAACTGAAAATGTCATTGAAGACCCTCTCTTATGCTGCCATTGCTTGTCAACATGTTCGTTAGGCAACATTTGAATTATACTATAAGAAACGGTTATGCGGCTGCAGCGGCAGTTGAATAAATGTCTTGAACCGAAGGAGTTGTCTTGACGTTATTTGGCACCAGCTAGCAAGTAGGCTCACTATTACCGCGCCTCTAATTTAGTAAACTGTAACCCAGTAAAAATACTTATTGGAAATTTCATTGGAGCCCCAGCAGGGACTTCGGTAATAGTTTCGTGGAAATTACGTTTGTCGCAAAGTGCATTTCGGTACTGAGAGAAAACGCTTAATTTATAAATCGCCTAAGCTAGCTGGCTTGCCTTCGGTCGTGTGCTTGTTGCCCCTGCCCCGCACAGAACTAATTTGGAAGGAAACGACTCACCCAAAACTGTTAGAAGACGATAAATCCTCTACCACTTTGACCTGGAACCTTGAAGCTCAAATGCCCCGCAGCTACACTCCAGAGAGAAGGAAAGTTTTACCCCATGCTACAGCCAACTCCCAGGTAAAAAGTGTCAAAAATTGATTGCACATCACGAGCGTTGGTCAGCTAAAATAAAGTTTCAAGCTCTCAAGCAAATCAATTGTTGGCGCTTATTAATTGCATGCCCATCTGCTTATGCTTATACATACACACATACTTATGTATATGCTTTAGCAACATACCGAATTGTATAAGTCTCAAAGTGAACGCCCTTTGAACTGAAACGCAGCATTGCCACTTAAACGGTTTTTATACATACATACATACAAATTTGCAAATAAACGCATCGAAGAAGAAAGAAGCAATTACTGTAATCGGCTTCTTGCATTGAACTCCAAATTACTGATTGATTTTACTGAACAAACTTATTCGGCAAATCACTTATCGATTTCTAAAAACAGCTCGATCGCTAAACAGGGCTCGTGTCAAGGTTACACTTACCATCGTCACAAACATAAAGAGCTAGCTCTTTATAAAGCTGCGGCTACTCGTCAGAAGAGTTGTGTTGTTTCCCTGTGGGTTTTATAGCATTCTCTTATACACCAGTGTCGTCTGGCTGTTTAAGCTGCAAGCAATTCGAGTCATTGCAGCGGGCTTAGCTCAGCCATAATTATGTTTATACATACGTAGATACTTAGAAATTATCTACTTTCTAAACGTCAATCGCTGGGTTATATTTGATTTTTTTAAAATCAAAGACATCAAGATCATTTGCAGCGGGAATTCTTGCTAGTGGTTTGAGGCAGTCTTATTATTGTTATCAGCTATGACTGATCCAGCCAAAAAGCTTGCACTATACGTGCAGAAATTGGATCAAGTGATGTCGGATATTTAACGAATGAAAACTGCATTTATTGAAAAAACAATTTCATTTAATAAAATTGAGCTGGAGTGTCGCTTGCAGCTTCTAAACGGATACATTGACAAAGCTATGCTACTCCAAGGGGAGATAGACAACTTAAATCCTGCTATTGAAGGTCGCAGTTTATTAGAAGATCTATCTGTGAGCACAAAGTCCTTGTTTTTAGGAGCCACAAAGGAAGAGAATTTAGATTTAAGGACTGAGCACAATGAGTCTAGGATTTCTTTCCAAAGCCCTCACTTGCCCAAGATGCGACTACCAAAATTCGGCGGTAAGCATTCTGAGTTCAAGAATTTTACACAGAAGTCGAGAAATTTAGCCATTTATTTTCATGTCTGTCTGATGAGGCATTAGGCACAGCTAAGGCATTTCCAATTACGAACTCTTATTACTCCAAGGCACTGACCACCCTTGAGGCAGTATACGATAATAAGTGTCTTATGTTTTTCGACACAATATCGCAGCTTATCGATATGCCCAGCATGACAAGACCGTCACCTTCCGGCTTAAGGGGTATGATTGATACGGTGTCAGCGATATATGCCTCACTGCTTTCCGTCGGAAACGACAAAGATATTGCGAATGCTATGCTCATCCACATAGTGTTATCAAAGGTGGATCATACTACTAAAGCCAAGTTTGAGGAGCAGCTAGATTACGACAAGCTTCCTCAGTGGTCCGAATGTGCTTCGCAACTCAATAGGCGATACCAATACTTGGCAGCCGAGGAATCTACAAAGAGTAAAGTTAAGAGTAAAACTGACTCATGTAAAGCAAACTACAAATCGTCATTTTCCTGTGCGGAAGGTAGTCGGAAGCCTGAGCATAAGTGCTTATATTGCAGATCGGCTGATCATTACATTGGCAACTGCCAGTCCTTTAGTGCCATGTCCTTTGCTCAACGGTTCGATTTTGTAAAGGCTCAAAAATTGTGCATAAACTGTCTGAAACCAGGACATACAGTCACGAAATGTAAAACGTCCAAGTGCCGTGTATGCTCAAGGCCGCATCATACAGTGCTACATCGGATGAAGTTCAATCCGCTCCCACTTCTGCTCTGGCTGATGATCAAGTGCTTCTCGCCACCGCACTAATTAAAATTAGAAACCGAACAGGTCAATTCCAACCCGCTAGAGCACTTCTTGACTCAGGTTCTCAAGTAAATTTTATGTCGGAGAACTTGGCGCAACGATTGCGTCTACATCGTGAGAACACTGCTCTAAATATAGTGACTGTTGGCAAAACGAGTACATCAATAAAGCACAAAGTACACACAACAGTTCAATCTCGAATTAATGCCCATAATTTCAACGCTGACTTTTGGATTCTAGGATCCATATCATCGTATCAGCCTGGCCATAAAGTGAGTTCTCACAAATGGAATATTCCACGAAATATTGAATTGGCAGATCCTGATTTTCACAGACCAGCTAAGGTCGATATTCTGCTAGGTGCAGAATTTTTTTTCGAACTGTTGTGCGTTGGACAAATAAAGCTAAGTTCAGAACTCCCTGCTATTCAAAAAACATTATTGGGCTGGGTGGTCTCTGGCAAATGTTCTCGAGCTGAATCTAGCAATATAGCAGCTTGCAATCTCACAATGCTCAATGAACAATGTTCTCTCGATTTGTTGGTTGAAAGATTATGGGAGCTAGAGCAAGTTCCAGTCAAATCGAAGGCCGCATTTACACGGCTGAACAAGAAGCTTGTGAGAAACATTACAAGGAAAACGTGGTTAGACTGCCTTCTGGACGGTTTGAAGTCAAGTTGCCGTTTAAAATTGATCCATCTGTGCTAGGTCAGTCGTACGGAACTGCAAGGAGACGGTTTCAATATCTGGAGCGCAGATTACAAAAAGATAAAACTCTTTACAAGATGTACAACGATTTCATGCGAGAGTATCTTGACTTGGGTCATATGTCCCCACTCATGTCGTCTCCACCAGGTCCACAATACTACATCCCACATCAGTGTGTCCTGAGGCCTGAGAGTACCACAACCCAGCTGCGTGTAGTATTTGACGCAACAAGCAAAACTTCAACTTCAGTTTCTTTAAATGAAACGCTTATGGTTGGTGCTACTATTCAGAGGGAACTGTATTATACTCTAATTCGGTTTCGATTGCATCGGTATGTCTTAACAGCCGATATTTCAAAATTGTATAGACAGGTTAATGTTGCCGAAGCTGATCGCAAATTTCAATTAGTGCTTTGGCGTGAAAGTTCTTCGCAAGACATTCAAGTATACTGCCTCAATACCGTGACATATGGCACAGCTTCTGCCCCATTTTTGGCAGTTCGATGTCTTGCAGAGTTAGCCAATTTGTATAGCGATTCACATCCAGTTGGAACAGCTGTCACTCGTAATGATTTTTATGTTGATGAAATGCTGGCTGGCGCTGATTCACTTGGTAATTACCGTCAAGATTTCGAGTTGTCAATGAGCGCACGCGATAGAAAAATTCCTTCACATGCATTGACTCTTTAGCTCCATCGAACTTTATACGCTAACTTAGCAAGACGTTGGATTCCTTTTTTGGAGCAATACTAGTTGCGGAATGACTAAGTCTAGGGCTTCCCAAGTCCTGATGATGCGAATTTGTTTCAGTTACAGGACCTATCGCGGAGCCACTAGGGCTATTTGAAGAAACCCGGGAATGCTGAGTTTCTAGGACGTTGAGGTTAGCGAGCATAACCTGTTCAATTGAGGATTTAATAAAAGAGCTAAGATCTTTCATCATTTCTCTTTGTTGTTCTTGCAAGGCCCCCTGGATGTATCCAGTAAGACTGTAACTGGTTTCTTGTCCAATTGATTTATTTTCGATACTGCCTCGAGATAGCCTTAGCTCAGTAGATCATTTCGAGCATGGTATGGAGCGGTTGTTCAGCAAGAAAGTCTTTTAACATCAAAAGTTATCTGTTTGCTGAGTCTGTGGTCATTTTAATGAATTAGATATATTTCCAACTCGCAATCACCGTTAGTCATCTACTGTCAGCAGGATATACATACATAAGTCGATTTATCCAACAATTGGATAAAGATCGTGTATTCCTTATGGAACAACCACTGATACATAACCGTATGTGACTGCTTATCAAAATACTAACATAACAATTTTTTACTGACAGAGCAATGGTGGAGCTTAGCCACAAAATCATGTTGATGCATTCGTGATATATACATCGAAGGGCAAATTTTAATCCTTGGGCTGCACACGTTTGGGCGCCAATTATGAAGTGTGCTGCCGCTTGAGTCTATGACTAGCTGAGTAAAAAGGGGTTTCGATTCGTGCACTTCTAGCTGTGCTCTTGCTAGCTCGCGGGTTTATGTCGGGGGTTCTTTCCACTTTCCCTCTCTAAGCATACTCTAAGGCACACAAGCATAATATTTAAGTGCACATTTTGGGGTAAATAATACTGGAAATTATGAACGGGCGAAAACAAATGCCTAAATTACATTTGATGTGTTTCGGGACTTTGGTGTTAATAACCCCCCATGGCTATATTAAATAAATTCCATATTTAATCACTCAGTACTAAACCCAAGCAAAACAAAGACATACCCCCTTGCAAGTATTCCTAAGCGCGGATAGAAAGAGATCCCTCAGGTACAGTCATGGTTGGGTACACTGGCTATATTAAATAAATTCCATATTTAATCACTCAGCACTAAACACAAGCAAAACCAAGACATAACCCCTTGCAAGTATTCCTAAGCGCGCAAACACAGTTGTCTCGATTCCGAACCAGGAAAAGTAGAGAGTTTTCACTTTCAAATGTACTACGTGGCACATGCACGTCATGTAATTACTTTTATCTGTGGGTCTTGAGCGACACGTTCGCTCAACTCCAACCAAAATCTTAAACTACACCACTCAGTGCATAAGCACTGCTGCAAGGGCTAACCAGACTTGAGCTTTTCTAAGTAGACTATCTCTGTTTTGTTTACACCGATGGCATAGGATACCGCGTGCGTAGGCGTCAGATCCCAACTGCATTATCGGATGATCTAGCCGATAATCACTCGTTCTTATTGGAATAACAGCTGTTAATTGGTCTTTTAAGTCAAAATCTAATTGGAGTGTACTAAGATGACCTTAAAATTTAATATTATCACTCGCGCTCTTTCGCTGCGTTTGGTAATGCACTACTATATCTACTACTATTTATAACGTGAATAGACAGTATGAGTGTTTACATTTAAGAATATTTTTACCTGAACCTTTGGCCACCACAATATTCACTGCCAGAATGATGTGGCGGTAGCTAAGGTCATGAAAGAAGACTTTTATAAGGATGATGTGATGACTGGAAACAACACTGTTGTTGGATATATCGACACTCAACAAAAACTTCGGAATGTGATGCAGAAGGCTGTCATGAACCTAATGAAATGGATTGCCAATAACGAAAACATTACTGCTACGATCGAAAATACAAGCAAAGTCGAAAAAATCAACATTCAAAAAGACGAATCAGTTAAAACATTGGATCTACATTGGGACCCATCAAAAGATATCTTCACCATCAGCGTCAAAATGCCTTTGCTGGATCGGATGTTTTGTCACAATTGGCAATGATATTTTACACACTTGGATGGCTTACACCCGTAACCTTACAATGGAAGTGTTTTATCCAGGAGTTATGGAAATTGATGCTCTCTTGAGATACAGCACTCGATGAAGTGACTTCAAGATCTTGGCGAGTATTCACATGTGAGTTGCCGTTTCTTGCATATCTGTAGATTCCTCGTTGGATTGGAAGCACACGATCTGAAACAATCGAGCTTCGTGGGATTTATTTATTATTTATTTAATTATTAATCGTCGACAAAAAAGCTGTCAACAAATTTGATAACACGTTATAAAAAAGGCTTATCAACTAGGATGCCTACAAAGAAAGCCTAACAAAATTACAAAATAAACTAATAGCTACTCCGACTCGGTGGGGGAATTTTATTTGCCTGTCCGGCCAGCTATGCCCCGATTCACAGCCTGTTGTAGTCAGAGACGCTATTAGAGCTCACAAAAACATACAAAAATAAAGAGTGAAGAGGGAAAAAAAAACAAAAATAAAATAGAAAAAGAATTAAAAGGTAGAAGGAACAGAAAAGTTAAGACGACTAAAGAGTTCAGAAGAATCTACATCACCGATAATTAGCTTATGCAGAAAAGAAACACCTAAGACTGTCCTACGGTTAGCTAGCGAGGGTAGATCAATAAGCAAGAGTCTGCTGGAGTACGATGGTAAGCGAAGATTGGGGTCCCAATTTAAGCCTCGAAGGGCAAAAAGGAAGAATTGCTTCTGGACTGACTCCATACGATCAATATGCTTTTTATACTGCGGACACCATACGGATGAACAGTATTCAAGAGTGGGATGGACTAGAGCAGTGTAAAGTAGTTTTGTGGTGTAGGGATCATTAAATTCCTGTGACCAACGTTTAATGAATCCAAGTACACCATTCGCCTTATTAACTATAGAAGTGATATGAGGATTGAAAGTCAATTTGTGGTCAAATAGAATTCCAAGATTAACGACAGACGATATACGTTGCAACGGTTCATTTCCAATCATATAGGAAACCAGCAAAGGTTTGCAACGGTGGAAAGTCATAAACATACACTTGGAGCAATTAAGGTGTAAATGATTAACCAAGCACCAAGACCGCAAGGAGTTAAGATCATATTGCAATCTGGTATAATGCATCGGGTCGTTAAAAGATAAAAAAAAGTATTACGTCATCGGCATACATAAGTATCCGAGAATGGGATAATATTGTGGGGAGATCATTTATGAAGAGAGTAAAAAACAAAGGACCTAGGTGGCTACCTTGAGGTACACCAGAGGTTACAGAAACAGGTTTTGAAATATTGGAACGTAGCAGATCTTTTTGAGTTCTATCTTTTAGATAGCAGAAAAGTGGAGGGAAATCCTAGTCGATCCAGCTTAAAGAGGAGGAGATCATGACTGACAGGGTCAAAGGCTTTACTGAAGTCAGTATAGATGACATCAGTTTTTCATAAGGAATCCATCATTAATCAAAGAGCTAAATTCAAGCAAATTGGTCGTAGTCGACCGACGCTTTATAAAACCATGATGGAAAGGTGATAGAATCGACTTACAACATTGCTGCAATGTTGCGGCTACAATCTCTTCAAATAATTTAGGAATAGCGGATAGCTTAGCAATGCCTCTGTAATTGGAAATCTCGGATTTTCCACCCTTTTTATGGAGAGGAATAATATAAGATTCTTCCAAAGAGTTGGGTAGACTGAAGAATCAAGAGATAGACTAAAAAGTTTAAGCAAAGGTTTGCATAAAGAGCTGGAACACTCCTTGAGCACACAACTAGGAATGTTGTCAGGCCAAGGAGAGTAGGAAGATTTAAGTGATTTTAAAAATGAAAGTAGAGAGGTTTCGGATATAATGGGAGCACACATTGAGTTGGAAGAAGAAATGTTATAAGTAGAAGCAGTGTTAGCACATTGGACAGAGGAATAATTTGATTGGAAGAAATCAGTGAATAAATCAACGGCAGCGGAATCATTGGGCGTTTTCAGCAGACAAATCCGATTTACGATTACTGATTTATGATGACCGATTTTACCTGCTGAATACAATGATTGCCGATTGCGATTGGTAAATATGTCAATCATGTTTGCTGAGATGGAATCATACAAAATCTATGATTGGTGACAGTTTATAGATTGCTCTTCCAAATTTTTACCCCAAAACTAAAAATTAAATGACAACCTGACAACGTTAAAAGGCCTTAAAAATTGTGCATTAAATGAGTTGACGAAATGTACTAAAGACAGAAAATAGCCTAACTTAGCAATCAGTGACATTCAGCAGAGAATCAGTAGCAATCGCAAATCGAAAATCAGTAATTGAAAATCGGATTTATCTGCTGAAAGCGCCCATTGCTAGCCTTTTGGTCACCTAGAAAAAAAGAGGAAGGTAAAGACGAAGATCTACGTTTAGAGTTCACAAAACTATAGAATTGTTTAGGATCTTGTGCGAATTGGATTTTGCAACGGACCAGATATTTTTTATAGCACTCAGAGTTGAAAAGTGTAAAATTAGATTTTGCTATTGAGTATTTGGAATAGTCAATTGCAGAACCAGTTCTCTTATACTTTTTGAAGCATCTTGTCTTAACATTTTTCAAATTAGAAAGTCTAGGACACTACCAAGGGGGATTCAGTGACGCGGAGGTAGGAAGTCTATTAGGGATGCAGATATCTAAAAGAGAATTAACAGACTCATAGAAAAAGGTAACAGCAAAATCGAAATCAACCGCATTGTACAAAGGAGACCAGTTGTTGCGCAAATAAGTTGATTTAGCAGAGTAAAGTTTCCTTTGCGAAAACAACGACGAGGTTTATTGGGGAATACGGAAGATGGGTAGGTAGGTCCAGATACAGAAAACGAGATTTCAAGCGTAGGATGGTACGAATCTTCGGGGAGTGATAGAGGGGGACACCTAGAGACTACAGCATTGGTACTATCAGTGACAAAAACAAGGTCTAGTAATTTGTTCAAATTGTTTTGTACAGGATTTATTTAAAAAAGAGACATGTCAAGCAGACAGTCTAAAAAATCATGCTATACTGATGGTACAAGATAAGACGATCCATTGAGATTTTACCATGTGATATTCGGTAAATTAAAATCACCTACAACAACCATTGAGTCAATATCTCGTAATTGGGTCAAAACATCTTTGATACAAGCTATATGGTGCATTTAAACTTGAATATCGGATGATGATGGGATGTAAGAACAAGTAATAAATAAAGAAAATAAAGGAAACGATACCTTAACGTCAATGAATTCAACATCCACAGGAGTATTGACAATGATCAGTTCGGATCGGTGGCTGGACTTAACTGCAATCAGAACACCTCCACCTCTGCGAGCCGGTCGATCATGTCGATGGATAAAAAATTAATTTGACAAGATTTCACAATCAGAAATGGAAGGATTTAACCAAGTCCCTGAAACGCAATTATGTCAAATTCAAACGATGCACTATGAAAAAAAAACCTAGAGAGCTTAGATATAAGACCTCTAACATTTTGATAGGCAATAAGGGGTCAGATGGACGGAACTAGTTTTTTGAAACCCTATTAGACGCCACATGTGAGGATGAACTATTTGAGGGCAAGCTGATTGGCATTGACCTCACTGGATTTTTTGGCCTGAACTCATGCACAATCATACCTGGCAACTAAAATGATGGGTCACATATGACATATGACAGTTGAAACCAAAAAAATTCAAAATACAGCACTTTGAAAATTGTTCAACTTTGAACAACTGTAAAAACCAAACCAATTGACCAATTTCTATAAACCAATGTTTTTGGCCTATCTGGAATTCCCTTTATTGAATAAAATTAATCTCCTCAAAAAAATCGACCATCAAAAATTGATTTTTGCAACGCCAAATTCGCCAATCCGGCCACTGTGCGGCGTTAGAAAACAAACGTTCTGAGCTTTGAGTGCAGAACAAGAAGCAACAACAAAGCTAATTGTGAGCTACGCACAAAGAGCGTAAGCACGGGCGAACACACACACACAAAACCTGTGTTAAGAGGGGGAACCGCCAAAAATCCATCACTTGCTTAAGCAAAACAAAAACACAAACAAAATACACAGCACAGACGCCGCGATATTATAATTTGATAAAACAATTATAAATAGATGCACAACTCGAAAGCAAAGCACAAACCAACAGTGGGTTATACTTATAAGAAAGTTTAAGTTGTAATTTGGAAATAATAGGCACTTTAAATGACCCAAATAGTATTTAATTGCGGAGCACAAAAAAGCACGTCAATCACTCACAAGAGTCTCTCTCTCTCTCTCTCTGTATTGCTTCAGGAAAAGGATAGGCCACCGTCGTGTACACCAAAAAAGGTAGTCAAGTCACTTTGCAGGCAGGCAAAAGTAAGGTGAATCCTATACAAAACAAGAAGACAAAACCATAGTTAGAGCTATGTGCAGCTCATTTGTTGTCGAAGCTGCGGGCTTAACTCGAGCAAACGTTAAGAAGCAAAAGTAAAGTTGTCGCATAGTGTGACTCAAAAATAACGCTGGCTTGGATCAAAAACAGACGGAGCAAAGACAAATTGGTTTGGAATTACGTAAGGTCCGAGGAAAATCCAGCTGACGTAGCTTCAAGAGGAATTTCACCAAAAAAGCTGGAATAGCAAACCATTTGGTGACACGGACCAAAGTGGTTATCAAGGCCTGCCAATCAATGGCCAGACCATAAAAATGCTGAACATTTGTTGTGTCAACAGTGCTGCACTATAACAACCCATTTATTCCGCTGATGCGAAAGTATTCTAGCCAGGCCCGTAGAGAGGAATTACGGGCCCGGGGGGAAAAAAATTCTCGGGCCCCCATTTAATAAGAAATATTTTTCAACATAACTAAAATCATGTTGAGTTTTGTTAATGGTTAGATACATATATAATATATATTTACAGATGAGCAATAGCTATTCTGTTTCAATACAAAGGCATGGAAAAAGGATTAATTTTCAAGTTTTCGTCTATATCGCGGTTAGTTGTTCTCCAATGAAATTCGCTTTTCGCGCTTTCGCAAAGGCAAAGGATTCGATTATTACGCTGAAATCCAACTGCCTTGCTAACTCGGACTCCAAACTTAACATCGCCAGACCAATTAGACGCTTTTGTTTAGAACAAGATCTGTGGAAGTTTTTGACTCGCGATAAAACACGGAAAGAGCATTCTCAACTAGAGACACTGACAGGGAGAGTACAAAAAATTCTTAAAGAAACGCAGAAATTTGGAAAAAGATTCTGAAGGTTTCTTGAGTACAGTTCGTTAAGCAATCCAAATGGAGAAAGGTTCTTTTCAAAATTATCTACATATATATGTTTGAGGAGGACGATTTCAACTCTTCGGAAACATCAGCTTCGTACTTTTTCGTAAATTCTTCGGCAGACGTTTGGAGACGTGGTGAATTTCCATAAAAAAGAAAACACTTGATTCAAATATTTTACTGCTTTGAATCTTTTCGTCAATTCTGCAATTACCGAATCGATGATGCAGAGGAAAGTGCTGGTCTTAAATTTTTCTACTTCAGAAATTATGTCGATTTCTGGACTTGCGTCTTCATCATCCAAAAATTTGCACGTTGTCTGTTGCGAATGGTTGGCAAAGTTTCAGGAATGTTGCATCCTCTTGCGACAGGTTTACATTCACTAAGAATGAGAATGAGATCCCATCGATTTCGTATAAACTGCAAATCTGAAAGGAGAGCATTTAGATTGGCAATTTCAACGTCTATTGTAGTTTCTCTTGCTTGAAGGACGACGTTTCTCTGCATGCTCTTTGCGCTTTTCAGCACCAGATTTGTGTTGGTACATTTTCGTAAGAAGAAAGTATTTTCATCAAAATTGAGCACTAATCTTAATAAGAAATCAAATAATTTCAAAATTGCTTTGAGAATTTCATCTAGATCTGCTTCTCCAAGGTGTTGACTCGACCGATGTCGCGCACTAAGTGAGGTGTCAGGCCGACCAGGCGCTCTATTTATAGCCAGCTGCCAGCAATCGATAAGCCGCCTATCATCAGCTGTTGGTGATCGAGCGGCCTGTGCTCAAATGGTGCATTATCGATAGGGATGGTTATGGCGGGCTTCGGCTGTCGATTTGAGTGAGGGCGCGTAGTTCAAGTCAATTATTATGAAGAAATGAAAAAAATAATACTAAATGCGCCACTTGAGGCTTTTGATAGTAATAATTTTTTTCTCATGTTGTACAATACATACAGGGGAAAAAGAGCGTTAAGCAAATTATGCCCATTGCTAATGGAAAACGAAGAGACACCAAAAGAGAAATCAAAGCGGAAAGGCCATCTTGTCAGCCAGACAACAAGAGCTGTTCTTAGCTTGTGTAATATTTTTGAAGTCGCTAGCGCTGCAATAGTTCCAGTTCATGTGGAAATCGTATCGTCAAGCTGGTCTAATCTATTACGACCTAGAATCTTACTTTGATGTTGTGAAGCAAGCTCCAGCAATATTGGGAAAAGCAAAGAAGATATGTCCACGGCTAAAAGAGTTCAGTACACAATGCGATGCAATAACTGAGCACGTAGGTCAAAAGTTGCAGCAAATTGAAGACAACAGACTTATTATGGAAACGAGAAGCCCGAAAAAGGGACTGCAGTACGATCTATATGTGTCCAGGTGGATGGTTTGACTTATCGGAGAAAGAGTTTTCAAAATATAAAATGAAATCTTTAGAGAAAAACTAGCATCGCATAAAAGACTATGTTGACAAGCAAACCACAGTAATGAGCGCAACAGAAAATTTGGTGAAGATAACGTCAGAAAAAGTTAACAGCAGTTTTAAGGAAATTACCGAGAAAATGGACAACATCACGGAGACGATAAATTAAGAGTTTCTAGTCCACAGGGAATCTATCAAATTCTTTTTGCTGATGAAACAAATCCAAAGCTGGATTGAAGAGACAGAGAAAATGCAAGCAAAGGTCATGGATCTGTTAATGGACATTTACAATGGAAAAATCAACCCCATCCTCATCAAACCTGCTCAAATGATAAAGGAGATGAGCATCACTCAACAGTCGCTACCACGTAATCATGATTTGCCAGGAAGAGACAGGAAGGATGCATCAGGGAATTCCTGCGAAAACTCAGCATTGGAACCTCACATTAAGATGCAGTGTTCAATGGTTGAGTACAAGGAGCAATAATTTTGAATGGAAAGAAGCTGACGAATTGTTTTTTCGTCAGACTCGTAAACCAACAAGAAAATTTGCGCAGTAGTGTTCCCACTTGGTCCCACTAGGCAAATATTTCCTTCCAAGTATTGGAGCACAAACAAAGGGAAAGGCTAGAAAGCTGAAATCAGCATGGCTAAAATTAAATAAAGCAAAATGTAAATTCTTTGAGAAAAAGATTCAGTACCTAGGATTTTTCCTATAGGAAAAAAAGCAATAAGCTTTTGTTTTAATCGTAAATTACTATTCAAATTTCATTAACAAGTTCGTAGAAAAATGGATCAATTGTATAATTTATTGAGGAAAGGGAACGAGATTAATTGGACTTCAGAATGTACCAATGCTTATGAATAAGACAAAATTCTAACGACAGACGAATGCAGTAAAGCCAATTGTTTTCGTATCCAAATCACTACAAAGCAATGAAACTCATAACAGTACCATTGAAGAGGAAACATTAACTATCATATTTTCGGTTTCCAATCCAGAACTTTGAGGACAGACCACAAGCCACTTGTCACCAAATTTGGAGAACACAAGGGATTGCCATGAATGGCCTCGGCAAGAATGTAGAGGTGGGCATTACTTTTGTCTGACTTCAACTATGTGGTTGAGTACGTGAAGGGTACGATTAATGAGGCAGATCATTTATCCAGAATTCCTCCTGTTAAAGGTGAAGTTTAATCAAAAGAATGTAATTACTAATTTAATCTGAAATTAATCTGAAAAGGCAACAAAATCCCTTGAGCACAAGTTGTCAGTTTACGGCAAAGCTAACTGAACGTTTTTGTCGAAATCGCTCAAAGCAATAGAAAACGGTAACATTTCCCAGTTGGGGTAAGATCATTGTTCGGAGCAGAGCCGCTAATAATGAGATATATAAATTTTAATGTAAATCTCTTTGGCTTATGTTTGTTTTGAATTCCAACACTTGTAAATAATACCCAACATCAAAGCTCACACTGTTAGCAGAGCTTTTATCTGAGCTGAGCTTTTCTATGCAGCGGAAGCCAGCGCTTGGCGCCTCACTTCAACTCCAGAGATCGAGCAATATAAATTTAATAATCAGGAGCCCATTTTGTGTCATTAGATATTTGTGATCTTGGAGTTGTACAAGTCCATTGTTTCATATCGTTGAAACAATTAACTTTTTGTTTTATCGCTGCTGTTTCTGCACAAGTTGGTGCCAAACACACACATAAACAATTGTGTAGTCGCGTACATTTGTTAAAAACAATAACAACACACAGTGGAATCGAGTGCGTGAATTCTTTGGTGGACAAACAAAAAACCAATAATTGTTGTGCGGAAAATTATAAATGTACATCGAGTGCATTTTATTTAATCGCAAAAACATTTAAACATACATAAATACAAACAACAAAGTCCCGTTTAAAAACAAAGTCAAAATTTCTGCTGTTGTCAAATGGCAATTTCCTTTTCGTTACCTAACCACAGAGCAACGGAAAGGAAAGCATTCCGTTTAGTTTTCGATTGTTCGCTTTACGCCTTTTGGCGTTTTGTGTGAAACTAAAAGCAATTAAAAAAATTAGTACGTGGCGTAAACATTTTCATTTGAATTAGCAAAAATGGTTGAAAGTCGTGATGATTCGAATGTCTTACTAATTGCTCTGAATGACTTTGAGTTTTATAGAGCCAAAGCGAAGTCCCTCATGCGTCAAGCATATGCATTAAATGATTTTTTGTCTCCTGATGCATTAGTTCGCTTTGACGAGGCTGATTTGCTTGCGCGCGTTGAGTTTATTAAAGATTTGAAAGTAGATTTCAATGCCGCACAGACCAGCTTGGAAAAGCTTGACCTGCTTGCTACACATTTTCAAGGAGAATCAACCTTCAACACTTCTCGGAAATCGAGATTGCCAAATCTTGCGCTGTTGTGCTTAAGTGGAGAATATTCAGTCGTGGACAATGATCAAGAGCTAAGTAATATAGAAAACTCGAAACTCGGGAAAAATGGGAGAAGGATTTACCAACAAAAAAGCTGTCAACCTGGAACTCACTCGCGTTGTTTTTGGAAAAGCGATGCAGGATGATGAATATGGTAACACTAAGCCACAAGCACCAACACCAAGAAAACAGGTGGTGAAAAACACGCACAGACTTAACCAGAATGATCTTATTGCCTCCTCGACTAACACAATTAGTCCTCTTTGTGTTTTTCGTGATGGAAGAGACCATTATTTGACCAAATGTTCTCGATTTCTGAACTTGAGCGCCACTTTGCACGACAAGAAGGTGCCTTGACTTTGCAGCAATGCAAGTCAAGGCACTGTAGGCAATGCCATATGAAGCACCATTCATTGCTTCACATGACATCAAGCGTACCCTCATCATCACAATCATCTTCATCATCGGTTGAAGTGTGAAGACGTGATTTTGTCGAGCTCCGGTTTTATTCGTTGTAAAATCAGTTGTTAAATCAAAAACTTTCGACTCGCGATAAAAGACTTTAATGGACATTCAAAAGCACTCGCGCTTATGTTGTCCAATAATATCTAATAGTTGGTATTTAATTAAATTAAATTAATCGCATGACTACGCGTACAAATTCAGCAAATGCAAGTGCAAAGAACACTAACAACACCATGAGTCAGAGCGAACTCGCCGGCTTTCTAAACAGAGCAACAACGCTCAATTTGCAATTGTCTCTCCTGAGCCCACCAGCAGAATGTAAGCTCTCATATTACCACTGCAACCAAGATCCCCTCACTGGGAATAGGTTCCAAATTCTTGCCAAACAGTCTGACGCTGAGACTGAAGAAAAAGCTGCAAGTGCCACAAAACCAAAGCCTCTACCAATCTACATTAAGGATACTAGCTGTACGGCCCAAGTAACAAAGCTTGTCTCTCTAATAGGCAATAATAACTTCTATGTGACATCTGTCAGCAAAGGCAACATACGCGAAACAAAGTTAAAACACCGATGACGACTATCGCGCTGTCGAAAAATGTTTAAGAGCTGAACATAAAAGCTACTACACCTACCAACTAAAAAGTAGCAAAGGCCTACAAGTTGTAATCAAAGGTATTGAATCAAGTGTCCCTGCAACTGAAGTTGCTTATGCTTTGGAAGAAAAGGGATTTAAGGTCAAGTCCGTAATAAACTTAATAAACACAGACATAAAACCCCAGCCGCTTTTCAAAGATGTGCTGAGCCCGAATGAAATAGCTCCTAACAAAAATGGCGTGCACCCAATTTACAAACTACCTTACTTATTGCACCACAGAGTAACTGTAGAGGAACCGCACAAACGCAAAAATCCAGTGCAATGTACCAATTGCCAAGACTGTGGACACACTAAATCCTATTGCGCTCTGCGATCTGTTTCTGTGGCATGTGGAGAGCTGCACAATACTGCCTCATGCCCCGCTAACAAGGATGATTCATCAGTCAAAAAATGCAGTAACTGTGGAGGGAACCACACCACAAACATACACAAACTACAGAGGCTGCCAAGTATACAAAGATATGAAAAGCAGGATTAATTCACGCACGGAATTTGCTCGTTCCAATGGAAACCTTAATATGTATACGATATACAATAATATGTAACAATCGACCACTGGAGTCATCGTTACCATAGCTACGAGATCGTCTTTTGCCCCATCGACTACTGCCCAAGGCGATTCTTTCGCAAGCGTCTGAGACAAGGAACAATTTCACACGAAACTCGAACTCAGACGACTCTGACAACAAAACATGTGGATCAACCATCAAACCAATGTAGCTTGGAAGCCATGTTTCTATCGTTACAACAATCCCTGAAAGATTTTATGGTGTATAGTATATGCAAAACGCAATGCAAGAACAGATGAGAATGCAAGGCCTTCTCATTCAACTGCTCGTTTCGCAACAACCCAAATAATAGCTCTAATAAGAGTATCACTCTGGAATGCAAATGGCATTCCTCGCCACAAAGTGGAGTTATCCAAATTTCTCCAAGACAATGAAATCGACATAATGCTTCTTGCGGAAACTCATCTGACGGACCGATATAATTTCCAATTATCGGGATATGCATTTTACGGCACAAATCACCCAGATGATAAAGCCCATGGCGGAACTGGTATCCTAGGCAGAAGCCGCGTCAAACATTATTCACTATCGGGATATTCGGAAACCTACCTACAAGAAACATCGATTTGCGTAGAATCTAAACGAGGCAATATCACTCTGTCTGCGGTTTACTGTCCCCCACGATTTACGATATCAGAAAACCAATTCCTAGACTACACTTGGGCAACGCTTGTTCGCTGCGGGTGACTATATTTCGAAACATCCCCACTGGGGCTCTAGACTGACTAATCCCAAGGGGAAGCAACTCTACAACGTACTCACGTGCGCATCAAACAAACTCTACTATGTATCTCCGGGAGGGCCTACATACTAGCCAGCAGATCCAAAGAAAATACCCGATCTTATAGACTTTGCTATTACAAGAAAAGTTCCACAAAACCTGGTAGCTGCAGAAGCCCTTGCAAACTTGTCGTCAGACCATTCTCCAATTATATTCACCCTTCTGGAGTGCCCTCAAATCAGACAATATCCTCGAAGACTGACTTAACACAAGACAAACTGGCTCAAATACAACAAATATATCAGCAGTCACATCGAGCTGAGGCCGACCTTAAGCAGAGAAGTAGACATTGAAAACTCAGTACAAGCCATCAGCACTATCATTACTGCTGCTGCTTATCATTCAAACCCTCAAACAACAATAATAACACCCAAGCAAGATAGTAGATTAACGAACAGCTACATAGATCGACTGGTGTCCGAAAAGCGGCGTGCAAGAAGAGAATGGCAGCACCATAGGTCGCCTGCGTCAAAAAATCGTCTGAGACTTGCGGAACGCATTCTTCGCAAAGCACTCGAAGCGGAATAGCAGCTAGCCCATTGCCGTTACATATAAAAACTATCGCCTACAAGCACCAAATTTCCCCCATGGAGAGCACATGCAAGCATAAAGCCACCTGCAAAGGTGGACACGCCTTTAAGGGACCAGAGTGGAAGTTGGGCCCGCAGTGACGAAGAGAAGGCAAATGTCTTTGCACTTCACCTTAGAAAAGTCTTCCAGCCAAATCCACCAACTAATGGCTATGCACTTCCATTGGTTCCCATCGCCGCACAAACTGACCCAATTAAAGTTCATTCACTTGAAATAAAAAATGGTATCGGAGATCTACAACCCATAAAAGCGCCTGGACATGATCTTATTACGCCTAAAATGATTATGGAACTTCCAACCCAATGGAAAAAGTCCACAATCATAATGATCCATAAACCAGGAAAGGATAAAACCCAAGCGTCATCATATAGACCCATTAGTCTGCTACCTTGCTTATCAAAACTTTGGATTTCGAGCTAAACACGGGACTATTGAGCAAGTCAACCGCATAACTTCAGATATTCGGACTGCGTTTAAAACCCCGAATAGGCTCTGCCTAGATGTTGCCCAAGTATTGACCGCGTATGGTTGGACGGTCTTACGTTCAAGATAAAGACAATGCTTCCACCAAATACACACAAAGTCCTAGAAAGTTACGTCAGTAACAGAGTATTTACAGTTCGTCAAAATGAGTACACAACTGAAGAGTTCACCATAGGAGCCGGAGTACCGCAGGGCAGTGTTCTTGGTCCTTTCCTATACGTACTATACACTGTCGACATACCAACAGACCCTCGACTTAAAATAAGTACTTTTGCGGATGATACGGCAATATTAAGCAGATCACGATGTACAATTACCGCAACAAGACTTTTGGCAAGCCACCTTACCTACGTGGAAGAGTGGCTGGCAAGCTGGCGTATTAATATCAACGAGCAAAAGTGTAAACACGTGACGTTCACACTCAACAGGAGCACCTGTTCCCAGATATCACTTAATGCGACTTTGATCCCACAATCAACCGACGTTGTATACCTAGGTCTACACCTTGATACAAGGCTCACAAGGCGCAAACACATAGACTCGAAAAAACTTCAGATAAAGCTTAAGACCAACAGCCTTCACTGGCTAATTAACTCCCGTTCCCCACTAAAGCTGGAAAATAAAGTCTTACTGTACAAGAGCATCATAAAGCCTGTCTGGATCTATGGCTCGCAGCTGTGGGAAATGCTTGTGCGAGCAGCGTGAACATCCTCAAAAGATCACAGTCGAGAATACTTAGAACCATCACTGGAGCGTCATGGTACATTCGCAATGATTGTATCCACAACGACCTCAGCATCCCACTGGTTTAAACTGAAATAGAGGAACTTAAGCGCAAATATTCGGAGAGCTTCTTTCCCACCCAAACCAACTTGCAAAATCTTTCACCATGCTGGCAACTCATTCTCGTCTCCGAAGAAACGAACTACCACCCCAGCGACTGACTTGAAGGGCCGCAGAACACAAACTACCTTCAATAGGCGACAGTTTTTAAAATAGTTTCTAGATTAAGATTTGAAATATTATTATTAGTCTCTTTAAGAGAAGATCCAATAATTACCGACCAATCCACCATCATCTTCATTAGTTTCATGTTCATCTTCACTACTAGTTCCTCCACCCATTCAAAATAATATCGCTAATAACTACGTGTTACTTGCTACTGACAACATTTTGGTAAAAAATCGTGCTGGCGCACTCATTCCTTGTCGCGCTATATTAGACTCAGCATCACAAATAAACTTCATTACTTCTTGTCTTGCTAAACAACTGCATCTTAAAACTCGACAGTCCCATATCTCGATTTCTGGCATTGAATAATTAATTTTGGATTCCCGCAAAGCGGTTGATGTTGTGGCCCATTCACAGGATGCAAGCTATCGTGCTTCTTTCACTGCTGTTGTCACTCAAACCATCACCGACTTTCAGCCACACTTTGATATAAATGCTATAGTAATATAGATCTAGCTGATCCAATTTACTACAGATCTCAGCGCATCGATCTTTTAATTGGCGCTGGACTCTTTTTCTGATTGAACTGATTTGCATTTGGCAAATTCAGTTGGCTGACTGTTTGTCAAGACTTCAGAACACCAAACTTGGTTGGATCGTATCTGGAGGGCTTGCAAAACAGCCAGTCAAGCAGTCTGGTTTAGCTGCCACTCTCAGGTCGTCTCACGTTGTAATGGTGCTACTTTTCTAAGTCGATCACTGGGTACACTTTTCTGGACACGACTGTTAAAACGCTGGCGACTGATCTGGCAGCTTTAGTCTATTTTATGATATTTTCTCGCCATACCAGATTCGGTCATACCAGACAGTCCATGTTGGATTTCTTGTGCCAGAACACGTTCCATTTCCCTGATTCAAGTAATTGTGAGCAGTCGCAATCCACGTTAATTTTTCGACAAGCAACGTGTCTCCAATTTTATTGTGAAATATCAACTCCCACGAGAGTATTTAGCCATCGACATTAAGATCAAAGTGTTTGCCAACTCCACCTGGCCGACCTACGCCTTGTTCGAGAAAACTTTGATTCATTTGTGGCGAATTTCGAGTTGTCGAAACTTAACCTCACCCAGGGTAAGCCAAGTTTGAGTTTAATGTGATCTGTGCTAAAGTGAATCTTTTCAAGGGTTTGGGTGATCGTTGAGTTCTGGCATCTATTTAATTTATTCGGTGTTTGGCCAGATTCCGTTTACGGAAGAAGGCGGTGCGAGTGGCGTCATTAGGCCTCGGCTGCGCTCAGGCTTGAGCACGAGGCTATGCTTAACCAACCCCGAAGATCTACACCAATCCCAGACGCGTCAGAAGAATATTACCAAGTGTGGTGCCAAAGGATACTCATATTCCCAGATCCCAGAGGAAAAAGCTGGCAGACACTAACCTAGCATGTCATAGTTAACATAACCCCACTTTTTGAGGTGTGAGCAAGTGCTACTGCGGATGATGTCACCCACACTCCTGACGCATAACCAACAGTTGCAGCTGACTCATGTGAACTTTAAGTGGGAAGAGTTCGATGATTTTCTGGAATATTTTGTATCGATGGAAAGAGTTTATTTTGAAATTAAATTAATTTTGTCCCTTGTTATATTGTACTTACAAGTTTTTTGACATTTTATCTTAGCACTGCGCCTCCTCTGAGTTTGTTGCATTCCTGAATCTTATGAAAATCCACAGTCACCTCAACGTCAACAGGCCTGCTGGCAGCGATGGACTTTACAGCGTGTGCTTACGGCCTAGCCGAATTTAAGTAGAAAAAAGGTCACGCAACAAAACTTCAATAGTCGCAGTCGTAACGTAATCAGAATCATTATTAACGTAAAGTAAATCTCAACCCTTATCCTACTAAGAATGAAATTTCCTTAGATTTAAAACAAAGAAACCAATGTTATTGACCAGTCTAATTCTGAGATACAGTGAATTCTGTTACTTTTCATTTAATTTTATTTTGCGCTATTTTCCACATTATCATTTAATACTAAATATTCCGGAAATGTCCCTGATACCAATCCTTATTATTTCATAATGTTCCATTAGTTCCTGATATTAGAGTTAAGTCAACATGATGGGTAATTTTAAAGTCGACCATCATTTGAAACACTTAATGAATTATATGATATAGTAAACATGAAATAACTTCCTTCTTTTCTTGAGGGCTCCTTAGGTATAAGCACAGAGGCAAAGTTTTGGGTAGAATCGCAACTTAATCTTGATTTTACAGCAGGGTGGGTATAGAAGGAGGATGTTAACATCTCAGTTCTTCCTACATTAGATAGGTATTCTGCCTGTTTGTCCATTTTCCATCTGTTCGGTTTGAATTTTCCCATCTTATTACCTCATCCCTGTCTACGATATTATTATCGTAACGCATTCGTTGAAGCCGCACAAAAGACCCACGCCACTTTCCCTGAGCAAAGTCGAACGCGACAGAAGACAGAGTGCGCAGCCGAAACGATCCGAAGCGTGTTCGTTTCATAATAATTGGCGCCCAAAGTGGGGACCGAAAGGCAATTGGTTCGCAGATTTCTTATCTCGGGGATGAGAGGACTGTTTTGAAAAAAAAAAAAACGCTGTATGCCGATATTCCTTTTTGAAAATATTATAATGGCTCCCACAATTCCGATGCTACCTTCCCAAATCCTTGTCCCCAATCCAGCTTTTATCCATATATTTTTGAAAGTTAAATTCCGATCGTATTTTGGAGCTTACTTGGAACTGCTGGGATTCAGATTGTTGTCGGACCCAGACCAGTAGCCACATAATACATGAAAGATGGTTAGTTATTTGTTCGAAAGTCGAGTATATTAACAGAACTTTTTATAGACTTAGTTAGGAATGATAGCTCTGATTAGATTTCGGTTCTATACCAACTAACCAGTGTGTAAATAATTAAATCTTCTAATTAAAATCGAGACTTGCTCATACTGTAATCTTTCGGTATGTTCGTCTATTAATTCGAAAAGATATTCAATTCGTATTTGCATATTTAATTTCCGCTTATGGACTTACAGTTATTACCTATCTAAATATATAATATTTTTGATTTGGTCTTGTTGTAGAATCCTTTCATAGTATTTATAGGTTTGTACGCTTATGTATGTTTTGTTTGTCGTAACAATTTGATGCAGCAAATCTTTCTGATAATTTTTGGAACGTACGTGAGTGACTTATATTTCTTTGGTTCCCGAATTTTTCTGTTGTTAGATTTTCTCTGCCTTTTTAATAACGACTTGCTCATCCAAATAGGGAAATCGTTATTTCCCAATATTGTTATTATTTCCGTTTTTATGGTCTTGTGATGTTGTGTCGCTAATGTTCATCAATCTTCGAATACAACCTAGTGCTGTATTCAATTTAATCGTTTTTGGGTGTTTTGAATGGTAGTTGATTATCCTTCCTGAAGCTGTTGATTTCATGTACCATATTGTTTTTAGAGTGTTGCAGTGCCTATTTATTGAACGCGTCGATCTCAGAGACTATAAGAGATAGAGCCACAAAAGGTGAAGGTTTGCATGAAGGTAGACTTTTGCTGTACGCAGATCAAGTTTGTTTCAGATTTGGAAAATTCCACCTCGTCCCCCTTTTATCCCCAAAAAAGCAAGACCTCCTCTAGCCATCCTAGACCTAAAAAACCATCAGATCCACAGTTTTTAAGTTAGAGCCTCGCGGTTTTGTATACATCAAGCTAAGCCCAATATCTATCTATTCTGAAAAGTACAAAATCACCGGAGTTATAAGCGAAAGTTGAGAGTTGAGCTGATAAGAGCATCCGCAACCCCCCACCCCAGGTGTTGGTCAGGACTAGAAAAAAGTGTTGCCTTCATTTGGGATGATAATTTTGTTACATTCATCTTAAAAAAATTTAAAAACAAATAAATGAAAACAAATGAACGGTGTATTTTGTGTTCGGGAAACTCGACTGCAGCGCCCTTACTTGTTTTAGGTGCTTTTAAGTAATCGAATAAAAGAATCGATATTGTCCAGGATAAGGAGTTTAATATAAGTGATATCTCAGAAAAAAAAATGTTAATTTGTTTTTGATTTCTTTAAATTTAATTTCTGTTTAATTATTGGATAAGGAATTTAACATAAGTTTAATAAGGAAAATAATTGAAAATTGAAAAAATGAAGAAATCTTTCAAAAAAATTTATATACTTAGAAATGATACAAATTGTTATATATTTTATTAAACAAATTTTTTTTGTTACTGCGTACGCCGCCGGCCGCCGACAAATTCGACGGCTTATCTGCCGCCGCCTCCGCCGGTTCTTTCTTAACTCTACGCCGCCACCGCCGGTTTTACTTGACCCCCTACGCCGCCGCCGACGACCAAGCTATCGGCGTAAACCTCTAATCCAGAGTAGTTAGAACTTCATTTTCGTTCACCATGCCAAACAAGTCATCTACTTATTTTGTAAATACTCTGAGTTCCTCCATAACAATGTCGGCTATGATGGGTGAAGCTGGTGATCCCAAGGGCATTCCTTTTAACTGTGTGTATGTTTTGTCCTCATTCTTAAAATATCTATTTTCTATGATGCTCTCTAATTTTTGGCCATTTTTGTCTAATGGTGTCCATTGCTAAATCTATTGGTATACTAGGGAATAGGGACACAACATCGAAGAACACAAAAACTTCATCTCAACATAAATGGGTATTGTTTACTTTTTCCTTAAACTCCGTCGCATATTTGACATTAAATGGTGATTCCACCCTTAAGTTGCTGAGTATTTTTGCTACATATCTACATAATTAATGTGATGGTGACCCTACCGATGAGCAAATTGGTCATAGTGAGGTTCCTTTCTTGTGTATTTTGGGCAGTCCATATATCCTTGGCGGTAACACTGTGCTTGTCGTGAGCTGACTTCTTTCGGCCTTTGAAATAAACTTTACCTTAAACAGTTGGTCCACTAAATTGTTGTTTCTCGTTTGGAGTCTTGACGTCGGATCTTGTCTTAAAGTTCTATATGTGCACAAATCCCCTAATATATTTGTAAGTTTTTCCTTATAGTTGTCAGATTCCAAAGCTACCGTTTTATTCCCTTTATCAGATGTTAAAATTAAGACTTTGTTATATTCGCTCGGAAATTTCCGCGTCTGTTCCACTGTGTCCAGTATTGCACGATCCATTGCACTATCTCTAACTTTGTCAGCTCTGTTTCTTATGTCTCTTTGTCTCCCAATGTCTGTACAAATTCCTCTCCGTCGGAAATGTACTTGAATAGAAGGAATCTCTTCTTTTCCACCGGTAGCGCGAGCTTTGGACCTTTAGCAAGCAATGCTTGTATGTTTGGAGGAAAGTTGACGTTCGTTTTGTTTATGAACCATTCCTTTTCGTTTTTGTTGAGATCGACAAAATTGTTCCGTTTGTCGCGTAGCTTCTTATGTTTCAGTTCGTTCCGTTCCTTCAGTATTGTTGTTAGTTTGTTCGCGACGTTTCTCTCGCTCTCGAAAAACGCTGCAGCATCAGCAGTTCTATTGTTGTTGTCGTTTCTGTCATCTGTTTCGTTTGTTTCTTGACAATGTTGTATTTGTGTTACATAATTAGATTTAATATTTTCATGAGGAAGAAATTCGTGTGTTCGTCTAGTGTTTTGATTATGTCTGTACGTAATTTATGGTCGTCGTTGAAAATATTCTCACACCTAGTCGTATTGGCTATGAATTTTGGGACTAATTTTGTTTTTTGGCATTTTAAGAGATATTTTATACTGGCTTTAGGTTTAAATATTTTTGTAGATGTCGTTTGATATTTGTTAATATTTGGCTTAAACTTTCCTTCGGAAGTGCAAAGACAGCACTGTTAAATACCAAGATGCCATTCCAACTGCAATAGAGCGAAAATAGGCCTTTGATAAAATTGTTTAAATCATGCAAAACTACGAATTTCGAGAAGAGATTGATAGAGTTCGAAAGAGCGCCCCAGTAGGTCAGAAACTTCAAAGTTTGACTGATTTTACACATGAGCATATCGGATTTTGGTGTTCATGTTCGTGGTTGCGAGTAGGGGGACGACTTGTAACAGGTTACATATAATAATTCCCTAGGCTAGATAGATTCATGGCTGAGAGCGCAAGCTGTTCGTCCGGCTCTACTCGTCGGCAAGTAGTGGTGGTGGTCCTTGCTCTCATCCATGGGTTCCTATGAATTCTTTTCATTTTAAAATGGATGCGTGCAAGACAAGCTTAAGAGCCGGTATAGAGTTGAAGAACAAACTAGATGCGTAGGGCTTGGGAAAGTAAAGAAATACGTCAGCGGCGTGTTCCGCCATAAGGAAAACTGGCCTCGATCCTCCGCTGTTAATGAGGATTTGCTTTGCCCTCCCTGCCTAAGCCATTCCATTCCACAAAAGAAAAGATTAATTAGAATGGCCCAAATAAGGCGCTAAGGGGTTACGGGATGGTCATGGTCAGCGGAAATCAAAAGTTAGGTGCTTTAGAGAAACATTATAAAATATTTATTACCCAGTAGAAAACTCAAATTGAGTGCTTTGGTTTGGGCGCGATAAAGTGGAGAAAGAGCTCAAGTGAAAATTGAACTGAAACTATTTGGTGCGTTAATTGGGAAGTTGATTTGCAATTCGCATAATTTTCTTATTTCGATTTCTTTTTAATGGAATTTAATAACTTTTCTTCAAATGATTGACGCATGCAAAAAAATAAGATTGAAAATGTACGTGAGAGTCACTCACTTTGCTGGTTGCCACTCCATCGTAGAAAACGCTTTCGGCGATGCTGTAACTGCTGTAGGGTTAGACTTGTACAAATAATAATTCCACAAACAAACAAAATAAGCACAATTCAAAATTTTCCCGCTCTCAATGCCATTAAAATTCGCTGAACCACATTGAGTTTTTTTCTCCATCTCTCACTCCCTTTCTTTCTCTTTTCACTATTAAAAGGGAACTAGGAAAATGTACAAAAAATTACATAATCGCCATGCGGCCAAATTTTATCCAATTTTCGAAAATGGTTTAAAGGCGATTTAAATGGGACACCAAGACACAAACCCTAACTTAACACATTGAAATAGTTAGCATTAACTTTCTCGCTGGGTGGTCGCTTCAGCTTTTTTTTCCAAAATTCTTCCGCCGGAATAAAATGCCAAAAAGTAAAACAAGTCAATTGGTACGGCTTGGGGATATAGTTCCTCACTTTTGGCCCGTTTTGGCCACCAAAAAACTGGGGTAAAAACAACCAGCCCGATCGTCGGGCACTCTCAACGTTGTCTTTGCTTTTGCACTAAATCTGAAGTTTAATATGCTTGATGTCTGCTCTCGTGCGCCGAATATCGTAGAATGAGTGTTTACTTGCTGCTGGAGTGAATCTTGCCAATAATGAGTTGCTGAATGTTTCTGCTACCCAGCTTAGCCAAAATTAAAAGGGAGTCAAAAGTCTAGCTTTCTTTAGGCATAAAGGTTATTGCCGGCCAGAGGAATCATATTCCCAATTAGGGGCCAAACCTGCAATTTGCAATAAGAAACAGGAATAAAGACTAAAAACCTATTCAACATGCATTCCAGTCTTCATTTCACTTACCCCTTTTTGGAGTTCAGCACAACTAATGAAATAACTAGACGCAGATGCGTCGCCAATTGCTGAGGCTTCTTGAGTTTCACTCGCGTTAACAAAAATTCACTAACTTTCAACTTTATTTTTTTTTAAATGTCGGGTATAAGGATAACTTTAGCACTTGGTTATGAATCGCTGCAACTCAACTGCACTGGTTGAAGGCTCAAAAGAAACATTGCGAATCTCTTCAAAATAACGTTGTGTCAGTGTAAACGGTTAAAATTGTGAGATTTCAAATGATAAAAGCTATGGTTATATACCTACCATTACATCAAAAATAGTAGCGCGGTGAAGCGGCCAGCTTTGTATTAAGTTGAGAAAAGCTTTTTTGGCCTCAGCAGGTAACATTCCCCGTAAGCTTTGGTGATGCATAGCGACTGCTTCATGCGGTATGTTGGGTACAAATCGAGGTGGTAAGCAATGAGTAGCAATAGTCCTATAGTCATTCAAATTTTCCTGACAATCTCCGAGTTCTAATTGCCCTTGGAGTGCAGCTAACATTATTGCTTCCATTTCAGTGATTGGATAACGTTCACTTCTTAGGCTGTGCAGAATTTGATGATATAGAAGCTCTTTTTCTATAGAATCCTCTAAATTAATGTAATTATCACAAAACAAATGCTTTTTAAACAAAAACATATAATTTTGCTGTGGTAGTTGAACTCCATTATTTGGCTGAAAAAAGAAGAATAATATTTTTATATAATTAGAAATAGTATCAAAAACGTTATTTTAAACGAACAGGAAAGTCATTTTTTTCTTTTCTATTAAAACTTATTATTTCATAAGGGATTGATAGCAAGGTGTTTTATATTTCGCTCTGACATGGTATATTTATATACAACCATATTGCAAATCCTTCAGTTCGGATGGGGTATGGATTTTCACTGTATGGCAATCTTGTATTCCTGAATTTTTGTGTCGAATAGTTCCCCTTTCATCCGTGAATCAAATCGAATGAGTGCTATGGTTGAGACCATTCAACCCCATGCACAGTGGTCGCTCCCATACGACAAAAATAAAAAAAAAACAGATTTCTATATTTTACACTTTGAAGCATGCCGATCATGTTTAAAATTAAATATAAACTTTAAACAAACGGTTTTTTTCAGTGTTCTTTTTTCACACCTTGTGAAAAAATCCATTATAGTTTGACTACGTGCTAGGCAATTCAGCGCGCTGTGTTTTCTCTCAAAGTGTCGCCAATATTTAGAAGAAAAATCATAACAACAAAAAGCTTCAATAAAATTTTAAAAATAGAGGAAAGTCAACTTCGGCTTGGACGAAGTTTGTGTACCCTTTGCAGTACGTTTTTAACTTATTTGAAGGACATGAAGGACATATACACTGAGAACTAACAAGTTTTTCTCAATTAGACTACTTTTCTGACTCTACTTTTGTATGATGGCTATACTATATAGATGTCCGATTCGTACAAAATTTGGCTGAATCATGGAGAAGCATAAAACAAGTAAATGCGGAGTTTGGAGACGTTTGCACTAAAAACAAAAAAGTTTTTCTCACTAGAACTAGATTTTCGACCGATCGTTCCTATGGCAGCTATATGTTATAGTCTTTCAATCCGGCCGGTTCCGACAAATGTGCAGCGTATTTGTACAAGAAACTTCTTGCAAAGTTTGGTGGCGATAGCTTTAAAACTGACGGTGGAGATAGCATAGAAACAGACGGACAGACGGACGGACAGACGGACATGACTATATCGACTCAGCTTGTCATGCTGATCAAGAATATATACTTTATGTGGTCGGAAGTGCTTCCTTCTATGCGTTACAGACATCTGTACAATTTCAATATACCCTCTGCAACGTTATAATAATATGGATATCATTCGAGCAGGTATTAACTATAGTTTAAATTATTTTACTGTTTTTACTTGAAAAATACAGATTTCAGCATACCAGAAAAATCTCGCGACTAACTCATACCTTATAATTAAATTACTACTAAGACCGTCTCATAAGTGGATTAAGAAAATTGAGTTGCAAAAAAGGACTTTATTAAAAGAGTTGGATTTGGATTATAAAATGCATTTAAAAGCTTTCTCAATAATTTTGGATTTTTGTTGATAATTTTTCTGTTTACAAAAAATGATATACGAGTACTCGAATTTTAATTAAAAACAAGACAGAAGTCGGTCAAACCCGACTATAACATACTCCGTACCAACGAAATTATATGCTCAGCCTAAATTTTGATGCTGTAGCAACTGAAAGCAGCGCTGCTACTGCGTTGCAGCGAACGGTCTTTTCATCATAACTGACAACCGTTCTTCCTATCTTCGCCATTGCTTGGGCGAATCGATAAGTTTTTTAAATTACAAAATATGTCTAGAAATTAGGAACCAGCTATCTTTAAGACTGTGTGAGAATTAATGATTTTGATTTGCCTGCAGCATATGTCCCATAGTTGTCAAACCTCTATATCTTACCATTGAGATCTGTACGTTCATACGGACAGACGGAAATGACTGACATGACTCGGCTGAAGATGCTGATCAAGAATATATATACTTTACTAGCTTATATTTACCCACGGCTTCGCTCGCTTTTGCATCAATTTATTATTTATGTATCATGCTGGGAATATTTTTATACTCTGTACCAGAGATACACAGAGTACAATAAGTTTGTGCAAAAGTATGTAACAGCCAGAAGGAAGAATATCAACGGCCGAGTCGATTTAGCCTGTCCGCCTTTCTGTCCGTATGAACGCACAGACCTCAAAGAAGGCAAGAGGTAGAGGTTTAACGTTTATGGGACTGGTTTGACGTGTATATGCAAGCAGATAAAGTTTATTTTAAATTTTTCCCGCCACAACAATTTGGAAAAAACGCTGTATCCCACCGTTTTAAGGATAGATGTTTCGTACCTTTTAGACAAATTGACTACTCAACATTATTTATTGATCCGTCATGGGAATGGGGAAGATGCTAAGCGCTGCTTTAAGCTGCTACTGCAGCATACAAATTTATGCTCAGAGAATATTTTCTTTCGTACTGAGTATGTTTTATTCGGGCTTGAGCTACATTCTTTATTCTTTCATGCGATGCTTTCAAAATGAGCTTTAAGCTGATCATATGAAGAGCAAAAGAGTGTCGTACAACAACTTTCATCCCATTATTGAACTTTGTGGGAGTATTTTTAAAAATTTTATTTTATTTTTATTCAGTACTTTTTTTGAATTTTAATAACCTAAATTCACCGAAAATACCTTTGGAGTTAGCCGCTGGGAACTAAACTTCTACACAATCTTGACCACAAATATTCCACACATGGGGATGAATCTTTCGAAAAAATAGTAACCTGTCATTGCTGAATTTTTTGTGTCGTTATCGTCATTTGAATGAAAAATTGATTTTTGCACACCGAATTTTCGGGGAATCTTCCTTGTGGGGTCATATTCCGAAATCGGGGAAATACGATTCCAATTTTTTAGCAAACTTTACTTACAAAACGAGTTTCAAGTTAATCAAATGAACAAATATTTTCCCCGTAAACTATTTTTCTGACGCTTTCCCGGGAATTTTTGAACCTGTAACGGATAACCAGTATATGATATGATTCAGGCTGAGTGGGAGGCGTAGGAGGGAGCGCACGCGGGATTTTTCCGGCTCTTGCTCGTCGGCAAATGGGGTGGAGTTTTTGCTACCCTCTTACGGTGGGCCTATACGAATATATTTCATTTAATTTTCGCGTGCTATGACAAGCAAAATAATCAAAACCGGAGAGATCACACCTGTAAGGGAAAAACACACATAGAGGGTACACTAGATTTGGCCTACGGGATTAGCTGAACCTCTGGTCTTGTGAGGTGACTTGCCCGCCCTTCCTTGGTCATTCTTTGCCATAAAGAGTATTCTTTCATTCTTTGAATGACCCCTTTCTGATGGAGCTCTGCAGGGGCGATTTGACTAGCCGATATCAACAAACTTTAAATTTTTAGAACATTATAAATTAGATTTATTGCGAATAAAATAGATTATTCAATAAAATAAACATAGCGGATGATGATTTAAAAAGGATTAAGAGTAAAATCAAAGATTGTGCATATAAAGAAAAGACATAAAAATAAATATAGATATAAAAATTATAAATAAATGGCACCAAATTGATGAAAGAATAGAGTAATTGCGGCGAATTTATAAACAAAATGAGAGCTTTAAAACTTAAATGAGAAGATTTTTTTTTTTGTATAATTTAACGTGCAAAACAAATAAAAGAAATTTTGTTGGACAGTGTCCGCCATTTAATTTTCACCTTTTTTTTTTACTATTATTTTTTTTCAGGATGGAAATTAATAAATATAGATATAAAAATTATAAATAAATGGCACCAAATTGATGAAAGAATAGAGTAATTGCGGCGAATTTATAAACAAAATGAGAGCTTTAAAACTTAAATGAGAAGATTTTTTTTTTGTATAATTTAACGTGCAAAACAAATAAAAGAAATTTTGTTGGACAGTGTCCGCCATTTAATTTTCACCTTTTTTTTTACTATTATTTTTTTTCAGGATGGAAATTAATACAAAAGTTCTCCAGGCAATTCTGGGACACAAAACCGATGGTGGTTCAATACTTTTTTTTCCACTCGAAATTTGACGTTAGTTTTAACTATTGGTTTGCCATGGAATAATATAAAATTTTCGTGGTTCACTTACACATTCAAATTTCCTGCATATCCACCGTAGAAGCGCTTCCGGGTGTCGATGATTCACCTGAAATTTGCTCGCGTTTCACCAGAAAAAAAATATATGGAAAACAATAGAATTATCGGCCACTAACTAAATTGGCTTTATTGCCCAAATCTTTTGGTACTATTTTGAACTTTTCTAAAAAAAAAACACTCTCTCTTAGAGAAATATCCCCTTATATTTTTTTTTTGGGCATATAATCGAAGAGAGGATGTAAATTGGCTGAGCACTGCGACTCTCCACTTCGTTTATGTTTTTGCACTCACACAAAAAAAAAATTGAGGAACAAATGAAAAAAACTAACTGTTTGGGCCACTAACACAATTGCATCGGCACACTTAGCAAAAAAAAATCTTGATAAAAGGCATAAACTTAGCCTATTATTGCCGCCTCTCCTTCATCCTCGCTTCTTGTGGGAGAGAACACCAAAAGAAAACCGATCACACACGCAAATAATTTGGGCGCGCGAATCGAGGCTGGCCGCCCTTTTTTTTGGGGGTGTTTTCCCGCTTTTCGGGCTCCGTTTGGCGGCCAATTTCACCGCCAGCGACTTTCGCATAAGATTTTCCCGCGTCGGGTGAGAAGATTATCACCAAAAAAAAACCGGGCTTGGCGTTAGATCGCTGCCTTGCCGTCTGTTCTCTACGGACTCCCGTGACGAACTCCAGAGGGTCGTTCAAACTGAGAGGGACAGGCCGCAACTCTCCACTCCTAGCTCACAGCTGACGGGAGAGAAAGCCCCAAAAATATATGTGGGAGATCAGGTGCAAAACCTGGAATGTTTGGACACAAACGAAAAATTCTCTCAGAAAAAATGGATTTACGGTGCCGTAAGAGGCAAAATCTATTCGCTCCACCAAAACAAAAATTTCTCCCTCTCTTTACACTCACCAGAAGCTTGGCACCAGCAACTATGTAGCTGCTTGCAAATAAGGAGTTGGATTTTTTTCACTTTTAGCAGCAACTTCACTTTTCTTTTTACTTTGACTGACTTTTTCACCACACACTTGAAGAAAGTAACTTTGGGCGGATGTGGCAAAACAGGCGGAGTATATTATGACAGCTTAGCTTTAGATTTCAAAGCGAAGTGCTGGCTTGCAGATTTGGCCCTCAGCAGGAAAACTATTAACAGGGCTTTCGCCATTTTCTTGAGAGATGAGAGAGGCTGTTAATAGATTAATCCTCTCATTATGTAACCGCCTTACGTTGAAAGTGCAACGTTGCATAACATCCCAATAGGAGGCGCTTTTCCACCCGCTCTCTAGCTAGATGCTACAAGTGCATTACAAACCCTACGATCAAATTTTCCAACATTGGAATAAGGGGTTGCCGGATATTTCAGAAATATCTATATCGATATTTTTGACGATATTAAAAAAGGATAATTTCGATATCAATATTTTAGAGTAAAAATATCGATAATATCGATATGTTCACAAAATGTGTCTTCATGACTATATGACTTTCCAATGAGCAAGTAGGCAACTAAGGTGTCAATTGACTCTTAATAAATACCACATTTTCACATAACAGATTATCAGCCATGCTCCGGCTTTCACGTACTTTTGCGAATTACGATTTCAACAAATTCGTACGATTTCAATATAGAGCGCTCCGAAATTCGCCAGTTTTGTTCATCGATAATGTTCCATTCCCAACTTGTTTTGTGTCATTTCACATAACAAAAACAGCTGATGAGCGCCACTACTCATGCTATCGATAGTCATATATCGATATATACCATGGCCAAATCGCAAATTGTTGTTTTTGTGAGCAGTTTTCCATCTCGCTCTATTTTGTGTGTCTCTATTAAATAATTGATTCAAATATTGCCTTAGTGCGAATTGAGTGGGAGAGTCCGTAAGACAAATCTAAAAAGCTTAGAGAACTGAATAAAAAAAGTTCCGTGGGCTGTCTGTTTGTGCATCAACCTATATTTAGCATTTACTTTTCATTTCACGGACTCAGATGTCGCCGGCTTAAAAACGGCAAAACTTTGCGATTTCCTAATGTCGGAGCACCAACTTTTACGATTTGGTGATCAAATCGCAAAGTTTTTGCGAAAGCGAAAATGGGAGCATGGCTGTATATGTATTTTTACAACGGATATATATTGTATTTCATTAATAACAAAAGAATTTACGGAAACTTATTCATTATTTTATATTGATGGGATTGAGCGAAGCTGCTTCACATAAAAAGTGAACAAATTCTTATGCATTTTTGTGCACTAGTGCATCAAGTCCAATAAAATAAGTTTTACAGATATTTTTTGCTCGCCAAAAGAAAGAAAATATCGCTGAAAATTATCCCCAAAAACATTCGATATCAGATATATCGGCTCATAAAAGTTTTCGATAACGATACATCGATTTTTGGACAAAAATATAGATATTCGATATATCGATACTATTTTTGGCAGCCCTATTTGGAAAATGATTTCTCAATTTATTTAACTTCGTTACAAACCGAGTATTAAGTCAACCGGTAGAAAAATAGTAGATAGTATGCAGATTTTCCCAGGAATTTTCCGACCCTAGGGGAAAGTTTTCCAACATCGGAAAATGACATCACAATTTATAATAGTAAGTGTACTATTCTTATAAACCGATTTTCAATTTAATCGGAAACGATATACAATTCAGAATTTCAAGAATTGAAAAATAGATTTTAGCAAATCGAATTTTCCGGGAATTTTTCTTGTGTGCGGATTTTCCAAGATCGGAAGAACACATCTCCAATTATTTCGCATACTTTGCTTTGAAAAATAAAAGTTGACCATACAAACTTTTCTGACGCTTTTTTGCAGCTTCGGATAATAACATCTCAATTTATTTCACTTACTATCCTTACAAACCGAATTTTAACTCATTCGGATGAGTAATATTTTTTTGCATTTCGAATTATCCGGCCATTTTTCTTGTGGGCGGATTTTCCGAAATCGGGGAAACACGTGTCCAATAAATTCACATACTTTAATTTCTAACCGAGTTTCAGGTCAATCGGATGAAAAAATATATTTTCTCCATACAAACTGTTCCGACGCTTTTCCGGCTTTTCCGGGTGGAATTTTCCAAAACCCCAATTTAGCACGCACTTTCACCACATAAGGAAACTCCTGTCCAAATTTCAGCCTTCTACCTCTTACCGTTTAGGCTGTGCGATGATTGCCAATCAGTGAGGACAAACTATTTTATAAATAGAGAGATATAAATGGGTGGTGTGGGCGAATAATCACTCCTTTTTTTTCAAAACAGTTTGATAGTAATTGCTTGTAAATGAATTAAAACTTGTGTGGGCTGTATTTTGTGTAAATTTATTGACTTCTTGGAACATTGCGGTCAGACGCAATGCAGTTGCTGCGTTGGTTTGCAGAAGTGTGACTGACTTTAAGTGAATAAATGCGAAAGAGATGCGAGAATGGCAATGGTACAAAACTCAGAATTAGGTTCCGTTAGAATATAAGGGAATATGAAAAAAAAGATATTTATGTATGTGTGTAGCTTAACATTTACGCTACATACGTGTTGAGTGGAGTGAAACGATAGGAGCAAAACACAGCAGTGGCAAATTTACATATAAATATGCTTAATTTGTAATGAGTTTGGAATTAAAGATTCAAAAGACCAATAGTTCCCGAACATACCGGCCCACCTGAACGATTGTTCAGTAAAGAGGGAGGGCAGCAATACTTGTGATGGGCCGTTTGTAGATCCCATGCGTTGTATTGATGGTTACTACTCGGGTTTGCCCATCTTGTCCCTCGTGGGCCTCAATTATTCGTCGGAGTACCCATTTAGAGAAAGGCAAATTTGGTCCCTTAAGTACGACCAGAGTACCAACTTGAATGTTGGCAGTTTCCAATTGCCATTTGTTACGCTCTTGTAGAGAAGTGAGACGTCCAGTAGGCTAGGTTCTGGCAAGGCGGTGTAAGGGATGAAGAAAATGCGCTGGAGTAAGGGGGTCCAGACTGCCATCGCTAACTGGAAAAGTCGGCGAGAATTCAAAACAGCTTTTATTTGCGCCAAAACTGTAGATAATTCTTCAAAGATTAGAGCTGCTGATCCAATCACACGTCGTAGGTGTAATTTTACTGATCTGACGCCAACCTCCCTAATGCCCCCAATATGAGAGACCGAAGGGGGTAAAAAATACCAATTGAGACCTTGATTTGCAAAGGAATTGGCTAGCGACTCTCACTGGCTTGATCGATCGCCATTCGGCTTATCTCGTCCAAGATTCGGTTGCTGCCGTAAAAAGTGGTGCCCTTGTCTGAATAGAGGTCAGTTGGCTTGGAACGACGTGCGATGAAACACTGGAATGCTGCGATGAAGGCCTTGGTGGTGAGATTGCTGACCTCCTCCAAGTGTAGTGCTTTGGTAGCCAAACACACAAAAATGGCAAACCAAGCCTTTTCGATCCTAGGACTGCGTCCCTTTGATTCCTTAATTGACATGGGACCAGCATAGGTCAGGCCGGTATGATGAAAACAGAGATTGGCATGCACTCTTGGAATAGGAAATTCGCACATGATTTGAGTACTGGTGGCACGCCTTAGTAAAAAGCATGTCTTGCATCAAAACACAGCACTCCGCACTAAGCTGCGTGCACCCAAAATCCAGTACTGCTGACGCAGAATGTGGCATCCACTCCTGTATGAAAATGCGTATTATGAATATGTCGGATTAGAAGCAATGGGATGGGCGATGTTTTTGAAATAAGAAAATGTTGCTTCGCATTGTAGGAAAGAGTAGATTGATTAATCCGACCTCTAACTCGGAAAAGCCGTTGCTCATCGATAAAGGGTGAAAATCGAATCAGTGGTGATTTTGCATGCATCAGCACCAGGAGCTGGAAATGGAAATTGTTAGTGATGTTTGTACAACTTTAAGCAATCTGGCTAGTAACAGAGCTGCGTTTAACTCAAGTCGAGGAATAGACAGTTTTGGCAGCGATTAGAGTAACTAGGTAGTCGTTTCCGGATCCAAAGCGGCTGTAAATTGCCGCTCCATAGGCAAGTGCAAATGCATCGGCGAATTCATGCAGCTCGATGGATTGAGATGGACAAGAAATGTATCGTGGGACTTGACATTGCGACTGTCTCGGCAATTTGTCCACAATAGCTTGCCAGCGGGAGTTCAGAGTATCTGAGGAGGCTCATCCCATTCTGTGACACTGAGCCAGCTTTCTGGAATAACATTTTCAGCAAAACGGTGGTAGGCGCTACCAGGCCTGGTGGATCGTAAATTATTGAAAGTTCCGACAGCAGTTTTCGTTTGGTGGGCACGCGATTAGTATCGCCAATATTGATTTTTACGAACATCTCATCTCGGCCGGGATTCCACCGAATTCTGAGAATTTTTATTGTCGGATGAATATATGATTTGGAATCACTTTCCTGTGGGCCTTGTTCGCAAGTGTCATTGGGGAGAGAGTCCAAAAGGTTCGGGCAATTGGAACTCCACTTTCTCAGCTTAAATTTGGCTTCGGCCAATAACCCAATAAGTTGATCTTTAAGAATGGGATATCATCCACATAGGCATCACAGGCAAGTGCTCGGGAAGCTAGTGGATACTGCTCTCGATGATTGTGGGCTAGCTGTTTCAGAACTCGAACAGCTAAAAATGGTGATGGTGCCAAACCATAAGTTACAGTAAGCAGACGGTAGTGTTGTAATGGTGCGCATTCGTTTTCGCGCCAGATAATTCTCTGATAGTTTGTATGTGGCTTAAAAATTTGAATGCCTCGAAACATCTTTTCGATGTCGGCATAAAAAACATAATGGTATTGGCGAAACCGCAGGAATTCTCCAATCAGGTCACGTTGGATTGGTGGATCAACATGAAGGCGTTCATTGAGAGAAACGGATAAACTGTCTCTTCCGGATCCATCGAAAACGACGCGAACCCTGGTAGTCGAACTGTCGGGCTTTATGACTGCGTGATGTGGTAGATACGCGCAGGTAGCAGGTTCCTCATCTATTTGCTTTGCTTTGAGCATTTCCCTGTGACCACGCCGGTAATAGTCATCTAAAAATGCGATATATTCTTCCTTGAGAGAAGGAAAACCACGAAATTTGCGTTCAAGTGATTCCAATCGGTTAATGGCCTGGGGTAGAGTTGCGCTAGTGGGGTCCCATCCTTAAAAGGATACTCTACTACATACACGCCATCCTGTGCGCGCGTGTGTGTGGTGGCAAAGTGATGCTCTGTTGGATCAGTTGCGTCAAGAGCAGCCTGGCTAGGTATACTGGCCATCTCCATAAATGACCGAGCTAGGTTGTCCAGGTCAGCGTAAGCGTAATGCGTAACGTGCGGCATTATGTAAGAGCCTGCAATGATCCAACCAAAAATAGTGTTAAGTGCTATACGATAATTGTTACCAAACCATCTCTTCTCTCCAGTGTACAAATTCCAAAGTTGATCAGAACCAATGATGACATCTATTGCCCCAGGTGCGCAGAAAGATGGATCAGTCAATGGTAAATGGTAATGGATAGTTGGAATTTTGCATGTCCTCGGGTGACGCCAGCGTTGTTGGCAGCGAGACCAAGAACAGAAATCCGAGCATTAGATCGTCGCACTATTATACGCTTTACAAATGATTCCGTCGCCAAAGTTACAGAAGATCCGGTATCGAGCAGCGCTTGGCAAGTAGTATTATTGCCCCAGACGTCGATCACGGATGCAAGTACAGTTGGCTAAAATGTTTGCGAACATGGGAATGAAATATATCCCAGTGTATGATAGGCAGTATCGACGATGGAAGGATTCCCAGTTGGGACATCATATCTAGATAGCTGCTGCGCACTATGATCCTGAATGTTACGTAAAATAGTAGCGGGTGGGGCATCACTGAACCTTGCACTCGAAGGCTGATGGCTGCGCTCCGCAATATATTCTCCAGTTGCGGTAACATGCCCAACTTGTTGCTGTGAACCATGTTCCCGAATATGATGACTGACAGAAGCCGGTGGGCCATCTCCGAACCTTTGACTCGAAGGCTGATGGCTACGTCCAGCACTTTGTTTTCTGGTTGTATCTTGTCCAGCTTGGTGCTGGGATGATTGCGGTTGCAAACGCGACAAGTAAATTTCGACGAGCAATTGCTGACCATGTGAGTGGGGCTCTAGCGATTCTCGTTGTCAAGTTTTGACAAAAGTATAAAGATGAGCCATGAGTCCCGATCTTCACAATTAAATGCTCTTAAATCACGGATGACTTCATCTGCTCCATCCGCCAGTTTCCGCAATGTGGCTGCACTGCTTCCACTAGCACTAGGAAACGTCAAAAACTGTTTATAAAGGAGCGAGTAATAAGATGCTTTTTGTCATAGCGCTGTACCAATCTGTCCCATGCTTCGCTGTAGTTGTCATCAGTAACGGCAATATGTGTGACCAGGGTGAGCGCTTCGCCAGCCAAATATGATTTTAGATGATTTTAGATTTTTTATACTCTGTACCGAAGGTACATAGAGTATAATAAGTTTGTGCAAAAGTATGTAACATCCAGAAGGAAGCATCTCCGACCCCATAAAGTATATATATTCTTGATCAGCATCAACAGCCGAGTCGATATAGCCATGTCAGTCTGTCCGTCTGTTATAGTCGGGCTTGACCGACTTTCTTTCTTTTTTTAACCTATGGCAGCTGGTGGGGCTCGATTTGTATTCTATGGTTCCCTTAAACATATCGGAAAAATGACGCCAGTCATCGTAGTTTCCCGAAAAGGTTGGCAAACTTAATTCGCTCGAAATGCAAATCCGCATGATTCCTAGAAATGTGAATACTCTCAGTATTGGCCTCATTCGGCTGGCCAGTTTCTGTTGCTCAAGAACTGCTACCTCCTCGTTTTTTGTCTCTTAAATCTTCCAGTTCTCCGCCCAGCAGAGCGTACGTTTGAAAACGCTTTGTCTTATACTGATCAACATATTACATTGATTTCTTGAATAAAAGACTCGACATTGTTGATTGCTCGTGTTATTTGGGCTTCGCAAAAGCGAGAATGAGAATGAATAATGAGCGACAATTAAACAATACTGCCCCGTACTTGCACTCGGGATGAGATTCGATTTATAGGACCAATAAATGTTTGTAAGTGAATTAAAACTTGAGTGGACTGTATTTTGTGTAAATTTATTGACTTCTTGGAACAGATAATTATTGTCGGTCAGACGCAATGAGCTGTTGATGCGTTGGTTGCAGAAATGTGATTGACTTTAAGTGAATAAATGCGAAAGAGATGCGAGAATGGCAATGGTACAAAACTCAAAATTAGGTTCCGTTAGAATATAAGGGAATTATAAAAAAAAGACATTTATGTATTTGTGTAGCTTAACATTTTCGCTACATACGTGTTGAGTGGAGTGCAACGATGGGAGCAAAACACAGCAGTGGCAAATTTACCTATAAGCTTAATTTATAATGATTTTGGGATTAAAGTTTCAGAGGACCAATAGTTCCGAAAGAGTAATGTTATAGGCTTACTGCTTAAATTATAGGCCTGAAGGACACGTAAAACTATTTTTGTCGCATACAACCATAGAAGTCCGACCAATGTGCCATGTCGTTCATGTAATCAGTTATTCAGTTAGCTTCATCAAAAAATATTTCTTCCTTAATTTTTTTGATAATGGTCGGGAGCAAACGGCGTCAACAAATAATATTAATTTAGATTTAGGCATCCCAAATAACTCTTTGCCAAAACCTCATGTTGCTATAGTTGAAGTCTGGTAATAGCTCAGCACTTATTGTCACTTACAGTTAATCACAAGCATAAGCGCACGATCACTGTCTAAAGTTCGCATATAAGTTGATCTACTATTTTCACCTGGCATTTGTTCGTTGCTCTTATCTCTGATATCTCTCACGCATCTGCAGCTCGCTGTAAATACCCAAGTCATTGTGCATTAATAATAAGTAATAACGCTTAACAGCAGTGCAAAGTAAACACAACTTACTCGCCTACAATACATTAAACAACAAACTTATCATCGAAAGAACATTCAACATATTAAAATCAAGCCGGTTTTATTAATCTAAAAACACCCCCGCCTTTTTTCTTTGGTGAAACGCCCGCCTCATTAATTAATTGTTTAATTCCAATGGAGGATGCAAAATAGTATCTCCCCAAAACATTGGCGACCCCGACATGATATCGTTAATAAAAATTATTGAATTGTTTTTATTATTGTACTTTTGATTGCGATTTGCGCATAATTCGGTGCCAAGGCCACATATACACGCATACATACAAACATTGGTCTGTAAACTCTAGCGGCAAAACTTCTCTTTAATACAGTTGGTTTTCGGTGGCTTATAGTACGCTTATATACAAATGAAGGTGGTGTGGCTTTGCAGACACTAGGTCATTGGCCCAACAATACAGTTCAGCGCTGAGCATTATAATTTCGTTCCCCATTTTGTTCTAGACATTATCGGTGTTTGAGTAAGTGAAATTGCGGTTCAACATTCTGGAACATTTATTTGTGGAAAAAGCTATCTGGTATTACACAACGTCAACAAATTTCCCTTTTGATTCGCAAGGAGATATCATCCTCGATGATGTTTCACTGACTGAACTGAGCTCGGCAAGGAATACACAGCAGCCATTGAGGCTAAGCAGGTGGCGCAGCAGGAGGCGCAGCGAGCGGTATTCTTTGTGGAGCGTGCCAAACAGGAGAAACAACAGAAAACTGTTCAGGCCGAGGGAGAAGCTGAGGCAGCCAAAATGTTAGGTCTGGCCTTTAAGCAGAATCCCGCTTACCTGAAGCTGCGCAATATACTATACATGCTGCCCAGAGCATTGCTCGCACGATTGCCAGCTCCCAGAACAAGGTCTTCTTGTCAGCCGACAGTCTCATGTTGAACATTCAGGACTCTGGCTTTGATGACATGACCAAAAAGGTTTACAAAAGTAAATAGCTCTCGTTTTGATTAAAAAGACAAAACATATTGGGTTTTTGTTTCCCCCAATAGAAAGAACACAACATTTTAGTCCTTGGTAATTAAGTAACTTCTAAAAGTGATTTCCATCTTTAATCTATATTTCCTTACACACACACACATTTCGTTCTCAATGCAGTCCCTGGCGACTTGGACTAAGAACTGGTTTAAACTATTCTTGTTGTTAATTAATTGGAGCTAGTGCCTAAGTACCGTTTAGTTTTTAACCACCATACCCAAGCGGCCCAACATACTTCCATACTTGGCTCACAAATTGTGTATGTATGCAACGTTTTTTTTTATAGGTTTTTAAGCTATGTCTTCTGATCTTTGTTAAAATTTGTGAGATTGTAGATAATGGGCACATAAACTGCACTGCAATCTATGGGCTAGATATCATAAAATTTGAAAGAGACATTCAATTGAAATAAAATTGGTTTTTATTTTGTATGAAGAACGACGGTCATCAAATATTCATCTGCAACAGTCAAACATTGAACAAAAAATGGCAAAACAAATAACATCGAAATTCAATTATTTTTGTTGCAGGGCGGGAAGGAGCGTGGGCAAATTTTGAAACAAACTTTATCTGCAGACAATACTATTCTACATTTAAACTAAGGTTGCTCTAGCTCTTCTAGTCGCTTAGATCCAGGTGATCTGACAGACAGACGGAAAGTCTGACAGGTCCATATAAAATTGGGTGTCGATGATGATTAAGAATATATTTATAGTTTATGGGGAGAACATTTTTTCTGCGAGTTACATACATTTGCATGGCTTTAGTATATCCTTTTTACTCTACGATTACGGGTTTAAAAACGTAAGCGCCAGTACAAAAACATTTCATGTTTCAAGCAACTGTAAAATCAATAATGTGCTACGGAGTTGAAGTCTGGGTATACAGGAAATTCAAAGAAGTTGAAAACTTCTTCGTTAAAGGAGTGTTCTAACTTCCTCAAAACACTCCATAGTATGTATTACAGGCCCGTCGGAGCACTCACAGGAGCGCCATTTCCGATATATAAACATAATTCGAACACTGCCACAGCACCGGCTACTCTTCATTGTGGCGAACTTTTTAATTGTAAGAATATGGTATTGTCTTGTAAATAAGCAGACCTTCAACTTGGAACACCACGCAACGTGAATCTCAAGGAGGTCATGACCAATATGACGCAACTACGAAATCATCTTTTTTTAAAGCCAGAGCTAAGATGATAAACCTAAATTATACCCCATACAGGCAGCCATCTGAGATGAGCAGCCTAAGTAGCCTTGGAGAACGGGAAGATGTCATCCCATTTTTCTGGGAGCATCGTGTACTCGCTTGGAGCAAACCAGTTCTCACATTGTAGGAGGTCCAACTTAGGAGATCTAACTTATCCAACTGGTATGAATTGGAACAAACTATCCACCTGTATCAAAGAGGCAGCACGTTACAGAGCCAGCATAACGTTTTTCTTGTTATTTTTATTATTTTTAAAGTATTGTTTATTAAACTCAATTTATTTAATAGGCAGACAGCATTGTGCCAGGTTGTTATCTTAGATGTTCTTTATGAACATTGTGAAATGAATCAAATAAATTGTTTTAATATGGAAAAGCTAAACCAAATTAAAGTACTTCTACTACTAATATGTGGTTTTAAATTTAGCTACCGTTGTATGCTGATTTCTGAATTACGAGCTGTGCAAGCGGTAGCTAGTGTAAACAGGCCACTGCCTTGAAAATATTATATATTGTAGATGGAATTCCTCTACAGACAGAATGAAGTTCCAATGCTGAATGTGTTCCAATGATCCAGGTAGTCGGTTGGTGAGTGTTGAACCTTGATATCTCATATCTGGGTGTGCGAAGAGCTGGATCTATTATTGGAGTTTTTATGTTAAAGATTTGGAGTTGCGTCTTTGAGGCTAATGGGATTGTCACTCTAAAATTGGCGTGAGCATTATTGATTGCTCAATTAGATTGCATAATTGAACTACGTTTACTTTAGCGACGGGCAGCTGTTGGCCAAGTGGTAAATGATCCCAAGCTGCTCTTTCAATTGGTCTGGAGACACTATTATCGGGCTTATTGTGTGATGCCTGACGTCAGTTTGCATATCGAAGATGTGTGACTGCATTCGTTGGATGTCTGCTGCAAACAGGGAAGATTGTACCAAATGTCCGCCGGTATAGTTTCCTTTTTGATGGTTGACTAGTGCCAACTTTTTTTCCAGTAGCTTAAGTAGCATAAGTTTGTTAGTGTCGATTTTGCTCTTGCTAACAACATTTATTGTGGAGTCCACAATCGATGATTGGATTTGAAAGAGCTAAGGTATAATCTCTTTATTCGTTTTGACCTTTTCAATTGCTATAGTTATTTTCAGGGCGGAATAGGAATCTAGTACATCGAAAAGACTGTTGTCAAGATTTCCCCCTAGGTCAAGTTGTGATCTCCGTGATAAAGAATTTGTCATTATTAAACTATCTGACTGTAGTTCATTGCGTAAATGCTTACAATGTTGAAGCATTGATGCGCAAGCCTGACATGTAGCCGTGTTCCATAGTTCCTGACGAAAATGTTTTAATGTCGCTAAAATATGGGTTCAAGTCATAATGAATTACCATAGTCCACTTTTTTTTTTGAACCTAATGTTTCATAGAATTCCCCTTGCTTGTTTGTAAGCTGATTCCCTGTTATTGGTTGTGACAATACTAGCTTTAGCAAGAGCAGAAGCACAAGCATTGTTGATCATTGGTGACATCAACTTATTGTTGTTGTTGCTTTTGTGTAAGTTACTTAAGAACAGGTTTGATTGGGTTGTTTTGGCTATTGTAGTTCATACGAATAAAAAGATTTTTATTTTATTCTCATTCTTCTCCTAAGCGTTTCCTATTTAACGACCTCTTCAGAGAGACTGTATTTTAGTTTAACAAACATAAAAAGAAAACATTTTCGCATACATTTTCTTTCTATCCGTATGAACGCACAGACCTCAAAGAAGGCAAGAGGTAGAGGTTTTACGTTTATGGGACTGGTTTGACGTGTATACGCAGGCAGATAAAGTTTATTTTAAATTTTGGACACACCCCCTCCCGCCACAACAATTTGGAAAAAACGCTGTATCCCACCGTTTTAAGGATAGATGTTTCGTACCTTTTAGACAAATTGACTACTCAACATTATTTATCGATCCGTCATGGGAATGGGGAAGATGCTAAGCGCTGCTTTAAGCTGCTACTGCAGCATAAAAATTTATGCTCAGAGAATATTTTCTTTCGTACTGAGTATGTTTTATTCGGGCTTGAGCTACATTCTTTATTCTTTCATGCGATGCTTTCAAAATGAGCTTGAAGCTGATCATATGAAGAGCAAAAGAGTGTCGTACAACAACTTTCAGCCCATTATTGAACTTTGTGGGAGTATTTTTAAAAGTTTTATTTTATTTTTATTCAGTACTTTTTTTGAATTTAAATTACCGAAATTCACCGAAAATACCTTTGGAGTTAGCCGCTGGGAACTAAACTTCTACACAATCTTGACCACAAACATTCCACACAAGGGGATGAATCTTTCGAAAAAATAGTAACCTGTCATTGCTGAATTTTTGTGTCGTTATCGTCATTTGAAAGAAAACTAGATTTTTGCACACTGAATTTTCGGGGAATCTTCCTTGTGGGGTCATATTCCGAAATCGGGGAAATACGTTTCCAATTTTTTAGCAAACTTTACTTACAAAACGAGTTTCAAGTTAATCAAATGAACAAATATTTTCCCCGTAAACTATTTTTCTGACGCTTTCCCGGGAATTTTTGAACCCTACGATCAAATTTTCCAACATTGGAATAAGGGGGTTGCCGGATATTTCAGAAATATCTATATCGATATTTTTGACGATATTAAAAAAGGATCATTTCGATATCAATATTTTAGCGTAAAAATATTGATAATATCGATATTTTCACAAAATGTGTCTTCATGACTATATGACTTTCCAATGAGCAGGTCTACTAAGGCAACTAAGGTGTCTATTGACTCATAATAAATACCACATTTTCACATAACAGATTAAATGTATTTTTACAACGGATATATATTTTGTATTTCATTAATAACAAAAGAATTTACGGAAACTTATTCATTATTTTATATTGATAGGATTAAGCGAAGCTGCTTCACATAAAAAGTGAACAAATTCTTATGCATTTTTGTGCACTTATATTTTTGTGCATCAAGTCCAATAAATAAGTTTTACACATACTTTTTGCTCGCCAAAATACCGGAATAAGCTGTTGAACATCAGAAAGAAAATATCGCTGAAAATTATCCCCAAAAACATTCGATTTCCGATATATCGGCTCATAAAAGTTTTCGATAACGATACATCGATTTTTGGACAAAAATATAGATATTCGATATATCGATACTATTTTCGGAATTTGGAAAATGTTTTCTCAATTTATTTAACTTCGTTACAAACCGAGTATTAAGTCAACCGGGAGAAAAATAGTAAATAGTATGCAGATTTTCCCAGGAATTTTCCGACCCTAGGGGAAAGTTTTCCAACATCGGAAAATTACATCACAATTTATTTCACTTACCATTCTTATAAACCGATTTTCAATTTAATCGGAAAAGATTTACAATTCAGAATTTCAAGAATTGAAAAATAAATTTTAGCATATCGAATTTTCCGGGAATTTTTCTTGTGTGCGGATTTTCCAAGATCGGAAGAACACATCTCCAATTATTTCGCAAACTTTGCTTTGAAAAAAGAAAGTTGACCATACAAACTTTTCTGACGCTTTTTTGCAGCTTCGGATAATAACATCTCAATTTATTTCTCTTACTATCCTTACAGACCGAATTTTAAGTCATTCGGATGAGTATTATTTTTTTGCATTTGGAATTTTCCGGCCATTTTTCTTGTGGGCGGATTTTCCGAAATCGGGGAAACACGTGTCCAATAAATTCACATACTTTAATTTCTAACCGAGTTTCAGGTCAATCGGATGAAAAAATATATTTTCTCCATACAAACTGTTCCGACGCTTTTCCGGGTGGAATTTTCCAAAACCCCGTCTTAGCACTCACTATCAACATAAGACAAATCTACTGTACAAAATTCAGCTTCCTATCTCTTTTGGCTTGGGCTGTGCGACAGGGCTGTGCGACAGTCAGGTTGAACAACTTTATATATAAAGATTAGCGTGAACAGCCGAGTCGATTCTAATTATTATTAATTATTATTTATTTATTTAATATCCCAATGACACGAGACATATAGCTTATAAATTAAGTCATTGGTCACAAAAGGTGTTACATTCAATTAATTAATTAATTACATCATAATAAAACTTAAAACTAAATTTGATTATTTTTATAATTTTGTGGAATAAATTAAATTAAAAGATTTATGTGGAAAACGGCCCTAAATTAAATTAAATTAAATTGAGATGGAATTAAAGTGTGCCTGTAAATGCTCAAATAATTTATCTTTGAAATGCGTTGCGCTCCTAATGCTCTTAATACCATGCGGTAGATCATTCCAATAGCGAACTGCCTGTATAAAGAATTGTTTGTCTTGGCTCGCGAGTTTAACACGTTTGCAAACTAGATTGTTGGTCCTTCTTGATGACACAAGCTGTAAATTTTCAAATAAATAGTTAGGCTCTCTAGTAGTTAAAATCTTATGTAGCAGTATTAATATTCTGAGTTTTATCCAATATTCCAGGCTTAAGTCAAAAATTTTATTTGCGTAACTAGTAATATGATCTCTTCGATCCCGATTAAATGCATATCTTGCAATGGAATTGAACGCCACTTTTAGTTTCTGCATGCTACCAGCATCACAGGAACCAAAAATTTCAATTCCATAAAAAAGGGTTGGAATTAGACATGATCGTGCAACTAAAAGTCTAAGATTTAGAGGGATGAGTTTTTGCGTTAGAGACAACTGTCTTATAGTTCCGAATATTTTCCCAGTAGCTTTTGCAACATGGTTACTCCATGTAAGAGTGGAGTTAAATTGGATACCAAGGTTTGTGGCTTGCTCAGCATATGCTATTTCAGTGTTGTTGACAACGACTCTTGGAAGATCACTGACGTTCAAAGGCTTTTTGTAGATAAGCAAGCAAGTTGACTTATTTGGGTTTAGACACAATCCATTTGATTTCGCCCAGTTGCTAATTTTCAAAATTTCATCATTCGTAATTTTAATACACTCATTAAGCTCTAGTAAAGGACGACTAACATATAGTTGTACATCATCAGCATAAAGATGGACATTACAATCACACAAACATTCAGGGAGATCATTAATATACAAAGAAAACAATAACGGTCCAAGGACTGAGCCTTGGGGAACACCTCGTGAAAGAGGCAAAAACCCGGAAACGCGTGTTTCCGTAACTACTGCCTGTTTCCTATTACTAAGATAAGTTTCGATTAGACATGTTGCGTTTGGCGAAAAATTATACATTTTACTTAGTTTAGTACATAATATTTTATGATTTACTGTGTCAAACGCTTTGCTGTAATCTAATAATGTTAAGCAAGTAACATTACTATCATCTACCTGTCTACGAATGTCTTCAACTATTTTTAAGATCGCTGTTGTGCAACTTTTTCCCTTCTTAAAACCTGATTGTTTGTCGCTGAGCATTGAATTTTCGTTTAGAAATGTTTGCATCTGGGATACCATTAATTTCTCAAACACTTTGGAGAGGAATGGCAAGATAGAGATTGGCCTGAACTCGTTTTTGGATTTCGGTATGGGAAGAATTTTTGCAACTTTCCAGCAGGCAGGAAAAACTGAGGTTGTAAACACGGTGTTCATGATATGGGTAACATAACCAAGCAGCCTTGGTAAAAGTATTTTTAGGAATTTTGGGTTCACTCCATCAAGCCCTTCCGCATTAGACTTAACTTTTAATATACACTCAAGTACATCACATTGACTAACACAGACAAAACTTAAACTATTATCACAGATGGGTACAGAGTTTAGGTACAAGTTTTGCGCTGGTTCAGGTACATTTGCTAAAACAAATCTCTTATTTAAGTCTTCAACATCAAGGTCAGATTTAGGTTGTGAGACGACTTTACCTACACCAAGACTCTTTAATTCTTTCCATATTTGGCCAGAGGTTGTTGCATTGCCGAATTTTGCATTAAAATAGTCTCGTTTAGCTTTTGCAATCATGCTCGTAGCTTTCGCTCTGAGCCGTTTAAAAATATTGTGCATCTCATCAGTTCTATACCGTTTCCATCGTTTAAATGCAGAGTCCCGAATATGAATTTGTTTTTTAATTTGCGTACTAAACCATGACTGATGTTTTGGTTTTAGTATTTTTGACTTTAATGGAACACATGTGTCAAATAGATATGAAATATTTGAATTTAAGATCATAAGTTGATTCTGAGCAGTCGTCGAGTCATAAATAGAAGCCCAGTCACAGTTGTCAAATTCAGTCAGTAATATATCGTAGTTAATAGATTTAAAGTCCCTATAATTAATTGTCTGGTTTACGTATTCCACCGGAATTTCATAAGTCAGGAAAATCATGTCATGTTTGGAGAAAGCTGGGGCTGACACCTGGTCATAAAGATTGATTTTACTTAGATCACTAACAAGGAATATATCTAACAGGGTGCTGCTATTGCTAGTAAAATGAGTGGGCTCAGAACTATTTGCCAAGGATAAGCCTAATGATTCCATTTCGGACAGAATAAGTTTTTCGCTGAGCATGTTGCTGTTTAGATCACCAGACAAAATAACATTGGGATACGACATAGAAATCTCGGACACAACATGTATTAACTCTTGAAATTCAGTCGTTTGATGAGGTCTGTATATACATCCAATCAAAGTTTGAATGCTCAAGTTTCTGTTTGTTACCTCAACGAACAAGTACTCGACTGGACTATCTACCGGATTACTGCGAATGAGTTTACAGCTAAGTTTCGTATTCACATAAATAGCCACACCACCGGCATGGCCCACCCGATCTGATCTGTACAGCGAATAACCATCACACTGAAATAAGACATCACTAGAGTTACACACAAACCATGTTTCGGACACACATATAATATCTACATTTGAATTTACAAATATTTGCCTAAACTCATCCATCTTTTTACGTAAACTTTGAGCATTTAAATGAACTATCTTTAAACCTTCTTTTTGTTTACATAATATTCTTATCAGACTGCTCGCTATACAGCTATTTGTATTGACCTGCATTGTAATGAAGAGAAATTGAAATTAGGAACGCACGCTTGAGAAATAAAGAGGCACACTTAAATCTAAACATACTCTTAAAAACTACTGGGAACACATTGACTGGGAGAGCAATTAAAAGAACAACAAAGCTTTTAACGAAAATTATCAATTGAAGCCCCAGAGCCAGCTGGAGTTTCAGTTGATGCATCCGGAGTATCAGGGCGAGCATCATAGGTGGGATCAGGGAGAGCATCGGGGAGAGCATCAGGGAGAATACCAGAAGGAGGGTGGGAGTCGAGAAGGTGAGACTCAGTAGCTGAAGAAGAAGGGGGTTCAGCAGGTAAGAGCGACAAAAGCTCTTCGATTCGCTCAATGCGAAAAATATCGTCTCTCCCATTACATTTGACGTGAACAGTCCCACGGCGAGTAAACACAGCCGACAGAGACTTATGCTTTTTCAAGCGCATTGCTTCTTTAAAGATAAGAAAGCTTTCTCTGGATAGCTGCTCATTTACATAGAAAACTGCCGGCGACTTAAATCCCAACAGCCCAATACATAGTAATGACTTTGACTTACGCCGGTAATCACCAAGTGCGCGAAGAAGGCAGATTTTTTCCCTCGTGGTTTCCAATTTCACAATTATTGGTGGATCGACATTGGTGTGCTGTGATCTGCGGACTCTAAAGATGTCTCTTACTCTTGGCGGTGGGACAAGTTCTACCGCAAGGCACAATGTGTTGAAAATGGACCGCAATTTTTCGCCCTCCTCGAAAGGAACACCATGTATGCGTACATCGCATGCATTCTTCAAATTTTGTTGTGCCTCCAACTTGACCTCCATCCCCCCAACTTGGTCCTTCAACAACCGAAGCTCACCAACTTCCCGCTCGAGCTGCATCATCCGGTCAGTCATCAGCTTCATTTCCATGGCCATTCCGTTGATACGATCGTGGAGCACCCCCAGCAGGCGGCTCTCTGCTTCATGCATTGTCTCTTTTATAAGACTGGCCTGCTCCTCAAATCGGCTGTTGATGGCTTCCAAAAGCATTGGCGATGGAGCATCAGCAGAGGCATCAGATGGACGACCACGTTTCAGGTCAGGCTTGATGCGCTTTCCACCTGGTAGTCCCATTTTATTTGTATGTATTAGAGCAGCTTTGAGTGTCGTGTATGCTTGTATTTGACTGTCGCTAGCCAGTGTAAGTATGTAGGTGGTTGTGTGTGTGTGCGCCTTTTTTGTTTTGGGTGCACAAAGTATGTTTTGCACAAACTATGACGATTGGTAAACAAAATCGTACTGTTTGTTTTCTCACTAAGTGATATTAACACGTTGGTTTGAGAAAAACTAATTATTTATCAGTTTAAAAACAATTTAAAATGCGATCGAAAAAATTTAATATGTGCTTGTCTTCAGGGTTGCCAAGTCCTTCTACAAGAAACTGAACGTTTCGATATCCGAGACTATGAAAGGTAGATGCACAATTTTTTGCTTGAAGATAGATGTATGCCGTACGCAGATCAAGATTGTTTCAGATTTGGAAATTTGACAAATGCTTGCTTAAGTCTGAAAATCAGTTCCCAACGCATTGCTGAAAACCTTTCGTCATGCTCGCCGTTAGAGTTTCGCGGCTTACGGTTCAGGGGTAGACGCTGTCGGATCCATTGGATCATTCGACATCGGAGTGATAGGCCTTCAATTTCAACGATGACCGTGTTAAGCTCTTCAAATGTCAGAGATGCTGTTGTTGTCGTTGTGACTAGCAATTGTTTGGCGGACTTTATGGCAGCTTCCCAGAGGCCGCCAAATGATGATGCTCTGGAAGGGATGAATTTGAATGCCACTTACCGTTTGTTGCTGTGATTGTTTATTCGGTCCTGCTGTCTGAAGTGGTGCTGAAGCGCAATAATGCATGTTGTCCTCATGGACTTTTCTTAGCAGCATTTTCACGATTGGATCGTTGTATGGGAGCCAGTTTTGGTGCTTTGAATTGTATGAGATTACGGATTGCGCCAATCTGCCACCAACTCGAATAATTTCATCGACTCCTAATATGGGAGACAGTGGAGTGGTGGGTCTCTTTTTGTCCACGGTGCTATTGCGTAGTAGCTGAGGTATATCCGTCGCGAATTCAACGTGTTGGATATTCCGATGAAAGTGCGTGCGCGCTTCGTTGTGGCGTGCGTGCGCGCATCGTTGTGGCAGTTCTGGTGTTGCAGATCCTCAGCATACAGGCTACAATACGTTGCAGCTAGTGAAAGGAAATGCTGTGGTTGCAAGTATCCTCGTGCTGTTTGGGTAGCAGGCAGGCAGACGTGTTTGGCCTTTCCCTCTACATTTCTGGGAGCCATAGACTAAGAGTTTGCAATTTTCGAGCTTTGGTTCCCCTTAAGGTTCATCTGCGTCATTGTTTGCTGATGACACATGACGCCATTGGTGTTGGTCTGTTAATTCCTGTATTGTGGCAACACGATTTGCCACAAATGTGTGGTAAGTAAAAGCAGCGGCAATCTCTACTGTTTCTGGAGTTTTGCCATTTTGATTATGTCTCAGAATTTGCATTGAACTTAATGCCTTCGTGTCCTCACGGTACCACGTCCATTCGTTTTGAAGGTGCGTTGGTAAATCTACATCACAATTCAGGTCCCAAAGCTGTTGCATAAAGACTTTCGCCTTAACTACCCCCTGGGTCAACAAGCCCAATGTGAGAAAGATTTGGATGAGTTAAGAACATACCTTTCGTGTGGTAATACGTATATCTTGACTCTTTTGTGATTTTCCACAAAGTTCGTCTCTCTTTGGCATTCAGATGACTTCAACAGTTTTTATACTCTGTTGAACCAAGTTTTCACCCAGTTTCACTACGCTGACAATGTCTTCTTTTTGGATTCTCTGTAGTGGCTTGTCGTTGTTTGAGCACCAAACAACTAATTAATGAAATTGGTCTATGTCCGCTGTAAAAACGTATTTATGGGTCCGAAAGCGAAGCAAGATCGACATTAATTCACTTTAGATTTCACGGTTGTCATTCGGCATAATAACTCGCAGATGCTTTGTGCTGTTATCCGGCCTTAGAACGCAATGGTGTGGGATAAAATAGTGATTGTCAGTTATCTGAGATGCTCTTTCTAGCTTCATCTGTCGCAGTCCTTCAAATTTTGGTATACGATTTACGTATCCTTTCCATGTGTCTGACGTTGTTCTGCTCTCCAAGGACCCAGAATCTATTGGTTACAGTTTCCATTGACGCCCCCAGCGCTGAACTATGTTCAGAAAATGGCAGTTTTACGATAAAATCGAGAAAGCTTGGTAGTCGAGGCACATGTGGTGCAATTCACTGCCAACTGTAAGTTTCGTAGAGTTCTTCTTCAGTTTCTTGTAGAAATGGACCTCCGGCAGACATCTTGCGTTGATTTGGCAGAAGCGACAAGCAATAATGGTGCTTGTGTTTGATAAAAGCGGGTCAGGCAGTGGCACTTCGTTAGGAATTCTTCTGTTACTTCTATCAAATCTCGAATCTAGAGATCGCTTTGGTGGAACCGCTGTCATGCATCCCCAAACAGTTCTATCATGGTAAGCAAAGTAAAATTATTTCTGCCAAATAATTGTAATAATTTCTTATGACTCTGGCAATCTCCTAGCCAAACTAGTTTTAAACGTTCAATACCTCTTAAACTGACATTCGCTGTCCCATATCCTTTCCGGCTATAAATGATTCTCTTTTTAATTCCGACCCGTTGGGAGTGGTTTTATTCATTTATGTATCTTAAATGACTAGCATAAAGTTACAAAGTAAGGAGCTGGTAGGGGCAACATGGCTGCGGACTTCAGCTAGTAGACGTAAGATCGACCCGTCACAATGTAGGATTAGGTCGATCTCTTTTGTGGGTAGTCGTTAGTGCGCCTTAGATGCACGAGGTCCCACCATAATAAAGTAGTACAAGCCTTATTTGCTTGATGGTCTTTATTCGATTGTTCATAAGTTGTATACAAAAGAGTTGATATACCTAAAGATTGCGAGCTGCGCTGTCAGTGACCCCGGCAGCGGAGCAGTCGGTGTTAGTATCTGTATGTTAGTGAGTAGCGGCGATAACGTCGCTTCGAGGGGGAGAGCGTAATATGTGACAGCCAACGGCCGCGCATGCAGATATGCTGACTCGGCGCTTTGACTGTCCAATGCGAGTGTGATCAAATTACTCCATACTTGAAATTGGTTTATGTAAACATTGCAGCAAAGTGCTACAATGTGCTTTAATATATGTTTGATGCATAACACTGAGTACAGTGTGCATTCGATATGTGCGCATATTGCATCTTCTTTTTTTTTTTAAAAATAACGTAATTCTATGAAGTTATTTCAAATATATATTATATATCAAACATAATTACTTAAAAGGTTTATTATTAATTCTTATTTGATCAAATCTAGAAAGAAAGATGGTGTCTCATTTTTTTTTTTTTTTTTAGATTCTGTTTTTTTCGCATTTTATTGAACTGTTATATTATTATACTCTGTACCGTAGGTACATAGAGTATTATAAGTTTGTGCAAAAGTATGTAACATCCAGAAGGAAGCATCTCCGACCCCATAAAGTATATATATTCTTGATCAGCATCAACAGCCGAGTCGATATAGCCATGTCTGTGTGTCCGTCTGTCTGTCCGTATGAACGCACAGATCTCAGAGATTGTAAGAGATATAGGCTTGACATGTATGGGACATATGCTTCTTATGTCTGCAGGCAGATCAAGTTTATTTTCAATTTTGGCCACGCCCCCTGCCGCCCCCGCAATTTAGAAAAAACGTCATATCTCCCACAGTTTTGAAGTTAGATGGCTTGTTCCTTCTGAACATATTTAGTTATTAGGATAACTTATCGATCCGCCAAAGGAATGAAGAAGATCGGATGAACGGTTTTCGAGTTATGATTTCTTGGTACAGAGTATGTTATAGTCGGGCTTGACCGACTTTCTTTCTTGTTTTATTTATTGGTTGATCAGACCTATTTTTTTCATGAAAATTTTCAGTTATTTTAAATTTTTAAACTATCCTTATATACTTTCTGCGCGTTTTTTTTCCTAACCTAATTGTTATATTATCGTTTATCTCAATATTTTCTACTCTATATGGGCCTGTGTAGTTATTTTCTAACTTGTGCCCTGTTTCGTTTTTTAGTAAAACTAAATCTCCTATTTCTAGCTTAAAATCTTTTGCTTTCTTATCATACAGAGCTTTTCGTTTTTCTTTTTCTATCATTATTCTTGCTCGTTTGTATGCTACTTCTAATCTATATTTTACTTTCTTGGCATAATCTTCTATATTGTAAATGGGATCTACTTTTTCCTTATTAGTATTTATAAATTGTCTCGGTGGTCTACCGAAAACTAGTTCATATGGGCAGTAGCCATGGGCTACCGACCGTGTCGTATTGAAACAGTATATGAAATAGTCCATAGTTCCATACGTCCCAACCATTTTTGTCAATCGAAATGTAAGAGCGAATGTACTCATTTTATGTTCGATGACTACGCTCGATGGTACCAAGTGTTTGATGATGATACGCTGTCGAGTTTATATTTTTCACTTTAAGTAGTTTACATAATTCGGTGATTAGTGAATTTTTATACTGAGTCCCCATATCCGTAATGAACGTCTTCATAGGACCGTACTTGAGTATAAAAGATTCGAAAATTGCTCTAGCAACTGTGTTGGCATTTTTATTTGGTACTGGAATCGTGACTAAATAATTTGTTAGGTCACAGATTATTGTAACTGCGTATTCATTGCCATTATCTGTTCTTGGTAATGGTCCAACTGTACCAATTAAAACGATATCAAATGCTGTTGCTGGCGTTGGAGTTATCGTCATTGGTGTTTTTGTATGTGTTGTCGTCTTTGCTTTTTGGCATTTCTGACATTTTTTGACATATGTTTTGATCGTTTTAGTCATTCTTGGCCAATAGAAATACTTTCTAATTTTAGACAGGGTGCGCGAAATCCCTGAATGGCCTCCCTCAATAGAGTCGTCATGGTATTTCGACAGGATTGCTTTAATTTGAGCTTCATCATTTATGTCTATAATGTTCACCTTTTGTAGCATGCTTATTTGTACTTTCTTTAAAGTACTATTACCCCTTTCTTTTAATATTTTTAGTGAAACGGATTCGAAAATTTGTTCACTTGGTGACATTTGTACTTTTGTAATTCTTTGAATGCCGGCTTCTGAATCAAGCCCTTGAAAGAATTGACCTAAGTCGAATTGCTCATTAGAAAACAAGTCATTAACTGAAACTCGTGAAAGATCTCTTTTCCCTTCTTAAACATGCATTTGTTTTTATCGAGTTTTATTTTCACTAATTTTTTGACATCATTATTGCTAATAACGTCAAAGACATTGGGTAAATATTTTTCGTTTTCTTTTTGCTCAAGCAATTTGTTTGTTGCTTCAGGCCTGACGTTTTCCTGTCTTGTGGAAGATCTTGTTGAGACCTTTAATATTTGTCTATTCATTGTAATTAGCTCTTCAATTGTAATTCTGGATAGAGCGTCTGCGACATGATTGTCCTTTCCCTTGAAGAATTCTACCTCAAAATCATGTTCTTCTAAGTCTAATCGCATGCGCGTTAGCTTAGAGCTTGGGTTTTTCATTGAAAACAGGTACGTTAGTGGCCTCTGATCTGTTTTTTTAAGAAATGCTTGCCATAAACGTTTGGTCGAAAGTGTTTGATTGCCCAGTGAATATCAGCTAATTCCTGTTCTGTTGTGGATTTATTGCTTTCACCTTGTGTGAAGGTTCTTGATGCATATGCAATTGGTAATTGCGTGCCATTGTGATTTTGAGTAAGTACGGCACCACAAGCGTGCTTACTGGCGTCAGTTATGATGCAAAATTCTTTCGAGAAATCGGGATATTGCAATAATGTTGGTTTCATTAAAGCTTCTTTAAGATATTCGAACGCGTTATTACATTCGGAAGTCCATTTAAATTAAACATTCTTTTTGCAAAGCCTCGTTAAGTGGCGTTTCTCTGTATGTAATTTTAAATTGAATTTACGACAAAGTTCGAAGACATTTGTCAAATTTTTGATATATATATATTGATATATATTGTTGATATATGTTGTTCGGAACATCCGATGACTACTAGGTCATCCATGTAAAGAAATGCTTGTGATGGTTCTAGACCAGATAATGCGAGTGTCATCATACGCATAAAAGAATTTGGGGCTACTTTTAGTCCATATGGTAATCGTGTATAACGATAAGAACCTGTACTCGTTGAAAATTACGTTAAATTTCTTGATTTCTCTTCTAATTCAATCTGGTGAAATCCAGACATGAGGTCGAGACATGAAAAGTATTTTGCACGACCTAGTTGATCAAGAATCTATTCTTGGAAGTGGGAATTTATCAGCAAGTAGTATTTTACTTATTTGGCGGTAATCCACTACTAGGCGCCATCTTTTTTCCGTTGAATTTGGAAGTGGTTTCTTGGCAACCAAGAGAAGTGGGCTATTATATTCAGATATTGATGGTTCGACTATTCCATCTCTAATTAATTTTTGGACCTGTTTGTCTATTTCTGGCTTTTCTGAATATGCATTTCTATAATTTTTAATGTATACTGGTGTTTTGTCACATATTCTGAGTTTTTGCTTGTGGAAATTGTTGGCAGAAATGGGCTCTGATTCGAGACCGAAGATATCAGCGAATTCTCTACACAGGGCCGTGAGATTTTCTTTAAATTGATTGGGGAACGTTAATTTAGACAGAATATCATTTGTCTTAGCATTATCCGTATGGGATGGTAAATGAATCTCGTAGTCGTTAAGAGATTCAAATTTAATATTACTGCACTTTTATTGCACATCTTTAGCCGTTGTATTTATTATACGAATAATGCCGCAATCGCTGTTGACGATTGAGCTGGCTATAATTATACCTGCTTCTGGTTCCTGGTTTGGTACCAAAACTGTTTCTTCTGTGGACGATATCCGGATCTGTCGAATTACTTCAGATCTGGATGGTAAGAGTAACGTATTATCGTTAAATGAATGTTTTATTGGTGTCCGTATTTGAGTATGAAAGTTGTTTGGCCTGATTACCAGTTCTTCATTGTTGCTTAAAAAGTCTATTAAACAATTATATTTTGTGAAGAAATCTAAGCCAATAATACCATCAGTCGGTATTGGAAAAATTTTCCGGTACGTTATGAAAATAATGTGGAACTATATAATTATCGATGTATAAGTTAATTTGAACTAGACCTAAAGATCGAATTGTTCCTTCCCCTATGCCTGTAATATTGGAGACAATGTGATCATTCACAGTTTGGAAATTGTTTGACGCTTTAATTAGCGAGATGTCTGCACCTGTGTCCACTAATAAAGTTATTGGTTTATGATTATCGGCATTGTGTACTGTGATTAGGTTGCACAGATTAAGATTTCATATATATACAATTTTATTCTTGAGAGCTGTTGTTGCTCAAGGGGACTTGTTGGTTTTCCGAGGTCGCAATTCGGGCATTTTGATTTCCTCTGTTGTTTTGACCTCTGTAGTTATTGTTGTTTTGGCCCCTATAGTTGCCATTATTGGCACCTCGACCACGGTTGTTGTAACCGTTATTATTGTTGTTGCTGTTATTGTAGTTTCTTCTATTTCCTTGGTTACCTTGGTAACCCCTACCTCTATTTCCGTTATTTTGATATCCACCGCGTCCATTGTGCCCGCGGTTGTTTCTATTGGAATAATAGAGGATAGTATCTGTTTTTCCAGTTGCCTCAGTGCAACTGTTGTCAAATTTCGATATGACATCGTTCAATGTTGTGAACGTGCCTGCCTGCATGATAAGTTTGACCTTGTCAATGCTGCAATTCTGTGTCATGGCTTTTACAGCCTGTTGGACGCTGTATTTTGTTGCTAGTTCTGGGGTTAGTCCAACATGAATATAGGCTTCTTCCAAGGCTTTTACTAGATGTTCTATTTCTTTTGTGTATACGTTGGCAGTATTACTTTTCCGCTGCAAATTTAAAAGCCTGGCTGAAATTACTTCAACCGATTCTCCTTTTATTGTTAATCTTAGTTTTTCTATAATCTGTTGAATAGCACTCTCGGTACTAATCAGATTTCTTGTATGTCCTTTTAATTTTGTTTTAATGACTGCAATAGCTGTCAACTCGTGGTTCTCTTTAATAGAGTGTTTTAAGAAACTCAATCACAGTTTGTGACATGTTTGTTCTTTGTCTTATTGTAGGTGTGGGTGGTGTTAATTTTGTTTCCTCTTCTGGTGTACTTTGTCCTTCGTCCATAAGTACCGAAGGGTCGGAATATGCTGGTAAGTGTAGTACATTCGGACAAGACAACTGTAAGTTGTCTCTTTCTGAAATATAGTTTAAATTTCCCCTTAGTCTGCTGACTTCATCCGCTGCTTGTGTATAGTGCGGGGAGGTAAGTCGTATTCTATTGGTAAATACCAATTCTCTTATTATATTGTATGTCGATATTAATATGTCTATGTGCTTTAGTTTGGTCTCATTTGAGATATTAAGACACTTGAATGACTTTTCAAATCTATTTCAATTTTCCCTTATGGTTTCCGCTATTTGCTTCCATTCCATATGTACGCATTTTGTGTAGCTGCATCAACTTTTAAAAAAATTTTATTTTTTATTTTTTTTTGTCTAATTCAGTTGCCCTGCTTAGATATTTTTTTTTAAGCACCTATTGTGCATTTTTTAAATTTTAAAGAATAGATTGGCACACATGATCAAAACTATAGTGATCAATATTGTTGTTACTAGTCCCAAATCGTTGTTTTCAACCTCCACTTTGTTAATGAAGTTAGTATCTGTATGTTAGTGAGTAGCGGCGATAACGTCGCTACAAGGGGGAGAGCGTAATATGTGACAGCCAACGGCCGCGCATGCAGATATGCTGACTCGGCGCTATAGCTGTCTAATACGAGTGTGCTCAAATTACTCCATACTTAAAATTGTTTTATGTAAACATTGCAGCAAAGTGCTACAATGTGTTTTAATATATGTTTGATGCATAACACTGAGTACAGTGTGCATTCGATATGTGCGCATACTACACTGAATAGTTCTATTTATATTTCTGCATGTAAATTAATCCTTTTCAGGATGAAACATTAAAAATTCAATTTTTATAGAGCGAAGTCTTTTATTGATGAATGTCAAACTAGAACTAAATTTGATTACAACTTTTGATTAAAAACGAGAGCGTAAGTTAAAATCGGCCCTGCCCGACTTCGAAATACCCGTTACTCAAGGCAATTAGTGTTTAATAACCTCATGCGGCTCAGATAAGTACGCAACGTTTTATAACGCCATTTATTATCCGATCTTTATGAAAATTTGTGAGATTTTAGATACTGGCCACATGCACTATTCTGCGAGCTTGATAGCTTACAAATTGTAGGAGATATTCAACATTTTTTATTGCGGGGGCGGGTAGGGGCGTGGCCAAAATTTGAAACAAACTTGATCTGCCTGCAGACAATACTAGCTTATATCTAAAATTTGGTTGCTCTACCTCTTCTAGTCTCTGATATCTAGGTGTTCATACAGACAGACGGACGGACTGACGGACAGACGGACATGGCTATATCGACTCGGCTATTGATGCTGATGAAGAATATATATACTTTATGATATCGGAGATGCTTCCTTCTGCCTGTTACATACATTTGCACGACTTTAGTATACCCTTTTTACACTACGCGTAGCGGGTATAAAAATAGTAGTTTGAGTAAATTGAAACAGAAAAACGGCCAGGCAGACGGTTGGATAAATAATTCAACAGACATTGCTCAAGAGTTTGTAGTCGGAGATACACCATTTGGGCTTTACACACTATCAGAGCTGGAAAATAACAATTGACCGTTCTTCCCTTAGTGGTCTGCTCTCTAACATAGCCGAAAAACAGTGTCGCTTGCTGTCTCTTTCTCGCCTTTCTCTTTCTCTCTCTATGAGCAGAACCCTTCGCTTCTTTTCGTTTTGGTTTTCAGTTGACTGTTCTCACTTTAGCTATTCCTGTTATGCTCATTCAATAACAGCTTATAGAGAGCGAAACGACTGAGCGATTCCACAGTGAGAGTCAGAGTCAGTTTTTTGGTTGCATAGCTGGCCGATGTGCTTAAACTGTTTTTACTTTTTTAATTTGCCTTTTTTACAATGCTGCGCTGTCGTCTGTCGAAAAAATTAAATCATAAGCCCTCAGTACACAGCGCTGAAAAGCACAACCTGAGCGAGCTCACTTAGCCCAAACCTCATTCACGCATACAGTCACACAAGCGCAAAAGACTTTTATTTTTTTAGCTCGAGACAAAACGGTCAGCGAATGAGCAGAGCAAAAAGGAAACAAACCACAGTTCGTTGACCACAGTCCGCTCTATTCAAGAGACGAGCTGAACGGTTCAGTTCTGTTTCTTTGCTCAAAGGGTCTGTAAGTAACAGTTCTTCTTGAACAACGGAACACGGTCAAGGTAAGGTATAAAATCAGATTAGCATTCCGAGCAGACAAAGGCTTTGACGGCAAAAAAGACGGAAACGGTAAAAACTCCATTATTTACAAAAAAACACTAACTTTAACATATTATTGTGTTAAAATGTTGGTGCTTTTACATTTTCTGGAAGTAACAAGGTTTTTCTTTCTTTTACTATTTGCCCCGCCAAAGTATAAAGCACGCTCTAAAGGAACTCAAGTTGCCGCAATGCATAGTCTCTTCTGCATGTATAAAAACAGCTGAGGGTAAGTCGACTTACACTTCTTCCACCACTGAAGTGGATCTGCAGAACGCTCCCCAATATTATCTGCCAAATATCGGTCAACTTATTTTATGGCAGCTGCTGATTTATCTGTGGAATGTGCAAAACATAAGAAGTCTTCATTGTATGCGTCCCAAATACTGTCGTGGACCGTTTCTAATGAATCTTGCACTTGAGTTCGAAGAATTGGATGGCAGCTTGCATTTTGATTTGATTTGATTGATTCTTATCCCAGCGCTATAGTTTTGCTAACCTATTTTAGGGCACTAGTCAGAATGGTTAATGTTCATTAATTGGTATAATATTAAACTTAAAATTACTGATTATTATAATATAATTATAAGTTTAAGTTGAGGTATACCTATTTATCATTTACTTATTCGTTATTGATCCATTCAACAATATAACTCTGCATAATTAGTCTACTCTCTGAAGATGGCTTTTTAAAATGTTAGCGCTCTTCCGATTGACTATTTCATGTGGTAGTAAATTCCAAAGACGAACAGCATTTACAATATTGAAAACTGCAGAATTAAATATTTCCTCAGATTTTAAACAATGGTCAAAAGTTGTACATTTAGAGTCTGGTTCAAAATAAATGGACTGTATGAATGTTTTTCCGGTTGAAGTTCTAAATTTATTTGCCACACAATGTACATATGTAATATGGGACTTGAGACGTGCTGCAGGCGGGACTGTAGAAATGCAACTAAACTAACATCAGAAAACAGCGTGCTAGCTGGCGAGATGTCGGGCCCTTTGCCTCCCACACCTTTGTGATGCGTAAGCAGTAAACAAACACGCGATGAAGCGTAGATCTTAAAAGTTACAGTGGTGGTCACAAAAATAGGCATAGTAAATAAAACGGGTCATCTAATTCCTAAGCATACCGCCCCCCCTGAACGCATGTTCAGAACAAGGGGAGAACGGCCACCTTGGTGATTGGGCGCTTGTAGATTCCCTTGGCAGTCCGGATGCTGACGACTCAGACCTTGTTGTCCTCGCCAGCATATACTTCTGCGATACGGCCCATCAGCCACTTGGTTGGGGGTAAATGCGGTTCCTTGAGAACAACAAGTGAGCCAACCTGGAGATTGGTGTGTTCCACTTGCCACTTGTTACGGGGTTGAAGCGTGGTCAAGTACTCGGTGTGCCACCGCTTCCAAAAGCCTTGCACCATAGCTTGTAGCTGTCTCCAACGCTGCAGTCTGTTGATGTCTGTATCCAAAACAGAGGGTTAAGGTATGGCAGTGTGAGGTTCACCTTTCAAAAAATGCGATGGAGTAAGGGGGTCCAAGCTTGTGTCACCTGACGAGCAAAGCGGTCGAGAATTAAGTATCCCATCTACTTGTGCAAGAACTGTGGAATATTCTTCGAAAGTTAGAACGCTGCCACCAACGACTCGGCGTAGGTGCAGCTTGATTGATCTGACGCAAGATTCCCAAATGCCGCCAAAATGCGGAGCAAATGGGGGAATAAAGTGCCAGGTTATGCCTCTTCCAGCTATAAAGTTTGCCAAGTTTTCGTCTCGGCATTGGGCTGCGGTCAGACGTCTCATCTCGTCGAGCTCTCAATGGGCACCTTGGAATGTTGGCCCGTTGTCGGAATACAAATCCGAGATCGGACCTCGGCGCGACCAGAATCGTTCCAAGGCTGCGATAAAGGCGGAAGTCGTCAGATCGCTCACAACTTCGATATGTATGGCCTTGGTTGAGAGGCATACAAAAATTGCGACCAAGCCTTTCCGAATTTTGGGGTTCGACCCATTGTCAATATGATCGATACTGGGAATGCGTAGTCCAGTCCATTGTAAAGAAAACATCTAAGGGGCTGTACTCTGGGTACAGGAAAATTGGCCATGATTTGCGCACTGGTGGCTCGTCTCTGCATGACACAGAGTATACATCTAAAAACGACTTTGCGCACGATATTGCGCAATCCCAGAATCCAATACTGTTGACGCACTCTACTGAATGTGACGTTGTAATTGAGGTTCGATTTGTCCATGCTTTCTTCTATTCGCATTAATCCGTGGGCATCTAGAAATGGTGTGTAACAAATCAACCGTGATGTGACTCGAAGTTGACTTCCTTTGCTAAGCGCTTCATGATCTTTGGGGAAGGCTCTCCGTTGGACGTACTGTAGCAATTTGTTTAAAGCATCTTGGATCTCGATTGCGGTCAGGAAATTGAGACTTGGTCGATCACCTGTGTGTGAACTGATGCGGAGCCGCAAACAATTGACGAATCGACAACAGTAGCTGAGCACTCTCAGCAGACGAGTCCAGGAACAGAAGCGGTTCATTATGCGGTCGAAGAACTCTTCTTCCTTGGAAGTGTGTAGAACGACTTGGGGTTTTGCCAAGAGTGTCCATTCCATCAGAGTTGGTGTGTCTCAAGTTTAGACGGTAACAATCCTCTATATGCGCAGTTAGCAGGGTTGTTTTCCGATCTGTTATGTTGCCAACAGCTGCGTGGGCACTCTTCAAGAACTTCGGCTGCGCGGTGTTAGACGAACGTATTCCATGTGCGGGGTGGTGCGGATAGCCAATGAAGACCAATTTCCGAGTCAGTCCAACAAAAGGATCTGGAAATAGAAATCGTTAGTGCTTGTTTGACGAGTAGAAGCAATTTCGTAAGCAAGTGCGCGGCGTTCAATGCGATGCGATCAGTGTGATCCGGTAGTCATTTCCAATTTTGACTCTACTATAGACGACGGCGCCATAGGCGTGGGATGACGCGTCAGCGAATCCATGCAATTCGATTTCTTGGTGTGGCTCCGAGATGTATCGAGGTACGCGACAGTTTATGAGCCTTGAGAGCTCATTTCGAAATAGTTGCCAGCGCACATTTAAAGTAACCGTGAGTGCCTCGTCCCATTTTAACGCGCTGAGCCAACGTTCCTGAAATATGATTTTGAGCATTACTGTAGCAGGAACGAAGATTCCAAGGAGAAAATATATATTTTTGCGAGTTCAGACAAAAGGATTCGTTTGGTTGGTACCTCCTTGAACACACAAACATTTAAGTTGACAGACTGATCGTCTCTACCAGGATTCCAATGCAATCCAAGGATTTTCACAATTTCAGAATGTTCGTTTGAATCACTGGCGATGGGTAAAGGTTGATGTTCACAAATCTCCTTGGGTAGCGAGTTAAGCAGCGACTAGCAATTTGAGCTCCATTTGCGAAGAATGAATTTGGCCTCTCCCAACAGCTGAATAAGTTCATCCTTAAGGGCGATGAGTTCATCAGTGGAGTCGCAACCAGTGGGTATGTCATCGACATAAGTATCTCGCGATAGAGCAATGGCAGCCATAGGGTAATTGCTGCGATAATCGTCTGCTAGTTGTTTTAGTACTCTCACAGCCAAAAAGGGCGATGGAGCCAATCCATATGTGACCGTTAGCAATCGGTAGTGTTGAAGAAGTGCGCTTTCATCTTTGCGCCAAACAATGCGTTGGTAATTGGTGTGCTTGGGTGACACCAGAATTCCACGAAACATTTTCTCTATATCGGCACAGAGAACATAGCGATGTTGACGGAAGCGAATACTAACTCCAAACAAGTCTCGCTGAATGGGTGGGCCTATATGTAGGCGGTCGTTGAGGGAATATCCAAGGTCATCTTTCCCAGACCCGTCGAAAACCACTCGACATTTGGAAGTCGAGCTGCTTGGCTTCAAAACAGCATGGTGCGCCAAGTAGACACAAGTTTCAGGGTCTTCGTCTATTTGTTCACCTGTGGGGAGCTCCATGGGGAGCTCCATGTGTCCTCGGCGTATGTAATCTTCCATGAAGTCCTCGTATTGTTGTTTGAGTGATGGCGATCTTTTAAATTGCCGTTCCAACGATCCAAAGCGCTTGATGGCTTGCGGCAAAGTTGGACTAATGGCTGGGGATCCATCTTTGAATGGGTACTCAACGATATATTTCCCATCCTTGTTGCGTGAATGGGTTGCAGCAAAGTGATGTTCAACTGGATCCATTGCTTCTATGGTAGCCTTGGACGGCTGAACATTGTCCATCTGCAAGAAAGTTCTCACTAAGACATCTAAATCTTCTTGAGCATGGTATGAACTTGCAGGTAGTGTGGTATCATTGACAGCGAGATAGGTACCTGCAATGACCCAACCAAATTTTGTATTAATAGCAAAAGGGCAGTCTTTACCATGTGATTTTTGTTCTCCAATGTAGAGATTCCAAAGTTGATTCGGCTCGGATAACGTCTATTGAACTCGACTGATTAAAGGTAGGATCTGCCAATTCCATCTGGCAAATCTGCGCCCAAAGTGGTGATCTCGTGTTGATCGCTTGCGCTGGAATCGATGACGTTAGTACACTCATGATTAACGCAGTGACTTCAACAGAGTCGGTTGATACACGCGAAAAAAGTTGAATCCTGGCGCGCCCTCTAGTGACTCCAGCACTATTAGCGGCAAGACCTGCAACTGAGATTCGGGCGTGTGTTCGTGGAACTCCAATCCTTTGTATGAAAGCTTCTGTTGCCAATGTTACGGGCGGATCGAGCAGCATCCGACAGGTAGTCCTATTACCCCATGCGTCGATTACAGTAGCTAGAATACGAAAGAAGTTTCCAAAGAAACTGCCATTCAGATTTGAGGTAGTGAAGTTTCTGGCACTTGCTTAAGGCCGATTTTTTGTCAACCGAACCTAAGAACAAGTCGCTAAACGGAAGCCAGTCTTCATAGTTACCGGCAAATGTTGCGATTTTAATTCTCTCAAAATGTAAGCCTGAATTTTCATCCCTCCCGCGAAAAGATTCCAATAACTGAGCTTGGTCAGACATCAGACGATCGAGTTGCTCTCCCCCTGCTGGAACTGGGTTGGCTTCACGTGCCCGTAACCCTCTTGTAGCCACTGCTAGCAAGCTATATGTCTCGTAATATTTCTCCTCATACTCGCCATAATCGATATTGGGATCGACAAAGTCGGGGTCATCCTGGTAACGGCACAGCTCCTCTGTCAACTCCATCAAAAGCTCAAAATTTGCTTTTAATCGATACAGACGATGCTCCAAGGCTTCTTCCGATTCATTGGCCTCGATGGCCTTGGCCGCGTTATTGTAAGCCCGCGTGATTTGCGCCTTACAAAAACCACGTTGTTGAAGAACTCGCTTCATGTCCATTACGTAACTTTTATGTACCGGCGAACGAAACAAACTATCACAAATTTAAATTTCAATTAGGCTGGGATCCTTGCTGATCCTGTCCCTGATCCGGCTCGAAGGACCAAAATTTAAGTATGGTTCAAAATAAATGGACTGTATTAATGTTTTTCCGGTTGAAGTTCTAAATTTATTGGCCACACAATGTACATATGTAATATGGGACTTGAGACGTGCTGCAGGCGGGACTGTAGAAATGCAACTAAACTAACATCAGAAAACAGCGTGCTAGCTGGCGAGATGTCGGGCCCTTTGCCTCCCACACCTTTGTGATGCGTAAGCAGTAAACAAACACGCGATGAAGCGTAGATCTTAAAAGTTACAATGGTGGTCACAAAAATAGGCATAGTAAATAATACGGGTCATCTAATTCCTAAACAGAGTCTATTTTATTATGTTCAATTTCCTCAATCTGGCATTCATATTATTTACCAAACAAGTATAAAGAAGGAACGGTACTTGGATTGAGCATGGCTCTGCTTTCCACAGTCGAATTTGTAAAAGTCTACTTAGATCGATAACCTAGAAGATCTAAAAAAATGTAGTTCTTGGTGTTTGACTTATTAAGGGTTGAGTATACATCCAGGTGATATTTTTTAAGGGCTTTCACAAAATTTTATTACACAACGGTTTTCATTATTCGATAGGTAATCATTAAAAATTTAACTTAGATTTTGTTTTTTTGTTTTGTTATTGCTGTTACTGGCTTGTAGTTGTATTCCTGTTTAAAGTTGGCCAACAATTCAAAACAGAGGACAATGTTTCACATGATTTTTTGAGAGCGGATTAACCCAAAGTAAAAAAAACAACAATGTTTTGTTAAGAACTGACGTGGTTACGGTGTCTTCCAGGATCTTTGGGATCGTTCAATCAAAATTTCGAAAACCGGCCTTTTATTGGCCGCAGATCCGTTATTTTATTGACCGATCCAAAATATCCTAGAAGATACCTTAATGGTCGGCTTTAGGATTATTAACAATGCTTTACAAAAAATGAAACTAGACATACTTTTCACCAGACACATTGCATTTTTTTGGGCAGGTCGAGTATAGCACTTCCTCATACTTGGTTTTTTTCTAACACTCCCATATCTGAAGTTATGGCCGAAAAACCGCTTTTTAATTTTTATACTCTGTACCGTAGGTACATGGAGTATTATAAGTATGTGCAAAAGTATGCAACATCCCGAAGGAAGCTTCTCCGACCCTGTAATGTAGAGGGAGAGGCGTACCCAAATCTGAAAATAAATTGGATCTGCCTGCAGATATAAGAAGTTTTTGTCCCATACACATCTAACACATCTATCTCTTACCATGTCTAAGATATGTGCGTTCATACGGACAGACAGACGGACAGACAGACAGACGGACATTGATATATCGCTTCGATTGTTGATGCTGGAAAAGAATATATATACTTTATGGGGTAGATGCTTCCTTCTGGCTGATACATACTTTTTCACAAACTTATAATACTCTATGTACCTACGGTACAGAGTGCAAAAATACTAAATAGTCGATGCGCATTTAAAAATACGCGAATAGCTGCGTCAGACAGTAATCAAATTCATAGAAACAACATCCGTTCAACTGAGAAATAATTGGGCTATCATAATAAAACTTAAAAGAAAGTCATATATTTTCAATAAAATAGTAAAAGATGTGAAGGCCAAAGTGGAAATATTCAAAAAACCATTCAAAATGCCAGATCTATAACCCACATTTCTCAGCCCTCGCGGCAAATCTATCAAGCCTTTGATTGTAAAATTGCCAAGGTTAGTAATTTCAATTTAAATGAGTAAAAAAAGCCAAATGCGGTTTTTGGCCCATATGAGGCCAAGTATGAGGAAATGGTATAATCGAGTTAGTTAATTTTAAAAAAAATTTATTCGCTGTAACACTGTGTAATCGGTCAACAGGTACCATTCTTATCGTGTGAAACTTTTTCGAAAAAGTGGTTTCGAGATAATCGAGAAGTTTCGACAGCTCTTTTCCATTAAATAACAAGAAAAAAAGTCGGTCAAGCCTATAACATACTCTCTACCAAGGAAAGTGTATGCTCAGCATAAATTTTGATGCTACAGTAGCAGCTGAAAGCAGCGCTGCTTTGCTGTGTTAACTGGGGTTTGTTATCCGGCCGTTTTCCCTTACTGCAGTCAAAACATTATTTTTTGGCTCAGTTTCCTCCTTTGCGTTTCGGCAAATATATTGCCTTCCTCAGGGTGTCTGTATTTTAATAACAACAAAAAAAAAACACAAGTTAAACTTAAACACATACATAGCACAATAGTTTCTTAATTTTACAAATTCCTATTTTTGTCGTCATTCTATTTTTGTTGTATTGCACGGTTGTTTTTGTTTTTTCGTAGATTAATTTTTCACGTTTTTAAATTTGTCTGTATTATTATGTTGATTAAATGTTTCTCTTGTGATCGCCGCTGCGTATATGAAATTTGTCTGTTCTCTGTCTTCTTTCCTTTCTCTTGAATTCGCCAACTTTTCAATGTTGACCGTGTCTTCCATCTGTGTTCCAAGTCCAATACTGTTGCATTTTCAAAATCAGCTGTGTGGCCTGCTTTGTTGATGTGCAGTGCTAGGGCTGTTGTTGTTTTCCTTTCAGAGCGACTATTTTGTGTTCACTGATTCGCGTGCTCAGAGAGCGATTTGTAGATAAAATGTAGGTACCATTGCAGTTTTGTCCATCTCTTCCTGCACATTTACACATTGATTTCGTACACTGCATTGTTAGTGTCCTCCTTTTTTATTCTCTTTCATACTCGTAAACAGTTGTCTTGTGCTGCTGTGTGGTTTATAGGCATTGGTCACCTGTTCCATCAATTGTTTTGGCAATAATTTTGTTAATGTTTTGATGTCAGTGACATTTGGAATAAAAGGTATGCTTAAGAATTTCCTTTGTTCCACATTCCTTTTCCTGGTTAGGTTGTCGCTTAGTTTTTTCGTGGCTTCTATTATCAGTCTATTAATAAGGTTTTCGGGGTAGTTATTTTTAAAAAGAGTTTTCTGAATTTTTATGTTGTTTTTGGGTCTGTGTTTTTCATCACAAGCGGTGTACACTTTCATTATTAAGATTTTCGCTGTGTTTATGTTTTGATTTGGTGGATGGTTAAAGTTGTAATTAATTACTCTGCCTGAAGCCATGGGTTTGGTGTATCAGTCAAACGTTAAGATTCCATTTTCCCTAGTTATTTCCATATCCAGGTATGCTAGTCTACTTTATTCTTCTTTTTCAACAGAGAATTGTATTCGTCGGTTTTGTTTGTTTAATGTCGGGATATTTTTTTTGAATAGTGATATCACATCGAATGATACCAATAATTTGTTATTCTCTGTTCTTAATTTTTGTAGTTTATCTTTCAACTGTATTGAGTTTAATATGTTGTGGTCTTCCGATACTATGTGCTGTAGTATGTATTCTAAGTGCTTTGCTAATTTGTAATAAGGGACGGTTGTCGATGATGCTACAGGTCTAAGTGGTGTATTGTCTTTGTGGATTTCGGTAGTCCATATATTCGTGGGGCGTTTGCTCCTGAGTTTATGTTTTATCTCTATATGTTTATGTTTAAGTAGTTCATTAACATCATTTTGTTTTTCCTAACAACATTACTGCATCGTAATCTTCTCTGTACATAGTTACTGTTTCCCTTGTCTGCTTGTGTAATTATTAATTTGTCTATGTAGGTTTTTAAAAATCTTTCCGTGTCTTCTGCAATTTTTAGTATAAGATCATCTATTTTGCTTGTCCTGCTTTATTCGTTGTATTTAATGAGTTCTGCGTTAGGTTCCTTCTCGTTGATCCCCTGTTCCAATCAGATGGATTGTTCAGACCGTCTTTTTTGTTACTGGTAGAGCAAATTTTGGACCTAATGATAAAATCAATCCGGGATTTTTATGTTGGTCTGGCTTACAAACCATTATTGATTGCCAATGAGTCCGTATTCCCTTATTTTCCCCAATATAGCGATGTCTGTTTTGTTTTTGGTTGATATGCCCGTTCTCGTTCTAATTGTATGGTAAGCTGCTCTCTGTTTTCTCTCCAAGTCAGATAAATCTTTTAAATTGATTTTGGTTTTAAGTATTTGGTATGTCTGTGTCTGATTTCAGTTTATGATATGAATGTGTCTATGTGTTTCTTTAATTTCTAAGGTCAGTACTTGTTTAGAATCTAAACATAGTCCACAATCCCACAACTCACACGGAGCGATATACAGCGATTAAGCAACGAATATTAATAGACACTTGACGAGGGTCAGGATGTATCCTACCCCACGCGTAGGTACCCTTTGAGATGCACAGGCGATGAACCCCCTCCCACTAGACCGACTCATATGTGTGCACATGCTAATTACCAACACACATAAGTTAGATTTAAGGGATGATCTTATAGAATAAAAGAAGGATCGCTCGCAAGAGCGAGTCAGTACAAACATCAAACTACAAGCGTGCTCATCTAAAGTGTATAATTCTATATATTTTTTGGTCCTTCGAGCCGGATCTTTGGTGGGATCGAGGACTATGTTTAGATTCTAAACAGTTCTTTTAATAAAAACGTTTTCCTCAGTTTCAGTGGTTCTTTCTGTGAGTCAAATAAAGTACGATTTTTACGTAAAGGCCTGTATCCAGCACTGCGGAAACTAAAACTTCCTGTCAAACTTCATATAAAAACAAGTAAGGGCGCTGCAGTCGAGTTTCCCGACCACAAAATACCCTGTTATCATCCCAAATGTAGGCAACACTTTTTTCTAGTCCTGACAGTTAAGCTTATCAGCTTAACTGTTTCGCTTATAACTCCGGTGTTTTTTTCCGATCTGATTGTACTTTTCAGAATAGATAGATATTGGGCCTAGCTTGATAAATACTAAACCACGAGGCTCTAATTTAAAAATTGTGGATCTAATGGTTTTTTAGGATGGCTAGAGGAGGTCTTGGTTTTTTAAGGATAAAAGGGGGACGGGGTGGAATTTTCCAAATCTGAAACAAACTTGATCTGCGTACAGCATAAGTCTACCTTCATGCAAATTTGTGGCTCTATCTCTTATATTACATTTTGTATATGCTTGCTACCGAATGACAGTAAGAACGCTTATAGAGAGAGAGACAGAGAACGCCCTGTGCGCCGGTTTGTATTAGTTGGGTTCCACACACTAAAAATAAATAGCAAATTCCTGGCAGGAATTTTTCCCAGTGCTGGATACAGTCCTTAAGGAGGTAACTTTTCCTAATAAATGTTTTGGAACTTTGTTATAGTCCTTACTTCTAAGCAGATATTTAAGTCGTTCTCGCTGTTTTTCAAGTCGTTTCTGGCACTTAAGATAGAACTTAATGTATAATGTATTATTTGAGACTTAAGTTACCGCAAGTTAGCCTCTAACACAAACATACCGAAAAACAATTTAGGGAGATATTAGAGTTCTGCCTGCTTGAAAGTTATTACTCTTCGTACAATGAAACAATATACAATCAGATATTCGGAATGCCAATGGGAAACCCTTTACATAGCAAACATAGTTTAGACGCAAACATAGTTTAGACAAAATATTAAAAGACGCAGTTGGAGAGCTCAAGACAATGGACATATACATAAAATACCTTTTAAAATATGTATATGATATAATATGTATTATAAAGGCCAAAGATAAAGATGCAATTTTAGAAACATTAACGACGAGTACAATTCACTGTTGAAAGAGAACAATAAGTAGACTAGCATACCTGGATATGAATATAACTAGGGAAAATGGAATCTTAGCGTTCGACTGGTATACCAAACCCATGGCTTCAGGCAGAGTAATTAATTACCACTTTAACCATCCACCAAATCAAAACATAAACACAGCGAAAATCATAATTCTTATTCTTTTCATATTCTTTTATGTGCAAGCGAACCAAGGTTCGAACCGGAACTTTAGTTTCAGGGGTTTCAAGAACCGGTCCTCGAACCGAAGCTTTTTTTACAATGGGTTCGAACCCCCGAACCGAACCTCATGGAAAATTTTAAAGGTTTGCAGCCTTGATTTTGACTGCAGTAAGGAAAGACGGCCGGATAACAAACATCAGTTAACACAGCAAATACAAAACGGAAAAACGGCCCACAACAAAGTAACACAAAATTCTTTTTTGACAAATTTAAAGCATGAATTTGATACATTTGAGTATTAGCTTTGACCGAAAAAAGCTATAAAGATCGGTTGAGCCGTTCTCGATAAACTTTGGTTGAAGTGCGTCAAGACGAAGTAAAAAAATACCTTGAAAATCAAAAAAATTTGATTTTGCAAATTGTAATAATTAATAACCAATACTAATAATCTTTAACTTTTCTAGGGTCTTTTGATGCGGGAAATTCTAAATATAAAAAAAAACGAGGGTTGTTCAAAAGAAATGACAATTTTAACTTTTGACGTTTTAACTCATTGCTAAAGTCAGGTGAAGAAACGTACTTAGACTATATCCCAACACCAGCACCATAAAGGTTCCCTTCTTCATCTAAATCACATCAATTTGACAATGGGCAGAAAATATAAGAGTAAAGCACTAAGCGCTGATGATAACGTAATGGTAATATGTTCAAATTAATGTTAATGATCAGATATAGCTGCACCACGTTTACGGATCTTCTTCTTCTTGGGCCTGACATTTCAGTCACAACTGCTTGACGGTTTCCCCTGCAATTAATGCCCTTCACTCGCCTCTGCCTTGTGCAAGCGGGGAAAGAGCTTTTGAGCGTAGATAGTCCGGACATGTTCTCCCGTTGGAAGAGCTTCATTTTCATCCGATGTGGTTAGAGCGGGCAGATCAGCTAGCTTCGCTACTACAGTAAGAACAGTGGAGCCAACGACGAGAAAAAAAATGGAATTCAGCCGATTTAACAGCTGCCTCCCAAACCTCCGATCGAAGATATACGCAAGCAAAATACGCCATTTTAGCATCACAAAATGCATGTCTTTGAATGACAAATAGAGGAAATTTAAAGGTGCCGACAAATGAAAGCTGCGAGACAAGATCTTTCCACGCCAGAATCAATTCATGCGGTAGTGTTTCATCCCAATTTAGCTTCTCCTTCCATAAGGATTGTATAAGTATCTTGGCTTTTGGCGAAATTAAACCGAGCGGATGATAAGTTCTGGCAATAGTGGATAAAACGGTGCGTTTCGTGACTGGTTCGTCATTTGTCAGAACGAGGATCCCATACCAGGTCCAAAGCATTGGCAATATCCGCACCATCGTGGATCTTTAACAATATTTCCTTGTCACCTTTAAGTTCACCAGCCGGAACTGCTGGCTCGTTGGAGCACCATTTGCGAATGAGAAAGTTTCCACGATTTAAGATCACTTCACTTGGCGCTCAATCTGCACGACTACTTGAAATGTGTCTCCAGCTGTCATCAAATCGTCCACATAAGAATCTCAGAAAACCATTTTAGATCCTAGAGGAAATGAAGGTTATTCATCAATTTCCAACTGATGCATGGCACGAATTGTCATGTATGTCACCGTATCCAGTTTATAAGCTAGGATCGCATTAGATGGATTGTCGCGCCAGAGTATGCATTGTAGATATTCATATTCAGTGTCTCCACACAATGCGATCATAGAGAACCGGAATCGAAGCCAGGTGGTGAAAACCTTGGGGTGAATTATTGGCCCTGCCAACAGCAAATCATTAAGCGAATATGCAGATGTTGTTAATGCGGATCCTTCGAATACGAAGAGCTGTGGTCGTGCTATCGAGCTTGTGAACACAATGATGCGGCAAGTAAAACTCAGGCAATGTATCCTGAACCGTGAATTCGTGAATAAAAGCTGCGTGTTGCGATTTCGAAGTAGGATTTTTAGCAAATTTTACTTCTAAACTCTTAAATCTGAGAAGATTACGACCGTATGAATCCCCAAGTGAGTTGGGATCGCTCTTAGGTGGAAGCTTGACTGAGTATTGGCAATTTTCGAGACGAGTATAGTTTTTCTGAAAAAGGTATTCACAAAGTGAAGATGATGAGGCATATCAGTTTTCTATTTCCCAAAAAAGTTTTACGATTGCTGTTAATGAGATGTCAGCTTCTGATGGGGTTGGAGCTTTGAAAAGTGCGTCCAACTACGAATTCTGGAAATTTTCATGAGAAAGACTTCCGGAGACCGTCCAACCGAGCTTAGTTTACTGGAGGATTAATGTGCTGCCCTCTGAATAAGTTTTCCCAATCCAGATTAAGTCGGAAGAAAAACCGGCTCTGATAAGCAGATCTGTAGGTTGGGACTTGTAGAATTTGGGGTAAGCGAGATCGTTGTTATATGGGATATTCCAAATGTGAGAATCAATAGTTTTGAGCTAAAGTTGGTTTGCAAGAAACGCAGCAAAAAAATTTATTTGAGATCCAGAATTGAGTACAGAACGGCATGGGATCAGGACTTCATTGCGATGTTGGACCAAAACAAGAGCCGTTACAAGCAGCACGTAATCTTCAGGCATAATTTTTGAGGCTTTAAGTTGAGGGCTTGACAGAGAATTGGATATGAGGGAAGTCGCTGCTTGACGCAGCGCTAGAAGCTATAGAAGAGGGATTCGAAGTCATATGCAAAAGAGAGTGATGCTTTACTTGGCATTCACCTGCATTACTGAAGACTGTGCCCTTTGCGCAGGCAATTCAAACAAAGTTGCATTTTGTTGTCTTCTTTGTTTCGCAAGTTTGGAGAAAGATTTAAAAAATGAGGGCATATCGAAGTATAATGTTCTACTGAATCACAAAAAATGGATAATGAATCTGTGATAGAAGAACTTGTGTTAGATGATGATGCAATGAGTGTAATTTTTCTAGGTTTGTTTTTTCCCACCTGATGGCTTGGTATTTGGGTTACCAAGACATTTTACACATTGTCCATTGGCTTGCATCTCTTCTCCAAGAACGAAGCCATCGAAGCTACGGTGAAGCCAATGAATTCATTGCGCGAAGATGCGAATTAATTTTGTCACTGAGATGACTCAAGCTGGAAACGGAGCCCTTCTCAACTTCCCTTAGCCCGAAAATCGCCTTAACGTGTGCCTGAAAATGGCCTTTTCATTGTTATTCTCTGTTGGCTCCAATGAACGAATTATTTCCATACCGACACCATCCTAACCGCTCCGAAGATGCTGGAACTTTTCGATATTTGCCATTTCATGATCACCATCCACTACAGTAGAAAACATGGCGTAAAAATCCGGCCAATGCATATACGCTGAATTTGGGAATGTGCAGCTCAGGTAACCTGGATTTTCGCATTGAGAAGCGATTATCGCTGTCTCCCATAGTATGCCGCACAGTCGTCGAATTTTCATTGCTTACCACACGCGATATTCCCATTTCGCGTACCAACTCCGACTTAAACTCTATGTACACCTTATTGAAGTTGAAGCGCGAATCCGAGGTAAGTTCCATAAGGTCCAACTCTTCTACACTTGTCTGCGCAGCATCGAAATCCGATTTTAAATTTTCCAGAAATTCAATGCGCACCACAAGTTCTGGCTCATCAAAGCTTGGCATTGCTTCTGCATCATAAAAGTCATTTAACGCCTTTAATTGACGCACAAAGGAGTCCACTTTGGCACTGAAAAACTTTTTGGTGTCCGACATGTTGAGTTTAATATCACAGAACAGAAAAAGCGTTCACTGAAATGGGACAACGAAATAAGTCTCCCTGATTTATGCGAGAGTGCCAAGTTACAGGTGACGCTTGGTTAGATTGGTGGGTTTTTGGTTAGTATGTGTGTGCGCTCATACTGCACTGCAATGAGCATCAAAAATCTATTTCACAACACAAATGATCACCTTGTTTTTGCACGCGCCAAGCCACAGATTATGCTTGTATAGATCAACGGATTTTGTGTGCAACTAGTTTGTCTGCTTATCTACACCTATATGTGGTTGTTGCACCCGCGCAAAAGCAAAACGAAAAAACGGCAAGCGAATCAGTTTCCGTACGTGAGTATGCGATTGTTTTAAAGTGTGTGTTTATGTGCTTGTCACCAACTTGTGATCAAGCAGCAGAATCATTTCTACTGTATGAAATATATCAACCAAACCAACTTCCAACTTCAGAATTTTAACACCATTATTAACAACAAAGGAAAAGGCACAAGTTCGAATCAGTGTATGTATGTGCTTATTACCTGATTCCTGAAGCTGTAGTGAGGTTTCGATAGCAGCCGCATAAAATGCATTAGAAATGCATTTGAAATCTCGCTCCGATAAACAAAGCGGGGGCTCTTTCCCTTTTGAGCGTAAATAGTTTTGCGTTCATGATCTGCGTTTACATGAATATATTTGGCAAAGCAAACAGTGGGCCTGATGGCATTTACATTTAAGTCAATAAATTAATTAAGCGTTCTGCTCCGGACAGCCACCACTAGTTTCACTATTTTGTTCAACGCGATTTTCTTTTAAGTTTAATTATACTAGTCCATTTAATTCTCTGTAGAACAGATGTTGGATCCTAAAATTTGATTACTGTCTGACGAAGTTTAGCCAACACTATTCGGATAATGTTAATGTTGCTCCAGAAGAATATTTATTTTCTTCTAAAGTATTTCATAAGAGTTATTTAAACCTGCCGCCACACAAAACATGGCATACTTAAAAGGACATGTATGCTAAAGCACACACACTTATATATAGGCAGACAAAAAAAAATACGAAACAGTCGATGTGTATTTAAATTTGCGCGAAAAACTTCGTCAGATAGTAACCAAATAAAAGGATCCAACAACAGTCCTACGGAAAATTATATGGGATTTTATAATAGATTATAATAGATAGATATTATAATATATATATATAAATAATATATAGTCTCTCGTCGGCATCTGCATAACCAAGGTTATACACAATCAAACGGTCTATGCGTGTGTAATTTAAATTTAAATTTGTTAAAAAGCAAAAAGCGGTTTTTGGGCCATAACGTTAGATTTTGGGGGTGTTAGGAAGAAGCTTAGTATGAGGAAATTCGATATGACCTACCCTACGCTTTAGTGCAGGTTGAGTAGTGTAGTGTATGTTGTGAATATCTACTGTCTCACAAATTTTTATAAAGATTGGTTTTGAACTATTACTATTATTTAAAAATTTAACTTTAACCTAAAAAATTAACTAACGTTAAAAAAAAGAACTATGTTAAAAAAATTAAACGAAAACATAATAATTCCTATATAATAGCCCATTTCCACTGAAGCATTTCTATTATTTTCATTTCTGGAAAAATTTGTCGTTTCCAAATTATCATCCCAAATGTAGGCAACACTTCATACAGACAGACAGACTGACAGACGGACGGACGGACAGACGGACATGGCTATATCGACTCGGCTGTTTATGCTGATAAAGAATATATATACTTTATGGGGTCGGAAATGTTGCCATCTCCCTGTTACACACATTCGCACAACTTCATGATCCCCCTTTTCCCATTTTCAATGGGAACAGGGTATAAAAAGCCTTTAAAATTTTCTTCGTGAACTAGGACATTCAATAACGGAGCAAGAGGCGAAGAGACCACTTCAGATATTGGTGAGCGGTCTTTCCCAGATTGATTCGTTAAGCCCTGTAAGCTATGCATGTTTTTAAACTGTTGGAATCACACCTAGCACTAAGTATGTATTACAAACTAGTACAAGTTCAAATAACTGTCAGTACGCAAAAGCTACTTTGATCTATATACATATGTAATACAAAATTGTATTTAATTTATAATCATTTAGTAATCAACAAAATTAATAAAAATTTATTTAAAGCAAATCAATATTGTTTTTATTGTATGGGCCAAGATATCGTGCAAGCAATATTGCATTTGTTAAAAAAAAGTTTGTTGGCCAATTTCGATTGTGTGCATTTTCTGGTAAAGCTAAAAATAAAAAAATAATTTTAAAAAAGGGAAAGTCAGTAAGTCAGTAGCAGTAGCAGTAGCACCACCCTTCGGTGAGCAAAAACAGAAATTGAAGCGATAGCGTCGCACCAGAACCAACAAGCGAGTTCGCATAAGTAGCAAAATCAACAAGGAGCGGCTGAATCGGCGGCAATAGCAGCAAGGCAGAAGCGCAAAAACGAGCAGCGGCTGCTGAAAAACCAGTAACATCAACACCAGCGGTAGCATTGGAAGCACTAGAAACCAACTGACGATTATAGAAGCAATTAACTATATATGGGACTAACAGCATCAATATTCAGGAGATATCGCCAAGATGAAGCAGCAACTGTTGATCAAGAAATAATAAAGTCCAAGGAGAATAAAAAAAAAATATAGTTCCTTTTAATGGTTAGAAATACTCCATATGGAAATGCAGGATTCTGGCTGAGAATGATATTATAAATGTAATCGACAAAGAGATTCCAGACAACGTAACTGAACAATGAACCACAGCTGACCAAATTTTTGCAGGTCTAGATGAAATTAGCGAGCGACGATATCAGAAGAGAATATGACACTAGCTTTTGTGAAAAATCGGTTGTTTGATCAGGAAATCAAGTTGAAAGGCTTAAACAAAGACACAAGCGCAAAAGTATTGGGAGCTATGTCGATTATGAAGAAGAAAGAAAGAACGACCAAAGTTATTCCTTTTAAAAATAAAGGGAAATTCAAGCCATTCAAAAGCAGTTTCAATTCTAATTTGAAATGTCATTTCTGTGGAAAAAAACACACTTCAAAAATGATTCTTATTATTTCAGGAAGAGCACCCAAAATGATCAAATGAAGCATGCTCAAGCCTCAACAGCTAAATCATCTTCGGGTTTCGCTTTTATGCTTCAGCACGATGTAAGCCATGCAAATGATGGTGGTGTAAACTTCATTTTGGATTCTGGGGCATCTGACCATATGATCAATGACAAAAGTCTGTTCACTGAATTCATTATTCTGAAATCACCTATTGAATTATCCATAGCAAAATTTGGCGAATACATTTAAGCGACTGAAAAAGGAATAGTCAATCTACGAAATATCTGTAGCGATGAAATCACTCTGGAAGATGTCCTCTGTTGTAAGGAAATTCTTCAGAATTAAGAAAATGCAGGATGCTGGAATTTCTATCAAATTTAACTCTGAAGGTGTTAAAATAACAAAGGATGGTAAAGTGATAATTGAAGACAAGAGTGAGTATAAAGAACCAATTGTACAATTTAAAGCTTGTACCACTAAATGAACAAATAGTGCCAAGTATTACCAAAAATGCAATAGAAGACTAGGACATGTAAGCAAAGGAAAGGTCTTGGAGATAGTGCATTTTAATATGTTTCAGGACATTGAATTGATGAAGAATGTAAAAGTAGTCAATGAATTATGTGAAAGCTGTATAAATGGCAAACAGGCAAGGCTTCCTTTTGAAAAATGCAAAAATAAAGACCATATAAGTATGCCTTTATTTGTGACTCATTCGGATGTTTGTGGTCTAATATCACTTTCTAATATCGAAGGATAGAACTATTATGTAAGTTATTTGATAGCGCACAAGTCTGACTTGTTCTGAGCCTTCTTAGCAAAGGTTGAAGCCCACTTTAATCTCAAAGTCGTTAACTTTTATATTGATAAAGGCAGAGAATATTTGTCAAATGAGATGCGTCAATATTGCGGAGAAAATGGAATTAGCTTTCATTTAACTGTCCATCATACTCCTCAATTAAATGAAGTATCGGAACGCAAGATAAGGTCAATAACTAAAAAAGCCAGAGCTATCATTACTGGGGCAAAGTTGGACAAAAGATTTGGGGTGAAGCTGTTTTAACAGCAAAATATTTGATAAATAGAAGTCCGAGTAACGCTTTACGAGAGAGGAGAACTCCGTTTGAAATGTGGCATAATAAAAAAAGCCTACCATAAAATGTTTAAGGGTGTTTGGTGCGACAGTCTATGTACATTATAAACAAAGAAAGAGAAGAGAAAAGAGAAAGAGTTTGATGAAAAGTCAATTAAATGTATCCTTGTTGGATATGAACTTTAAGTTTATTTATTTATTTATAAACAGTTCCTATGCGCTGTAAAAGGATTACATACGAACTTAAGCTATGGTAGGGACTAGAGCCCTGCATGAGATGAATCAAAGTTCCCCTTGACTTTCTTACTGATTTGATCTATCTATGAATTTCTAGTCATAGTTCACAAAATTATTGACTCATTGAATTATAGCTCATGAAATGAGGCATGAGCTATATGATCTGTTTGAAATAGTTCAGCTCAGCTCAGCTCATGCTCAACTCCAATAGCTCATAGGGTTCAATGTCAATATGAATAGATCAAACAGCTCAGAGCCTTAATGTCATTAGTTTCTTGACTTGTTTTCATTAAAAATTTTAATTTAATTGCAAAATCAAGAACTATTAAAAAGCATAAATAAGAAATGGAGCATAATTTTAATAATGAGACTGCAAAATGGCTTTGCTACTGTTTCCGCCTGCAAATGAATTGTTACAATTTTCGGAGGAAGAACGGAATACCACCATAGAAAACTGCAAAATGATTATGAGAAAATTTATTTCACATGAGATTCCATCAAATAGCTGTATAATCAATCACACAACTGGTAATGGTGCATTTGCCGATTTTGTACGATCTTTTGCTAACCAATCAGAAGACGACTCAGTTGATCGTGAAATAAAGGCATATATGAGCTACGTAAGCAGATTCAGTGAGGACTTTAATCCATTAAAATGGTGGGAAACCAATAAAGAGCAGTTCCCACTAATTTTTAAAGCAAGCTGCAAAATATTGGCCACTCCTGCAACCAGTGCGACATCAGAGAGGGCCTTTTCTCAAGCGGGAAACCTCATAACTGAAAAAAGGTCCGGCTTAACGTCCAAAAACGATATGATAAAAAAAATTATGTTCTTAAATAATAACTTAACAAAATAATATTATATGTTTAATTTTATTTCCGTATATTTGTTTTAAAAAACACAATTTTGGTAACGGCAAGTTGGTCGCCTTCTGTAAATCCATAGATCGGACGGATGACGCCTTTTGAGCCTTTTGAGTGTTCGTATTTTGTTTGTCGCCAGTTTATTGGCGACACGGATGGTATAGGCCGGAAAATGGTCTTTATATCAGCTGGTAGAATTTCAAGGTTTTTATACATGGGAGATTTACGCATGGTGTAGTTATGCATCGACTGGAAGCCAATAAGCCTGTATCAGGAGCATAAGTGGGTGGGTTTTGGGGGCCAGCAATTCAGCGGTGTGCAGTTTCTACATAACTGCGCCAATTAAACTTCCTTGGAAGCATATATACTTAACTCGTATCTAAGCTCGACCATGAAGCAGCGTTCTTCGAGGAAGTAGCGATGTATAGCGAATTGCGCAGTTGGGAAATATGGTAACAAATTTTTTTTGTGTTGACTTAATTTTTGACTTGATATGATCTAATGAACCACTGGAGCACAGATTGGAGCTTGATCTATTTGGAGCTTGATCTGTTTGGAGCTTGATCTGTTTGGAGTCATTATAAATTTGAGCTGACTAACTCGATTCAAAATATTTTCAGACTTGATTTACTAGAACCTTATTTTTTAAACATGAATCAAAGGGCACTTTGATTCCACTCATGCAGGGCTCTAGTAGGGACCTTAAGCTATACAATAAGTGTGAAGTAATATAGAACATTACATTGGTTGATTAATGGTTTAGAAATATGGGTTTATGGTTACTGTAATATATATAGTACATATATTGGTTTGATTTTGATTTATTGATGGAATTCTTAGTGCTACAAGATAAACTTATACATTAAAGCACTAATCACAAAAATTCAGAATACGAAAATTGAGATACAAAACAATATATGACTTGAATAATAATATTATTTAAAATTAAACATTTAAAAAAAAATTGTATTACTTAATTATAAAATTTTAAAATTGTTCTCAGTTTAATTTTTATCATTAATATTACTAATTTAATTTGCTAATTTTAATACTTTATTCCCTACCTAACTATTTCCCTACTTTTTCGTTACATGTAAATTTGACTATGATTCATGATTTTGTAGATATATTATATTCTTAGTTCATTATAAAATTGATTTGCGCCGCTAATGCATTTTAGGAAGTTTGGTTTCAAATCCGAACAGCATGAATACCAAATTGTCTTTGTCAGATATATGAAGTCTATGTCTTGAGCAGATTAAGTTATGTGTTCGACGTGATGTTGAGAACTCAAGTTTTTCAAATAGGTAGAGCGGTTCTTTTTTTAAAATTATTTTATGCAACTGGATTAACACCCTCAAGTTTGTCCATGATTGTAGGGGGAGGTCAAATAATTTTTTTGAGTAGCTGGATACAAGGTCTCTGCGTTTTAATCCATATACATATCTTGCAATATTGTTATGCGCAACCTTCAGTTTGTTTGAAGTTAATGCATCACAGTTTGCAAACACTTCAATGCCGTAGAAAAGCGTGGGCAGCAGATATGATTTTGCTATTTGTAGGCGAATATAGATATTGCTGGGATAAATTCAGATTTCTTAATACGCCATATGTTCTTCCTACAGCTCTAACTATATGAGTATTCCAGTATTCCAGTAAAACCCTAAATTTTTAGCTTCTTCCACATATTCTAAAGGAGAATTTACAATTAAATGAGGTCGCAAGTTGTGTGAGTTAAGAAGCTTTTTATGTATTATTAAACATTTAGATTTTGAAGGATTAAGACAGAGACCATTGTTTTTAGCCCAGCCAGAGATTTTTATTAACTCGCTATTACAAATATCAATACACTCGTCTAGTTAGCTTAATGGCCGGCTAACATATAATTGGACGTCGTCTGCGTAGATATGACAATTACTATTACACAGAATATCTGGCAGGTCATTAAAATATATAGTAAACAGCAAAGGACCAAGGAAAGAGCCTTGAGGTACACCACGTTTAACATGTTGTGAGGAGTAACTCCTCACAGGCCGTGGGTTACAGGGTAGCCAAGGCGAATTGGGGAAAGCTCTCTTGGAGTGGTGAAAGAGAGAGAGCTGTGGAGAGTTGGAGAGCAAGGGCCGTGGCCTGAGAGGCAAAGGCCTTGGTTCAACGGAACAGCAGCTGGAGGACGGCGGCGAGCGTGGATTGGCGGAGAGGCGCAAAGCTAACGGGATCGAATGTTCGAGACGGCTGCGAAATGGACGATTCGTGTTGTTAGGCAGCGCGGAAACAGCGAAAGGTCCCGTTACAGCGGCAGCAGCGAGAGGCCTCGATGGAGCAGCAGCAGCGAAAGGCCCCGGCACAGAGACGGCAGATGAAGCCAGGCGGGCCCCGTTGAGACATATAACGGCGGCTGGGATCACAAAGGCCCTGCCTGGAGCAGCGGAACGGGGCCTGTGCCCCGGCTATAAAAGGAACGGCTCCCTAAAGACGAGACAGTCAGTTATTTACGAGTGCGCGGAGCAGAGTCCATAATTGTAAACCTAAGTGCGAGCGAACGGGAACCGAGAAGGCAGAGTGACGAAATCTTGCGGAAAAGTCGAAGCGATTGGCTCGACGTAAATTTGCAAGGAAGTCAACGATGGCCAGTGGGGAGTGCGAAAGTCCTGCGAGGTCGGAGCAAATAGCACGACGAAGGCAGACGGGCACTAGGAACTGAGCGAGGACTTCGAGTCGGTGTGTGAGCGAGCGCGAACGGGCGAACGTAGACATTTGAAGTGTAAAGTGAATTGTGAACTTAGCTTAAGGCTTATTACTAAGCGAGTTACGCCAACCAAATATAGACTCAAGTACATTTTAAACGTTTGTCTCCTTATTTTGGCAATTCTTCAATAAATTTGTTGAAGCGATCCCGGAGCACCCCTGAGGTACGCCCAGCTGCAAAGGTTCGTAACAATGTCATAACGAGGACTGTGAAGACGATACAACGACTGCTTGACACCAATTCGACAAATACGAATTTATAAGATTTATTGCTGTGTTCGAAAAATTGTATAATTGGCTAAGCATTGTGCAAAGTATGTCATGGTTTACGGTGTCAAAAGCCTTACTGTAGTCCAACAGGGTGAGTAAGGTTACTTTGCCATCGTCCTTCTCTCTTCGAATATCCTCAACCACACTAAGAACTGCTGTGGTGCAACTTCTATTCTTTCTAAAGCCGGACTGCCTTTCATTTAACATAGAGTTCTCAGACATATGCACTCGAATTTGATCTACCATTAGATGATCCAAAATTTTTAATAGATAAGGTAATATTGCAATCGGCCGGTAGTTATTGTTAGGTTTTAGGATATTTTCGCAGATTTAGTCCGTCAAGCCCAACAGCATTTGATTTTTTTTTTAGAATACATTCAAGGACATCACATTGACTAACACATCTAAAGTTAAAACTATTACCACAGTTGTTGTTTGGTCCACTACCCAAGTACGTATTTTGGAAGACTTCGGGGATTTCTGAAAGGTTAACAAATTCGCTTTTGAGGTTATTGACATTAACATTAGGAACTGTTTTTTGCTTTTGTTTTCCAATACCCATTTTTTTGATTTCGCTCCATTTATGTTTGTTTTTATTGCACTTTGAAATTTATTACAGTAATAAGCACTTTTGGAGGAATCATTGTAATGTTCGCATATAACGATAAAAATGATTGCAAAATTCCGAATTCTAAATTTTAAATTTCAAATGCAACGATTAGTTTAAATATGATCGACGTGTAAACCAAGAGCTTTCATATGATCAACGCATTTTCATAGCAATGAGCTTTTTGACAAGCACTTCGAATTTCGATCGAGTTGGCAGCGTCAACCTTGAGCATTTTCTTTAGCTGTGGTTGTTTATCGCAAATTGTCTGCTCTGGAAAAGAAAGAAGGAAGAACACGTGAAAGTTGAGCTTAATGAGATCTGCTGTCGAGAAAATCGTTCTTTTTCCTCGTGGTCTTCAAACTGTCCGGTTGGGCAGAAGGAAATCACTCCTCCAGTTGCTGTTACACCGATTGATATTAGTGCCTGTGTGTGCATGTGCATCTCTTTGCAGATTGCACACTAAAATTGCGAAATATTAGATTTTTCTTGTAAAGAATACAGAACGCAACCCCCATCCGCACATAACCCCAAACAGAGGTTCGTGTGTTGGCCACACATGCGCAGGCCTACCTCTACGTCTACATTCAGCCTGGATTGCCGGCCTTCATCTACGTATTCATTCATCCATACCTAGAAAGCCACTTTTGGGCTTACCCCCACTATACCCGCATCTGGAAGGAAGAGATTCCTGAAGATCCCCCTTGGCTAAGAGAAGCCGTAAACGCGTGCAAGTTGAATTTGGTTGGAGTCTGTGACCTCAAGGCGTTCCCTTGTCGTGTGTGTTCCTGAGACTTGGCCGCGGCCCACCTCATCCAACATTCTGGATTTGGTGCACCCCAAAACAACATTGTCGCCCAGGAAGCTGATGACCTGTCTGTTCTCATCGAAGTGATGTGTCCAGCTCTTCCATATTTGGATTGATGTCGATCTTACGTTTAATTTGAAGGTTAAGAGTCACATGGACCTCCTAACCTAAGTCAGCCACCATGATAATGAATCGTATTTGAGTGTTGAATTTGAGACCCACATCGAATACCCTTTTATTTGAATAGAGCATTATGTTAATTTATATCTTTTGGAGTCAGTGCGACTTGTTAAATACGCTACAGTCACTAGACTATGTATGTTCAGAGTAAAAGGTTATTCTTGCTAATGGTCTTAGGCAATTATCTTAAAGTGAAACATATTCTAATTGATGAAATTTTACAGTGTTGACCTTGATCTTATTGGAGTTTTGATACATGTGCTCATAACAAATGCTACTTTAAGCACCATCCAATCATCTATTTAACAGCTGCAGCCGTCACAAGGAAAGATCTTTCTGCGTTGGACAAAAAGCTTGCCGTAAGTGTATAATTTTTTTATTATTGTTGGTGTTGCTTAAACCGCACATGTACGAGAGCATTCCGAAAAATTGATTATCTACCATTATGAATTATTGCCCACCCTTGTTTCACTTTGAATTTGTCTGGCCATAACGCAAGTGATCACATATGCGAATCTAAGTAAAATTTGAGTTTAAGTAAAGAGTATCGTTTTTACAAAATGTTATTCCGATCCGATTTGTCGGCTATATCTATATATTTCGCAACACATATTGAACCTTTTTGAATTCTTGGTTACAGATTAACAATTTTCATAGACCATGTTCTTTTATAATTAGATCATAGTCGTAATTAAGTACCTCCCGGAATTATTCCAATCGAATACCGTCTTTAGGTTAACACTACTCCCAGAAGCAGAATGGTAGTAAAGTATGAAGATCTTTTGTTTTTCTTATTAGTTATTAGTTGCAAATCATGAATCTCGCTTGTCAACACACAAGCATTGTAAATATATTTTGTCATAATTATATTTTGAGAATGAATTACTAAGTTTTGGTTTCTTACGACATGGGGACATAAAAATGTAAAGCGGTCTAGCAAAAGGGGTCCACAACTGCCAAATCAGTTGAAGGCCATGGTTGGGTGGGTAAAGAGAAAAATAGTAGCGACTAACATCTACGCTACCCCCACATTACTTCTTGAAGGACACACCACATTTTAGTTGTAGATATTGGACCTGTATTTTGTTTTGAGTTTTTGTGTGCGCTCAAGGCGTACCACCGTATTTGTTTCTATAGGGACTCTATAATAATATTATTCGTAGTGTAGGATATTGGCAGCAGCAAAGAACCCCCCCACACCGAAAGAGCTAAGTCTAAAAGGGTCCCGCTGTCGCTGCTCGACCAATTATTCACCAATTGTAGTTGCAAAATTCCACCTTTGCAGAAAGCGTACTCTTAAAGTGTGCCTCTACATTTCCCCCTGCAACACGCTACATCATTTAGATTGACTACTGTTCGTCTCAGGGTCTTAAATTTTTTGATGTGATATTCTGTCCTATTCCTTTTCCATTTGTTGTACGCTTTGTCTCGTTTATTTATTGTTATTTCTATGTCACGGCTAAGCCATGGCTTTTGAGATGCCTTAATGGTAATTCTCCGTATTGGAACCAAATTATTATAAAGTTGGCTAATACTATCTTGCAGCACACCTAATTGGGAGTTACAGTTGGTAAATTTTAGATTGCGTCCCAGTCATGGTTGTAAAGTTCATTTTGCAATAGCGGATAGTTAATACTTCTGAAGTCTCTATATTCAATAAATGAGTCACTTTTACTAAAATAAATATCATATGTTAAAAATATAAGGTCATGTTTCGAGAAGACTGGTGCTGACAATTGGTCATAAAGCAGGGTTTTACTCTTATCAATGACGAAGAAAAGGTCAAGCAGAGTGTTATTGTTGCAAGAAAAATGTGTGGCTTGAGTACCATTTACTAATTCCATACCTAGCGATTCCATGCTATCCGTCAAGTGTTTTCCAAAAGTACGTTGGAATTAAAGTCCCCCGTCAAAACAATATCACTATAATCTAAGGTAATGTCCGCAATAAGATTAGTCAGATCGGTATAATCAATATCGCGGTGAGGTCGATAGATGCAGCCTATTAGTAGCTTCAAATCAATGAGCTGTCTATTGTTAATAGATAGAATCAGGTATTCGATTTGATATCCTGTCGGCTGTTTACATATAATTTTTGATTTAAGTGATTTCCAACATAAATTGCAACCCCACCAGCATGGCCAACACTATCTGGACGATAAACATTTAATCCGTCACACAAGCTAGGCATAAACCTTGCTTCTGAAACACAAATTACATCCACATTAGAGTTAACAAACAAATAACGGAATTCTTCAATCTTTTTTAACAGACTTTGGGCATTAATATGACATATTTGCAACCCTCTTTTTTGAGAAGTAAGTACTCTTATCATTGCATGACTGTTCGGATTGGAGTCATGTACATTATCCATTATTGGTATAGTTAATTCGGACTATATAAGGCGCACGAATTATAATGAACTAAAAATTAAAGTGAAAGTAGAAATAAAATAATAAATGAAAATAAAATAAGGTGTAAAGCTCAATTCTACCTAGAGATTTAAAGAGTAAACATGTAACGAAAAACAAAGAGAAATTTATAGTGATATTAAAAATGTAATGAGAGAATCCAAATGAAATAGCAAATTTAAGAGCGAAAGTTATTATTTGTGCTCTTCGATCCAGCGCTCTCCGAGTCTGCGGTCACATCATTGGGGCGAGCGGCGGCAGCTGCTTGCAACTCCGCTTGCAGTGAAGAAAGCTTTTGCATGCTCTCAATCATGATGCAATTATATAAGGTGCGGCGTTTGGAATGTGAGGCCTACTTTGCTAAAGCTGCGAGAGAGATTGGGAGAGAGAGCGAGTGGGAGAGCGAGTGGCTGAGCAAGAGTGAGCGGCGCACATGGACGCACTTTATGTATGCGGGTGTGTCTGTGTGTGTGAACAACAAAAGCCATCGCTCACTCAATTGTCAGAAGAAAAATACATTTTAGGAAACAATCCAATACTAGTGTAAATATTAATTAAGACCATTTAAACATTAGTAATGTTAATAAAAAATAATAATTTGTATTTATCAGCTTCGTACTAACATTGGGATATTGGCATTTCCGCGGTGCAAAATTATGTACAAAAAGATAGACAAGAAAAATGTATACACTTTTTGTTGCATCATGATCATGGCCTTGGCCACAACAACACAGCTAAGTATGTATTCATTTTTTGCTACAGCGCAAAAAAAAAGCAACCAATATAAACAAAACACTCAAAAAATCGACATCCGCGGACAACCTTACGCTTCAAGATTTCGCACAGCACTGAACGTGGTACTTTGGTACTTTGCAGAGAACTCACACTGGCTTCGCCTCACCTTACATAGTTGCATCATGCTCTCAATACTCATAACCTTATTAAAAGCTTTTACATGCACTACTGCACGTCGGGTAAATACTCCAGTCAGCAGCTTCTGTCTCTTAAGCTTCATTGCCTCTTAAAAAATTTCGTAATTGGCTTTAGTGAGTTGCTCGTTCAAATAAAAGGGGGTAGGAGAAGCGTAGCCCAGCATCGTTAGATTTAGTTGTTGCTTTTTTTCACGCCGATAAGCACCTGCTGCACGCAGCAGCATTGCTTTATCTCGCACGTGTTCGGTTCTTACTATAATTATTGGGTCCACATTGGAATGCGCCACCCTGTTCGGTTAAAGCCTAAAGATGTCTCTCAGCATAGGCGTCGAATTAGGCTTAATCTCCTGACATAGGCTCTGGAACATCAGCTGTAAGTTTTCGCCTTCTATGTGTGGAATGCCATGGAGCTCATCATCATTGGCTATGCTTGCATTTGCCTCCGTGGCACTCATGGCTATCAATTTCGCCTCCAGCTCACCAACTCTCGATTCCACGGCGCGAACGTGGGATGCTTCAATTTCAAGATTATGGACACGCAGAGCCAGCTGCTGCATATCAGTCGAGAAACTACGCATATTCTCATTAAGAATTGACAAAATGCGCTCCTCCGCCTCCCGCATATTGTCCTTAATAAGACTCACCTGTTCGTCAAAGCGTTGGTTGATCAGCTGCAATAGTTTGGGTGAGGGTTCATCCGATGAACGTCCAGACTTTAGGTCAGTGCTGGTATTTTCGCGGAGGCGCGAATATTGATAGGAATATTGAAGGATTGAGTTTGAGGTTTAAGTGACTATTGTGAGTTATAAGTGATGTGATTTTTGTGTTGTTTTAGTTTTTGTTTTTGTTACCTTTGGCGGGTCTATTGTGTTTGTGTATATATGTATGTGTGAAAGTTTATTTTGTATTGGTTTGCTTAATGTTTGTTTGTGGATAAGTTGGAACTTTGGCACTGAGCTGTCTTTTGACAATAATATGTTTAACTTGACCGAGACTGCGGTTCACGTTAATTTTACACAAATAAAATGACTTTTATTTAAAATGTTTAATAAGTGTAAGCGCAAGTGAGATAAAATGGCGTCCTCTTGATTCGATAACGATAACGATTGATTTAACATAAAAGATTAAATTTTGTTATAAATATTGGTTTCTTTTAGGAGTTTGACAATTGCAACTATATATTGTTTGTTGGGGTTTGAGAGTAGGGGGAGTACTTTGGCGTTGGGGAAGTATTTGGAACAGGAGTTGAGAAAGTGGGTGTAAACGGAAACACCAGAAGTGACAGTTGGGGGCAGGGTTTTTGTCAAAAATGTGTTTGTGAGTGATTTTTGTGTGTCCGAAAAAGAGCTGGGAATGCTGAATGATTTAAAATAGTTATATGCTTCAATTACCATTTAATCTTGTTGAAATTTGTTTACATTTTAGCTCAACTATTTTTTCGTGTCAATTGAAATTCAATGTCCAAAATTTTAAACAAACTTGATCTGCCTGCAGACAATACTAGCTTACATTTAAAATTTGGTTGCTCTAGCTCTTCTAGTCTCTGAGATCTAGGTGTTCATACAGACGGACAGACGGACATGGCTATATCTACTCGGCTGTTGATGCTGATGAAGAATATATATATTTTACTTTATGATATCGGAGATGCTTCCTTCTGCCATTACATACATTTGCACGGCATTAGTATACCCTTTTTACTCTACGAGCAACGGGTATAATGAGACGGACGGACGGACATGGCAAAATCAAATCAGCTCGTCATACTGATCAAGAATATATACTTTATGTGGTCGGAGATGCTTCCTTCAATGCGTTACAAACATCTGGACAATTTCAATATACCCTCTGCAAAAGTATAAAAATACTAAAACCAAGCAGAATTGGTCTGAGTATACGAACTATAAATCAAATAATATTCGATATTCGATTGCAATTCGCCATGGAAACCAGCAAAAAATACAAGACTTCACCGTACTGAAAATAATTTGTACACATTTGCTTTTGTTTTTATACAAACTTCTCAATAACATAAAGACTGGTGTGAAAAGTCCCAATTGAAAATTCAATCGAAGTGAATTATCCCTATTTAATTTTGACTGGATGTGAAAAGTCCCAATTGAAAATTTAATGTTGGGGAAATTTTTCAATTAAAATTTAGCTGGAGTGAAAAATCCCAATTGAAAATTTAATGGAAGGGAAATATCTCAAGCAAAATTTTAATGGAAGGAAAATAAATAAATAAGTACCAGTTGTCACTTGACTAGGTTCAAGTGCCCCTAATAGTTGGCTTAAAGCTTGAATTTTCAACTAATTCTAAGTTTTAATGGACAAATTCAATTGACACGAAAAAATAGTTGAGCTAAAATGTAAGCAAATTCCAAGTAGACTAAATGATAATTGAAAATTTCAACTATTTAGATCAATAAATTGTTTCTAGCTTGGAAAACTCCATTATTAAACAAGAAAGAAAGTCGGTCAAGCCCGACTATAACATACTCTGTACCAAGAAAATTTGACTTTTGATCATAACTCGAAAACCGTTCATCCGATCTTCTTCATTTCCTTGGCGGATCGATAAGTTATCCTAATAACTAAATATGTCCAGAAGGAACAAGCCATCTATCTTCAAAACTGTGGGAGATATGACGTTTCTTCTAAATTGTGGGGGCGGGAGGGGGCGTGGCCAAAATTGAAAATAAACTTGAACTGCCTGCAGACATAAGAAGCATATGTCCTATACATGTCAAACCTATATCTCTTACCATCTCTGAAATCTGTGCGTTCATACGGACAGACAGACGGACGGAAAGACGGACATGACTATATCGACTCGGCTGTTGATGCTGATCAAGAATATATATGCTTTATGGGGTCGGAGATGCTTCCTTCTGGATGTTCATACTTCTGCACAAACTTATAATATGTACTCTATGTACCTTCGGTACAGAGTATAAAAATTTTTTTTTTATTTAATCGACGACTGATTTAAAAAACTAATCAGCATTCCCAGCACTTGTCCGAAGCGAAGTTTAAGAATTTTTGTTAAGTCTAATCGTGTGAAGGACTCGTCAAAGTGGATCTTTGTGCAATTTTTCTTGGTTTACGATTTTGTAGTGATTGTTGGCAAGGTGCCAGAGGTCTTTGAAAAGGTTTTTAAAGTGTGTTTTTGTGAATTTCATCGTATCTGTGGTATTATAGTTCGGGTGGAAAATTAACGATAGGGTTGGCTATGGCAACCAACGATAAAAGAGAGTCAGTGAAAAGGCAGTATTTTAGTTTACTTTTTTCGATTTGGGTTAAGTCGTGATTGATAGCAATTATTTCAGCGGAGAATATTGTGGAGTAAGGAGGTTAAATAGCTTGATGGATGATTGAATCTGAAGTTGTGATGCTGACCGAAATTCCAATTTCGGATTTGGAGCCGTCAGTATATAAGAACTTACATGTGGGGAGAGAGTTTATGAGAGAGCGATATAGTTGCTGGTAGATAGTTGGAGGAGTATGTTGCTTTGAGACTTTGGCGAGGGATATGTTTATTTGAGAAGGGTTTAGGGACCAGGGGGGGTGCGAGTCTTTTGGGATCTTTGGTGGGGTAACGGGGAGCATCAATCTCTGTGAAGAGTAATGGCCTGGTGGAGGGTAGAAGGGTATTTGGGTTGTTTTTTTGAAAGGGTTGTTTGCTGGAAAGGGGTATTTTTAGAGGAGAGTCTTGGGATTTTAAAATAGATCTGTTCAGACTGGCAGTGGATAAGTCATAACTGGTTTCTATCGGCATTATTTTTGTTTCGAACAGGAGATTGTTTATTGGTGTAGTTCTGAATGCTCCGAGAGCGAGGCGAATGGCTGAGTGGTAAGTAGATTTTATTTTATTTATAACTGATTTAGGAGCTCTACCGTAGAGATATAGACCATAGTCAATTTTGGACATGATTATTGCATTGATAATAGATATAAGGTGGTTGCCCTGCAGTTTCTGACTAGATAGGCATTTAATTATGTTGAGTTTATTGGAGAGAGAATTGATGAGATGTGATACGTGTGAATTCCAGTTATAACGTCTATTGAATATGATACCTAAGATTCTTAGTTCGGTTACGTTTTCTATTGGGGCAAGAGAAGAGGATACAGATATATTGCAGTGGTGTCTTCTACAAATGTGCAGGTGCTTACACTTTTGCAGGGATAACTTGGCACCTGAGTAATCGCACCATGATTGTATGTCGATGAGAAGTGAGTCAATGTTGGTGCAGGTCGATTTACCAATTTTTTTAAATTTGTGGTAATCGTCGGCGTAGGCACAGAATGAGAACTGTTTGTGGATGGCTATTGTTTTGTTGAGTGTGTTAAAAGCTAAAGAGAACGACTGACAAAGGGGAGCCTTGAGGTATACCATTAGATAGTGGGTGGGTTTTAGAGAGATGTTGTCCTATGGAGTAGAGGTGGAGAACTATCGATAGTACTATCGGCACTATCGATGGTTTGTCACTATCGAAACGCCATCGATAGTAGTCTTGCACTATCGATGGTTATCGAAAGTTTTGAACGAGGAGTCGCCCATCACAGAAAAGAGCGCAATTGGCAGCGGCAGCTTTCAGCGGCAGCTTTCAGAGCGTCACCTAAATAACGACATGGATAAGTTCCTGACTAGAGCCGAAAAAGGTAATATTTGATGTACATTTGTTTTATTTGAAGTATTCAAAACGTTTTGGTTTAACTTAAGCAAAACGACGCAGTTCGCCTGCACCTAGCATTGAGGCTAACGTGCCATGTGAATGCAGCAGCGGTGACTCGGATGCGAATAGCACAAATAAAAATGAAGCACCCAAACGTAAGAAAGGTATTTCGGTAGTGTGAAAATACTTCAAGAGGTCTGAGGACAAAAAACTTTCCAAAAGTCTGAACTGTGGAAGAGAATAACACATAACACATTACACGGTAACACATCAAATTTAAAAGACCACTTAAAAAGATTTCATCCAGGATTGGATGATCCTGTTTCCCAAACCGATGATAACGTAGATGCAACGGACTCCAATAAATCAAGTTTGGGTGTGTCAACAAGCAGCAGCGCAAGTTCGAGCATGCACTCGATTTCTTCATATTTCATATTTCTATACGACAGCAATTCAAAGCGGAAGAGGGACATCGATAAAGCATTAACAAAGATGATTGCAACGGATGTGCAGCCGTTCAACGTTGTCGAAAACGAAGGATTCATTGAGTATTCTGAAATCCCGAGATACAAAATTCCAAGGCTGCAAACCTTTAAAATTATCCATGAGGTTCGGTCCGCGGGTTCGAACCCATTGTAAAATCCAAGGTTCAGTTCGCGGACCGGTTCTTGGAACCCCTGAACCCAAGGTTCTGGTTCGAACCTTGGTTCGCTTACACATAGAAGAATAGTTTGACTTTTGAATCATAAATACGTATAAAATGAATGCTTAATCATAATGATCGTTACTTAATTTATTTCAATTATCAACTTTTAGAATCGATTTAGCTTAGGTTAATTGGCACTATATCTTCCAGCAGCTGTTCATCTATACTAGCTCTTAACTGCTCGTTAAACTGATACCTGAGCTGCTGGTACAGCTAGTATAGTAAAATGAATATTTTATAAGCCTTTGTTATTATGACCTTACCAAAATGTTGAAACATTTGTCAATGGATGTAATCTTGGACAATTTTCAAAGGAATCTATAACATCATTCACAGATTTTATATTTGATATTTGTTTATAGCTTTCATAAACATCTCGACTTCGCAATCAGACGTTGAGTCATTTTTTTGTCGAATTTTGAAAACTCTCATTAAGCATAATAAATTGGAGAACCGAACCTCATTTTTCGAAAAAGTGGTCCGGTTCGGGTTCAGGTTCGAGGAGTCAAAAATGTAAGACGCCTGGTTCATGGTCCGGTCCGCAAGCCCCAAAAAAGCCGAACCAAACCGGTTCTCAGGGGTTCGGTTTCGGACTGGTTTGCAGCCTTGCAAAATTCCCAGCAAAACACATATTAGAGATGTGCTGATGAAAGATATGTTTGAAGAGAGAGCCAAGTTGAAAATAATTTAAAAAATTAAATAACAGAACAAGAAACATAATTGAAAACCAATTTAATATATGACTTATAGCCTTTAATTTTAACATTATTAGAAATGAAATGTATTTTTTTGCTTTTAAAATACCTAACAAGATAAGGAACAATTAAAAATGAAAGATATGACTAATATTTAAAATTTTTTCCTAATTAAATAAATGGAATACCTTTTTTGTAATATATTTGTTGGAATTTTATTAACAACGCTCACAATTTTTGGAACTTAATCCTATCGATAGTTATCGATTGTTTGTAAAAAAAAAAAAAAACAATCGCTGACTATCGATGGTGCCGACTATCGATAGTTCTCCACCTCTACTATGGAGACGGTGATGGTTCTGTTGGTCATGAAGTTTATTATATATTTAATGATTTTGTGACTTATTTTCCATTCAACTAACTCGTCAATAACAGCGTGAAGTCCGACTCTATCAAACGCTTTGGTAAAGTCTAAGGATATTAGCGATGCTTGATTTTTTGTAGATAAGGCGTTTGATATCTGGTTGTCTAGCGTAACCAGGGAATCAGATATCGACCTACCCCTTTTAAAACCAGATTGCCGACTGTCGATTTCTTTGTTGCGATTGACAAGCCACCACAGTCGGTTGGCTATGATTTTGTCGAGTAGTTTGGCTTAGTTTTTGAATTAAGAGAGATTGGGCGGTAAGAGTTAATTAGGGTTTTGTCAGATTGGGGTTTATTGATGGGAATGATTTTGCTGAGCTTAAATTGGTGGGGAATGACTGAATCGAAAATGTTGTTGTAAAGGTTAAGCAGTCGGTGTTGGACGGCTGGGTAGAGGTGTTTAAGCATACGATAAGATATGCGGTCTAGACCTGGAGTTTTTCCGGTGAGTTTACTGAGGGCAATTTGTAATTCAATTTGCGTGATGGGATCGTCTAAGAATTTGGCTGAATAACATGGGGAGTGAGTGAAGGTGGCGTTTAGTGTCTGTTGCTTGTGGGATTGGAAGTTTGGGGAGAAATTAGTGTTGTCGGACTCGGTGGACCAGTGTTTGCAGAAGGTCTCTGGAATTTCTTGATGTGAGGTGATGTGTTGATTGGAGTTTGTGTCTTTTAGGCAGCGAATCGGTATGGTTGGCTTGGTGCCACAAAATATTCGGATGTTGTACCATATATTCGAAGTTGATGTAAAGGGGGAAATGTTGGATGTAAATTTTGAGATGTCCGTTTACCTATTTTTAATTCCCTTTTGAACAAGGCGTTGGAGTTTCTATACTTTAGAATATTTGTTGTGCTAATAGAGTCGTTTAAAGCAGTCCAGTGTGGATTTTTTGTGTTTTTTAAGGATTGCAGCTTATCGTTCCACAAAGGAACTTTGAATTTGTTTGTTTCAGAGTGTATGGAGTGGGGAATGTATACATTTGCAGCTTGACGTATAAGCTTGCAGATGTTTGCTGTTTCTTTATTGATATTGTTGCTGGTGGTTGCCTCTAAGGTTGGAGGCAATGTTCCTGGATTGCAGCTTATCGTTCCAAAAAGGAACTTTGAATTTGTTTGTTTCAGAGTGTATGGAGTGGGGAATGGATACATTGTTGATATTGATATGAGAGTTGATATGAGAGCTATTGTGGGAGTTGCCAGTGAAATGTCTATATGGGTTAGAGTTTTATGGGTGCTGAAATGAGTTTGGGAGCGGTCAATTAGTAGTAAGAGTGTGGATTGGGTAATAAATTGATCTATTAGGTTGCCTCTTCGGTTGTTCTTGGGAGAACCTCACGAATTGTGCCAGCCGTTAAGATCACCTGCTATAAGGGTGTGGTCTGACAGATTCCCAAAGGGAAGGGGGTATTCAGGTATTGTTGTGGTAGAGGGTATAATTTAGCGGGGTAGGGAAAGTAGGGAAATTTCCGATCCCATAAAGTATATGTATTCTTGATCAGCATGAACAGCCGAGTCGATATTGCCATGTCCGTCTGTCCGTCTGTCCGACCGTCCGTCTGTCCGTCTGTCTGTCTGTATGAACGCGTCGATCTCAGAGACTATAAGAAATAGAGCCACAAATTTATGCACGAAGGTAGATTTATGCTGTACGCAGATCAGATTTGAAAAATTCCACCCCTTCGCCGTTTTATCCCCAAAAAACCTAGAAATAATAAGCCTAAATAGCCATCAGATCCCCAATTTTTAAGTTAGAGCATCGTGGTTTAGTATAAATCAAGCTAGGCCCAATATCTATCTATTCTGAAAAGTACAATCAGATCGGACAAAAAACACCGGAGTTATAAGCGAAACAGTTGAGCTGATAAGAGCAACCCCCAGTTGTTGGTCAGGACTAGTAAAAAGTGTTGCCTACATTTGGGATATTAATTTTGTTACATTCATCTGCAAAAATTCAAAAACAAATAAGTGAAAACAAATGAACAGGGTATTTTGTGGTCGGAAAACTCGACTGCAGCGCCCTTACTTGTTTTTTTTTCTGCAAGTTGAGTTGTTTGTAAATGTAGATCAGCGCAAGAGTGGAAAGGTGAAAGGATACCGGTCTAAACCAATTCACATTAATATTAATACTGCTGTGAGAGGGAGTGGCCAAAGAATTAGCTTGGCGCGGCGTGAGACTTGTGAAGATTTTAGTGACCGGACGATAAACTCTTCAGAAATCCAATATATCGAGCAAGGAGGGTTCTCAGTCACACCCTAGGCACATAATTTTACATTATTTTAGGTATTAGGATTCCATAGAAAAGTCTTGGTCAGACTCAATTGGGTTTGAGAGATTGGTGTTGTTGGATTTTGACTTAGGGAGGCTATTTTTTACGTTTTTGGCTTTAGGGCTAGTTTTCAAGGTGTTAGATGGGGTTTTGGGAAATATTTTGATGTTGGGGTCAGAAATGATTCGTTCCTTTAGGTCTAAATTTTCTTTGAACGTGGACGTGGTTTTGTTCAGGGAGTCTGTTGGGTTTTCTGAATTTTGATGGACATCTTTGTAGGAAATGATCTGGCGTCTGGAGGATGATGATGGAGCAGTCGATGTAATATCGGCGGCGGTTGCTGATGCGAAAGAGTGTAGCAATTGGTGTCGCTGGTCATAGATGTTGCGAGCAGTCTTGAAGTCGGTTTTTTCGATGGTTTTGATAGCCAAAATTTCCTATGTAATGCTCTTTTTTCCTTCCAAATTTTGGAAGCTGACCGCATGTCTCTCCAAAGCCTTGGGCATCTCATTTTTCGTCGATGTGATTGGTGGTCAGAGTTAACAACGAATATTTTGCTTACCAGAAACAATTTTTTCGACTTATAAATGACAGTTAAGGCAAAAAACCATCTGTTTTTTAAACAAAAAATTTCAACTTTCAAATAATTTTTACCATTGAACCGCGAGAGTCCCCCGCGATCTGAGGACGTCATAATTCTTGTAAATTCGCGGTCCATCGAGGATATTTTTATACCCTTTACTCGTAGAGTAAAAAGGGTATACTAAAGTCGTGCAAGTGTATGTAACAGGCAGAAGGAAGCATATCCGATATCATAAAGTATATATATTCTTCATCAGCATGAATAGCCGAGTCTATAAAGCCATGTCCGTCTGTCCGTCCGTCCGTCCGTCTGTATGAACACCTAGATCGCAGAGACTAGAAGAGCTAGAGCAACCAAATTTTAGATGTAAGCTAGTATTGTCTGTGGGCAGATAAATTTTTTTTTCAAATTTTGGAAACGCCCCTTCCCGCCACCCCAATAAAAATTGTTGAATAACTCCTACAATTTGTAAGCTATCGAGCTCAAATTTTGCAGTATGCACTATGAGCCAATATGTACAATCTCACATTTTAAAAGAGATCGGAAAATAAATGGCAGAGTTAAAAAACGTTGCATACTTATCTGAGCCGCATGAGATTATTAAACACTAATTGCCTTGAGTAACGGGTTTTTCGAAGTCGGGCAGGGCCGACTTTAACTTACGCTCTCGTTTTTATATAGAATTTGTAGACCTTGGAGCAAAATCGATTCAATAAGTTCCTGAACCTTGCAGCCACGAGATGCAATATCTGCTGGGTTCGATTGTGATGGCACATGTCGCCAAGCTATACCTTCGAGCAGTTCCTGGATTGTTGACACTCTATTTGCCACAAAGACAGCAATAGCAGAAGGCGGCGATTCGACATGTATCTGAGACTTGTTTGACGAATGCCCATAATTGAGTCAAAAGAACTGCGGCACATAGTTCAAGTCGTGGAATGGACTTAGTTTTAAGTGGAGCCACTCTTGCTTTTGCTGATAGAAGTCGGCAACAAACTTCGCCGTAGTAAGTGGAGCAAATATACAAGCAGCATTCAAACGCATGACTGGATGCATCCGGAAACCCAGAAACTTGTATTTCCGAGCATCCACTGGCATAAGTTTACCGTGGAATATTTATGAGGAACATATGAACACATGAATACATATTTTGCACTAACTCTTGCCATTTTGAATGAGAGGACATGGGAATAGATTCGTCACACTGAAGTTGCAATCGCCAAAGTTCTTGAAGCAATATAGTTGCATTTATGCTGATGTGGCATATTAAGCCAAGAGGATCGAACAGGCGTGCAGTTACAGAGAGAATATTGCGCTTTGCAGGGATTAATTGAGCGAAACTATTATCCAAATGATAATAAAACATGTCCGCTCTTGGAGTCCAACGCACACCCAATGTTTTAGTCGAATTGGTATCGCTGAAACACAGAGTCTTATCTGAATGTTTTGATTCCATCATTTGTGGATGGTTTGAAAACCATTTGTCTAACTGGAAATCGGCTGATTTCAAAATTTGAGACACCTGAGCAATGATAGCTTTCAGCGTGTCAATGGGTTCTCTCTCTAAATGATGAGTTGAAAATTCCGATCACTTTCACCATTACTTGCCTATATATTTTTGAAATATCTGCCCTTAGGGCATATACGTTCAAGCGAAATCGTATTAATGATAAACATAGTTCCCTCTGAATAGTTGATCCCACCATTAATATATCAGAGAGACTTTCCAAAAGTTGTTTTGCAAGATGCATCAAAAACAGCTCGGAGTTGGTGGAACTACTATCAGGCCTCAGGACACACTGATGTGGAATGAAATAATGTGGTCCTGGTGGAATAATATTGTCTGTTTCAGACATATGGCCAAGCTCCAAATTCTTTTTCATAAATACGAGATACATTATATATGGAGGAGTACATATTGAAATTCTGCGTTCCAGGGATAAGAAGCTTCGCTTAGCAATTTCGAAGGAGGAATCGAGGGTGTTAGGATCCCCACTAACAGGTAATCTGACTTTAAATCGACCATTTTCCAAATTGAGGACTTTGTGCTTGAAGTTGTAGGGGTATGAATTTCGTAGTGCACCTGAGAGCATAAACTTTTGTTTGACACTGTGCCAAAGTCCAACAAAGCCACTAAGTTCAAAGTCAAGCAATGTTAACAGCCTGAAAGCGATCTAGTTTCGACCGTCTGGTAACTCTTAGATTACAGCTAATTTCAAAAGTATGTTGGCATGGACACCCTTTTTCAACACTGGCCAATTGTCAGGCGGTTTTACAACCGGCGGCCATACTATTATCTGTCGCAGACTCGTTCTTTCTGAATTTTATGCTAGACGAGAATAGTCATAAAAGAGTGTGTTAACATAAAAGCAAATACCTATTTACCACGAGAATCTCGACATCGATCCATACTTAACCATCACCTTAATCAAAGGATCGAGCGTTGGCATTTCATTGTGGCCAATTCGGCCAAGCTGTTCATTCAGCATTTTGTGGCCAAAGCTATTGTGCATCCATGCTCTCGCGCAGCCATAACCTCAGAACCAGGTAATGGTGAAAAAGTGCACATCAGCGTTAACTTGTTTGATAATTGGTCTAGGATCCTATCAGTTGTTATTGCTGTTGACACAAGCCGTGCATATTCGCATGCGTTGCTAAGCGTGGAATGACACGTTCAATTTCTACCGACAATTTCTAGCCGCAATATTGTTGGGCGAATTTGACGAGAACGGCGAATTCGGCGCATACTTAAAAGCAATAGCAAAAAATGCTGAAAATCGATGAATATCTAGTATTTCGGTCGAGTTTATTTGTCATTTTCAACAAGAAAGGTCACACTGGCTATTGTTGACATTTTACTTAATTTAAATTGAAAACTTTAAAGTAAGAAAATTTAAAATGGTATATTAAGGAGAAACAGCTATAATTTCACTAATTGAAATTGTGAAGCGCAACCCATATGATTGGGACGCGTCCTTTCCAGACTATAAAAAAAAAAACAAAAGAAACATATTTTCTGGGCAGAAACAGCTATAATTTCACTAGTTGAAATTGTGAAGCGCAACCCATATGATTGGGACGCGTCCTCTCCAGACTATAAAAAAAAACAAAAGAAACATATTTTCTGGACAGCAACTGCAAAAAAATGTAATATCCTATGCAAGCCGGCAACTGCATTTTCGCCAGGTAAGCAGGTTGTGTGAATCTAAACGTATCTCCGATAAACTATCTATATGTTAATAGAACAATGCACATTTCAGATGATTGCTTAAAGAAGTGGACGAACCTTCGCACTTATTTCCATTCGGATAATAATAAAGCCATTAAAGCGAAGAAAAGTGGCCCGTTACGGGTAGAGTAAAAAGGGTATACTAAAGTCGTGCAAATGTATATAACAGGCAGAAGGAAGCATCTCCGATATCATAAAGTATATATATTCTTCATCAGCATCAATAGTCGAGTCGATATAGCCATGTCCGTCTGTCCGTCCGTCCGTCCGTCCGTCTGTATGAGCACCTAGATATCAGAGACTAGAAGAGCTAAAGCAACCAAATTTTAGATATAAGCTAGTATTGTTTGTAGGCAGATCAAGTTTGTTTCAAATTTTGGCCAAGCCCCTTTCCACCCCCGCTCAGATTTTGCAGTATTCACTATGTGGCCAAAATGTACAATCTCACAAATATTCATAAAGATCGGATAATAAATGGCAGAGTTAAAAAAACGTTGCATACTTATCTGAGCCGCATAGGTTATTAAACACTAACTGCCTTGAGTAACGGGTATTTCGAAGTCGGGCAAGGCCGACTTTAACTTACGCTCTCGTTTTCATAATTTTTGGTGTGGGGTAGCACTACTAAACAATTACCGTCTTTTATTTGAGTATCTAAATGGTTTTTTTCTGCAAGAATGTGATCTTTTGTTTCTGTGGCGAATTCCATTTTGAGGGGTCGACAAAATCTTACCGACTGCGGACTTCTATTATTCCAAAAAATTGTTCCCACTTCGTCTATTAGCTTCAGAGGTATAACGGTAGTAACAAACAAAGACTGATCAAAAGTGTCTGGTTCGTTCGTTTCAAATCTTGTTTTATACATACTTTGTCCAGTTGATCCATCATATCCGTAACTCGCAATTAATGTAACGCTTTTAGCACTTTCCAAATTAGCGAATAATTCCTCCTGTTAAAGGAAGATACGACTGGCAGTATGGCTTAACAAATCTTGTAAGGCAACTTTTGTCATAGTTTCTGTAGCTGTTATTCCTGTCGGTCTCAATTGCAATTTAGCTTCCAGAACCTTGAGGTATCGTTTGCTTAAAGAATTTTCCAGCAAGAATTCCAAAGCATAATTTCTTGTTAAAAGTATTGGCTCTGCTATACCGAGCTTTCTCTTAGTTCAGCTGTCTCGTTATCAGAAGTATTACATTTTTTAAGTACAAACGCAGTATTTATTTCATTTGATTTCCGTGCTGACATTGTGGCTGCATGAATTAAAAGTTTGGTATTGTGTTCTTTATTAAATGCTACATCGGTAGCTAGTTTTCTCTTTACACGTGGCCCTGCTTCATCATTGTTTTAACTTTGGTTTACCCATTTGAAGACTGCGCATCTCTTCTTGATTGTCCGAAACAATTTTTAAACGCTTTGATAGCCACTGTGAATGTTTGTCTCTGAAGGTCTGTATATGTCGGCTGCATTTTTGCAGATTCGATTTAACATAATGTTCAAAACTTCTTGATTTTGTGGTAATTTCACTCTTTTCTTCATCGGTTAGCGTACATTCCCTTAGTTGGCCAAATATCCAGTTTGCAAGGGCTGTAGAGTTGCGACCGTGGTCGATCCATACATCCAGCAGAGTTGCATGGCAGAACTCAAGCTCATCTAGAAGTTTTAAGTAACACAAGACCCGCAAAATATTAATATTAAGATTAAGATTAATATTATCTTTTAGTACATACTTATACTTTATTTTAACATATATTACATAACGCACAAGGTTAGTTTTACTCCACAGAAGACAAGCACTTTGGTTAAGTTTTCTCCGTATATGGGACAAAACAAAACAATACACATTAATGAAATGTACTAAACATTATCAAAAAATGTTTCCGTTTACACATTCTGCATACCTTGGCCTTCAATATCCATTATTTGCAATAACTGTTTGTGCAAATTTAGGTGATGTGCAAGTCCACAAAGTAAGCAAATATTTGACGCCATTTTTATCACAACAATCACTTAACTCAACAGCTGACTTTGATAATCGATAACTATTTCAAAGTGGCCATACAATGGAAAATATTATTGGATTCTTTGCCAATTATTTCGCAATTTTGACCGATGTGCAGCGCCGACCCCAACGATGGAGAGGTACTGACTCAGGGCCACCTATTGATCCGGCAGGCTCTTCGTACGCTGACGCAAGTATTAGAGCCTGTCAATCCAGGAAAAAATTTGAGCTATACGCGGTGGCGGCAGCTGCTGTCCATGCTCAGACAACGGTTCTGGCAAGCTTGGTCCAAGGATTACATCCACAGCCTCCAAACCAAAACAAAGTGGCACACACCTCGACCGAATTTGGAGATCGGCTCGGTGGTCATCGTCCACGACGACAACACACCGCCACAGCGTTGTATCACAGGCAGAGTTATCAGCGTGGTGGTAGGGGCAGATGGCAAGGTTCGCGTGGCCAAAATCAAAACGGTAACGCGCGTTTTTAAACGTCTCATCCATAAAATAGCAGTTCTCACAATTGCTCGAAGCCCTAAACGCTGGTCTTTCAACCCAGATGAATTAAGTTTCAATTTTAATTTATTTATTATTTACTAATATGAAATGAAATTAATTATGTACAATACGCGTATGTAAATGAAATGTAACATACTCCGCTGCTCAGAGCCTGACCACTCATTGTTTTCTCTAATAAATTGGTCTTCATATTCACACAAGCAGAGCGAACGGTTGTCTTCATTTGGCAAGCGCAGCAGCTAATCAGGTCTTTTCACTTTTCTGCGAATTCCATAAAACCATAAATTGGTTAATTTTTTCGTTCACTTGGTATTAAATTCATTAGTCGCCATTCATTTCTAATCCTTGAGGAACCATCATATAATATTCTTCTTTCAATACTCCATTAAAAAACGCAGCTTTAACATCCATTTGGTGAACTTTTAAATCAAATTGATATGAAAGTGCTAAAATGAATCTAAGACTTGTGATTCTGGCTACTGGTGCAAATGTTTCTTCGTAATCAATAAGAAACTCTTGAGTAAAACCTCGTGCCACTAGCCTTCCCTTATATCTTATTGGGTTTCCATTTTCGTCATGTTTGATGGTAAGCTATTACAAAAAGGATATGCAGTCATTAGGCAACTATTTAAGAATCTATAAGATAATCTATGGGTTATCCTTTAATCATTCACTTAGTCTCACTTCTGCGCTTCTTTCATTAAATGTTGAACTAGACATTTGATTCCCTATTGGCTTGGGACTAGGCATTTGGTCACCAACTGGCTTGGGATTCTCAAGAGATATTGTTGTTTTACTAAGCTGATTATTTGATATCAAAGTATCACGTTTTCCATCCTTACTATCATTCTGGATTTCATGCTTACTCTCATTCAGGATATTTGACTGTACATTTTTCATGCTCTCACTTTCCTTTTATTCGGGAATTTTAACTGTAGATTTTCCCTACTTTCATTGGGGAAACAATCTATCTCTTCCATACTTTCATTCTGGAAATTTAATTGTAGACTTCCCTAACTATCATTCGGGAAATATTCTACCTGTTCCATACTCTCATTCCGGAACTTAGAGCCATGCATATGCAGTTTGTCTTCAACAACAGTCCTAGAATTAACCATATTGGTTTCATTAACAACCACATCTCTTGCTATCATAAATTTTGTTGATTTTACGTCCCATAACTTAAAGTTCATATCCAACAAGAATACATTTGATTGACTTTTCATCAAACTTTCTCTTTCTTTGTTTATAATGTACATAGACTGTCGAACCAAACACCCTTAAAGATTTTATGGTAGGATTTTTATTATGCCACATTTCAAACGGAGATCTCTTCTCTCCTCTTTACTCGGACATCTTTTTATCAAATATGTTGCTGTTAAAACAGCTTAACCCAAAATCATTTGTCCAACTTTGCCCCATTAATGATAGCTCTGGTTTTTTTAGTTATTGACCTTATCATGCGTTCCGATACTCCATTTAATTGAGGAGTATGATGGACAGTTAAATAATAGCTAATTCCATTTTCTACTCAATATTGACGCATCTCATTTGACAAATATTTTCTGAATATAACAATATAAAAGTTAACGACTTTGATTTAATTTATTGATGGAATTCTTAGTGCTACAAGATAAACTTTTACATTAATGCACTAATCACACTGCACTTTGAGATTAAAGTGGGTTTCACCCTTTGCTATAAAATTTTTCAAAAGGAAGCCTTGCCTGTTTGCCATTATACAGCTTTCACATAATTCATTGACTACTTTTACATTATTCATCAATTAAATGTCCTGAAACATATTAAAATGCACTATCTCCAAGACCTTTCCTTTGCTTACATGTCCTAGTCTTCTATTGCATTTTTGGTAATACTTGGCACTATTTGTTCATTTAGTGGTACAAGCTTTAAATTGTACAATTGGTTCTCACTCTTGTCTTCAATTATCACTTTACCATCCTTTGTTATTTTAACACCTTCAGAGTTAAATTTGATAGAAATTCCAGAATCTTGCATTTTCTTAATTGAGAGTAAGTTCTGTGGAATTTCCTTACAATAGAGGACATCTTCTAGAGTGATATCTTCATTACGGATATTTTGGAACTTGACTATTCCTTTTTCAGTCGCATAAATGTATTCGCCACACTTTGCCATGGGTATTTCAACAGGTGATACCTCTCCATCGTTGGTGTCGGCGCTGGTATGAACTAGGGGTCGAGAGTTGAGGATGGCCTCGACGTCCGCCAGATGGGCTCTGACTTCACTCTCGATGAGTAAAGCGTTGGCTATTTGGCGCACGAAAAGTTGTTTGGCCGCCTTTGAAACAAAACACACGAATACTGCTATATACATTTTGATTGGAGCTCGTCCTCTAATCCAAAAATTGCGAGAGGAATGCGAGAGGAGCATTTAGAAGCCTGCCTCCTACTCGAATTAACGAGAATTTTCGTCCCGCTTCAATGAATTTCTGAATGAAAAGCTTGTTTATTTTTAAGTTTCGAAAATTCTTGCTGAAATTCGCTTAGTTGAACTACTTCCATTAGTTTGAGTGCCGATAGTGCACTCAGCTGCAGTAAGTCTGAGAGAGATTTTGAAATATTTCAAAATCTGTTGACATTTGCGAATACTCGAAGTAGCTTGGCATATGATAAAAATCGACAAATGATATTTGTGAGGAAATCGGGTTTAGAGACTAAATGTACTTGGGCACATTTTCTCGATTCAGAGTTTATAAGCTCTTTCGATAGAGAAAAGTGATGATTTTTTGGCCAACTGGAAAAATTATACCCGTTACTTGTAGAGTAAAAAGGGTATACTAAAGTCGTGCAAATGTATGTAACAGGCAGAAAGAAGCACCTCCGTTATCATAAAGGATATATATTCTTCATCAGCATCAATAGCCGAGTCGATATAGCCATGTCCGTCTGTCCGTCCGTCCGTCTGTTTGAACACCTAGATCTCAAAAACTAGAAGAGCTAGAGCAACCAAATTTTAGATATAAGCTAGTATTGTCTGTAGCCAGATCAAGTTTGTTTCAAATTTTGGTCCCGCCACTTCCCGCTAAAGCCTGAGAATCCAATTCCATATTGAACCAATTGTGTATGTATTTTAGTTAAACTTACCTTCTTCCTCCCTCTGCATCAACAACCTTGAAGACCACTTCCTTTTTATTTTTGGTTTCATTTTAATCATTGCAGTAATTAAATGATTTAACTGCAAGGTGCACAAAGCTAGATTTGCGAAATCCATTCCAATCAAACGTGGGCCAAAAATGTAAACAAACACAGCAGCCACAGATAATTGCTGTCTAGCGACAATATTGTATCTACCAAGTACAATTCTGCCGGCTGAAAGGGTCGTATAGAAAATTTGAAGTTGGAAAGAGACAAATGGTGTAGAAATTGAACGTGTCATTCCAGCCTAAGGCACTTGGTTGACGAAATTGTCTGGTGCACAGAGAAAAAAAATATCAATATCAATTTTATCTGGGCTGGTTAATTTGACATTTTCATATCATTTAGATGCTTAAAAATTTCATTTTGACCATAAAGAGAAAGGGTCGTATAGAAAATTTGAAGTTGGAAAGAGACAAATGGTGTTTCATTTCGAAATTTCAGCCAACGTAAGGAATTATTTAAGTAGGCTCTGCGGCGTGTCTCCACACATGTGTCCGATGGTGCAGTCCGATAAGACGCCATTCTATTCGTCCAGAGTTCGATCCCCAGTCAAGGAGAGGTAAATTAAATAAAATAATAAAAAAAAATTTATTTGTGTTTTTCTGATTCTCTTAAATTATTAATAGTACTTAGCCTCTAAAAGCACAGAGTGAAGTTTTATGTTCAATATATTTTTTTTGTATTGTATCATAATGACATTATTAAATATCAATGTAATCTTATTAATATAGATTTTACATTCTCGAAAATATCAGATTGATATTTTCGAACAGGTCATTTTCAATAATATCGGCTTTTTATTGATATGAAAAAATATAACATTGAGCCCCAGATAATATAATATAATTTTTTTTTTCTGTGTGGTACCCGCACATATGTACATACGTACGTACTGGAGAGATCGAGCCCAAAAATAAATATGGTTAATATGGACCACCTGAGAATCACCAACTTATTGTTTTCATGATTTAGTGTTCAGCGTCAAATTGATTCCACAATATATGCCGAGTGAACAGAGAAGTGGCGAGTGGTATGTGTGTGTCTCGTGAATTTGTCAATCACACCCGGAGTTTGATAAAACTTTTACAATTTATTTATGAGACGTGCCGAATAGCTTGGATGTTCTACACATTTGGGCCCACCTTTATTTTGTTGAATTATATAATTGTAAAGTTTTGTTAATTAAAATTATTTTACCTGGTATGGTACGTACGTTAATATACTGAATTTGCATTTATCTAATTAACTTTAAGAGCCCATACAGCCCATCAGTCATCAGGCCTGCTGACATCAGTGGATAAGCTTCGAGTAAGTACTGCATAGCCGTCAGTTGAAAACAAATGCAATAAATTAAAGATTATCGTGCATACCCATCCGAATATATACATACCAATTTGTACATTCGTAATCATTTTATATAGCGTTATATTCATTTATAAGTCGTAAGTCGAGCTTTCACGGATTTCAATGAAGTTTTGTCGGTTTAATTTGTATTTTTTATATTTAATAGTTTTTCCATATCTTGTGCCTTTTGTTTTAATTTGATAAATAATTTTGAATTGACAATTAAATTTTATAAACTCAGGATTATCCATTAAAACCCTTTTGTAATAATGGCTAACAATGGATATGAATTCTTTATATAACTTAAGTGAATATTTTGAGTTAAATAAGAAGTAAACTACTCTTATATGGGCACCTAAAGTAAATTGTTCGCATCATTTAGATAAAGGGTAAAGGCAAATGGATTCCATGTCTTTACAGGTTGGGATGGTGCTAAAAGAAGAACATCACCACCTCAGTTCTTCGACAATACATAGTCTGCGTGGCCAAAATTGAAAATAAACTTGACATAAGAAGCATATGTCCCATACATGTCAAACCTCTATCTCTTACCATCTCTGAGATCTGTGCGTTCATACGGACAGACAGACGGACAGACGGACATGACGGACAGACGGACATGACGGACATGACTCGGCTGTTGATGCTGATCAAGAATATATATACTTTATAGGGTCAAAGATGCTACCTTCTTGATGTTACATACTTTTGCACAATCTTATAATACTGTGTACCTACTGTACAGAGTATAACAAGACCCACCCTACTTTCCCTGAGCACAGTCGACCCCGTAAGCAGAGTACGCGTCCAGCTAGCTGCACACATACCCGTGATCGTTACAAAGTCCTCTTCACAAGCCAATTGCACGACAGAAAATTTATTTTTATCTACCTCGCTTTTATTGGGAATGTTCTCTTAAATCGTTCAACCATAGGCTGGCTATCTCCTAACGAATATGTTACAGCGCAACATGATGGACTGTGAGCTAGCAGCTCTTACAACGCCCAGATACTACCAGTAACGTTTTTTGCAATAGTGGTGCCCCTTCGGCTAGGTTTACTTGGCCTGTGCACAACAAATCGAAGAAAGAATCTGCGCCTAACAATAAATCAATTGCTTGGAATTGTGGAATTCGGGATCTGCCAGGTCTAGATTAGCAGAGATTTTCCACTGACCAATAGATAGGCCGCAATCGGGTTGGTGCTTGGCGATGCTGCTTAGCACCCAAAAATCTGCAGTTAACTTGTGGTTGTTAAATCTTGAGAGTTTTGTTGTTGTCACTTTACTCCTTGCAACCAGACTATATTGACCTACTGATGTGACCGTCAAACTTTTATGCGCTCTTGATAATCTTAGAGCTTGAGCATACTTTTCCGTCATAAAGTTGACTTGGGACCCTAAGTCGGGTAGTGCTCGCGCTAAATCCACTTGACCAAATCGGTCTAGAAGTTTTACAACCGCTGTTGTAAGAATAACGTGTTCTACTTCACTATCAACATGAGTGACCTGAGCCGGATATGACGATGTTTGCATACTGGAAGGAGAATGATTCTGCTGATCTGAATTCGAACTGTTTTGAGGTTGACTTGAATTTTCATACCTTTGCAGAAGAGTGTGACTTAATCGTGAGCATACTCTACACTTTGAAGATGTGCAATTGGACACTCTATGGCCTGGCTGAAGACAGTTTATGCACAATTGCTTGCTCTTGACAAAATTAAATCAATCAAGAACTGATATCGACCTAAATCCTTGACAGTTCCCAATGTGGTGATTGTCACTGCAATACAAACATTTTGGCTTTGCACTAGCAGACTATGAACAAGCAAATGACGACTTTAAATTGTTTTTTGGTTGTATTTCAAACTTTGGCTTGCTCCTAGCTCTAGAAGAGTCTGCTGCCGATAGGTGCTGATATCGTATGTTCAACATATCAACGCAATCAGACCATTTCGGCAGTGCGTTATAATCGAGTTGCTCTTCATACTTGGATTTTGTGACATAATGACAACCAGAAGTCGAAAATTACGGAGACTGTATCGATAATTGATTGCACAGCAGATGAAGATGACTTGGTTGCAGCAAGAATGTCAAATAGCTGTGCAAGAGTATCAAAAACTATTAGGCATTTGTTGTCATAGGCAAGTCATGATAAAAGGTGATTCAATTTCTCTATGTTAGATATCAAGTGATCAGAATCCACCAAACTCTCAAACAGGCTAATAAATTGCTTGTAATCAGCGTGCTTCCCACTAAACCGTGGCAATTTCATTTTTGGTAAATGAGAATGTTGACCTGATTGACTCTGATTTTTTTCTCAATTCTGACATGTACAAAGCCTTAGTTGTGACACAAATTTCTTCCAACAACGGGCGATTGATATTATCTGCTCTTTTCATGCCCTCTTTTTATACGCGAAATACCATCTCCCACTTTATCAACATTAGCAAACAGCTTTGTTAACTCAATGCTGCTGCAACAATCATCAGTAACATCTATAGCTATCTGATCCAAGTTTTCTTGACTTGAATCCATCTTAGGTGGCGTATTTGACCCTTATTCACTATTCTCTTTGTTGCGAGAGGGTGCCAATCAAGAGATGATTATCAGGATTTTAACAATAAACTGATTTAAACGAATTTGTCCAACACAAATTTAAATATTTTTTTGTATGTAATAAAAGCATTATTCCACTTCTACTTTATTTAATATTGTGTCGAGAAAGGTATGTGTTGCTTCAAACTCACGAAATTTTATTTCAATTCCAAGACAATACACCGAATTTTTCTTGCATGTAGGTATGCATAACAAGCTTTGTAAGTTTTTAAACCAATTGTTTGTACTTCCAACCTATCAGATATTGTTTTGGCATTGTTACCTGGTCATCTGACGAATATCCATCCACTTCCCTTGTATCAATATTGCGGCTCATGAATCCAACAAAGATGATGCAGCATCAATTATATGTCACAAAACGGGTGGGTGCGAGAATCCAACGCACACAGCTAACCAGACTTTGAATTGTTTAATTTATTTTAAATTAATTAATTACCGAAAACTTTCCGAATTCCATGCTCGGGCGCCATTTTGAATTTAATTCCAAGTGAACGAAAAAATTAACAAATTTATGGTTTTATGGAACTCGCGGAAAAGTGAAAAGACCCGATTAGCTGCTGCGCTTGCCAAATGAAGACAACCGTTCGCTCTGCTTGTGTGAATATGAAGACCAATTTATTAGAGATAACAATGAGTGGCCAGGCTCTGAGCAGCGGCATGAGAGATAAGCTTTTGCTTATCCAAAGCTCATGAGATTCGTTTACATGAGAATGTTACATCTCATTTACATACGCGTATTGTACATAATTAATTTCGTATCATAATAGTAAAAAATAAATAAAATAAAATTAAAACTTAATTCATCTGGAAAATAACAGCGTCAAAGTTTGTAAATTAAACAAAGCCGCTTATGGTCTTAAACAAGCAGCCAGATGTTGGTTCGAAATGGTTGAGGCTGATTTAAAACAAATTGGGTTTGAGGATTCGTCAGTAGACACTTGTCTCTAAATTCTTGACAAAGGAGAGATTACAAGAAAAATATACCATATATATATGTATAGATATATTATATGTGGACGATGTAGTTAAAGCAACTGAAAATATTATTACAATGTCCAAATATAAATCTTATTTAATGAGCAAGTCTAGAAAAACTTGACTGCCTGACTTATGTGAAATAAAATATATCATTGGAATTAAAATATATAATATAGGTTATTTGGTCAGTCACTTGGGAAGTTGGGCAGATGTGTAGAATTTACAACAAATTGTACTGAACAAATTGTCAACTACTCCCCGACCTAGACCCCTGTCTAGTATAAGTCAGGCACTACTGCCCAAACAGTGTTCCAAAAAACACACAGATTTTACAAAGGGTGTCCATATTTGTTTTAGAATATTTGTTATAATTTAGTGCTAAAAGTGTTATCCAAATTAATTAGCTTGTCATTCCTGTCGTCCAACAGTAAGTACGGAATTTTATGTTAATAAAATAATCAAAATTGTATTAGATTGCAGAGGAAAATAAACCAGTTGTCTAGCGCAAAAGCGAAAGAGAGCAGAAGAAGTGGTCGGAGAAGGACGTCTTCGATATTTTCGGCCCGAAAAGAAATAGAAGCGGTTGTGCGAGAGTCGATGCACCCGGAGTCAAGTCAAACGCCGAGCTTGGACACTCCGCATTTTGAATAGGAGTCAGCGACAAAAATTGCCACCAGACGAAATATCGATGAAAAAAAAATAAAGCAAAAGGCCGAAAACACTGCAGGTTAAAAACTTGTCGAAATGGAAGCTAAGAGACAAAAGCATAGAGAGAATATGCTAAACTTAGAGACTAAGAAGTTCTTGTGGGGCAAAGAAGTGGATGAATGTAAATTAAAATTAGAGGAGAATCGGTTAGAAAATGATTTTAAAATAAATCAAATGCAGCTGGAGCAAAAAGAACGAATTCTCAAACTAGAATTAGAGCTTAAATACAAAAAATAAACCATAAATAAAACTGATAAATAAAATGCAATAATAAAAATAATTATATGATAATTTATTCAAAAATTTGATTATAAGGATGTTCTCTTTTGCTTTTAGACTCTAAGTACTGCTGTTCTATTGTTGGGTGCAACCTCAATAAATTCATTGTGATAAGTTTCCAATTCTTGGTGCGAGTCAAGATCTTATACACTCAATCAGTTTCACTTCACGATGCAATTCTTTTGCTTTCCATTATAAAAGAACATCTTTGGCACTTTAAGTTGGCATTATTTTGTATATAATTTTAATTAAACTCCCAAAAACTTAGCAGGCAAAATGTCAAAAGATGGGACAACTGATTGTCAGTCTGAGTGCAGATGAAAAATGTAACGCTCCATGTAGCAACTTAATAGGCTGTTTAATGTATATAATGTTATGCACACGCCCTGACGTCCTGACCGCAGTGAATGTGTTGAGTAGATATAAAACTAAAAATAATAAGGAGTTATGACAATGTCTTAAAAGAATACTGAGGTACTTAAAAGAGACCATTAATTTTAAATTGACTTTAAACTCACTTTAAAAACTCAAGTATTAAAGACATCATAACCGGCTATATAGATTAAGATTGGGCTGGAAGTGAGGATGACAGAAAAGTACAACCGTTTATTTATTTAAAATGATTGGACAGTGTCTGGGAAGCTGGAATACCGAGAAACAAAATTCAATTGCAGCTTCATCTACAGAAGAAGAATATATGGCATTATTCAAAGCAGTTAGAGAAGCTTTATGGCTGAACTCTCTTATGAAAGGTATTAAGTCTGATCTAAATGATCCAATAAAAATATTTGAAGATAATCAGAGGTGCATGAGCATAGCGAATAATCCATCATGTCATAAGAGATCTATGATTATAGACATAAAATACCATTTCTGAAGAGAATTAAATATATACACGTATAATCCTTGAATATATCTCTACAGCTAACCAGCTGGCCGATGTAATGAACAAGCCATTACCTACCATCAAGTTCCTGAGCTTGAGAAGTCAATTGGGTCTTACGGACCCTACTACAGTATAATTAATACATTGTAATTTTAATGTAACATTGGTCGAATTGGGTTTTTCTGGGTTTTCCCCAATCCTCGCAATAAATGTTGGACCACTAATAATTATTATCTCCCAGAATATAGAACTCTTCTATTTATTTTATAAAAATTTCAGAACAGCAGCTATATATATATTGTGATCAATGTATCTTTTGAGGAGGTTTGTTGTAGTCACTACTTTGATCTATCTATATATGTAGTACAAAACTGTATTTAGATATTCTATTGTAAAATTTCTCAGTTCGGTCGAGCACAGCAACGGGTAAACAACAAAATAAATCTAAGTTTATTTAAAGCAAATCAATATTGTTTTACCCTTGCAGAGGGTATATTGAAATTGTCCAGAGAAGGAAGCATTTCCGACCAATTAAAGCATATATATTCTTGATCAGCATGAGGGGCTGAGTCGATATGCTATCTCCACTGTCAGTTTTAAAGCTATCGCCAACAAACTTTGCACAAAGTCTTCTGGTACAAATACGCCGCACATTTGTCGGATCCGGCTGGATCGGATGACTATAACATATAGCTGCCATCGGTCGAGAAACTAGTCTTGGTGAGAAAAACTTTTTTGTTAATTTGAGTTTAGCTTAGTTTTAAACTATGGCTAAACTATCCTTGCATGGCACTGGCAGCTGTGGCCTTCGGCTATTTAAATGTGCAATGTTAATCATATTCTATTTTTAATACAAAATAATCAAGTTAAGTGTGATGAGGTAATGTACATTTTTAAGCTATTATTTTCAGTGTTTTATTTACATAAGGTATACACAATGAAGAAAAGTTTAGCTTAAATAGCATGATTTACATTACTTATTTTAAGAAACGAAATGATTGAGGATAGTTGTTGAGGAGAAGGTTCGGTAAGATAATTTAAAGGATTATTGTTTTGAAAGCATGTTAGTCTGTGGATTCGAAGTGTCGTGCAGTCAATCAGCAGATGATCTATACTAACGGTGCTGGTGGTGTTGCAAAAAGGACACGTATTTTAGGTCGGTATGGAGCTCATGTATTTTGAATGGGTAAGCTTGTTAGTTTTAATTCGTCAAGTCTGGTCATGTCAGAGTCTCTTTAGAATATTTCTTTAATGTGGGTCTTTTTGCTGTTACTTATTTAGTACCAGCTGGATGACCTAAAGAGCTTCGAATTTTTTATATTGCTTGCATTGTTTTTTATAATGACACTTACGATTTGATTCAGTATAATTATTAGTGGGAAAAGCCATCATACATCTTAGTTTGCTTTGTTTTTCCATGATTCCCTTAAGTTTGGTCGAAATTGGACATATATATAGTATAGCTGTCATACAAAAGTAGAGTCAGAAAAGTAGTCCTAATGGGGAAAACTTATTTGTTTTCAGTGTATATGTCCTTCAAATTAGTTATATACGTGCTGCAAGGGTATACAAACTTCGGCCGAGCCGAAGTTAACTTTCCTCTATTTTTTTTTTTTATTGTATCTGGAGAAAAACCAACATAAACAATTCCTCCTATCCCTTTAATCTCATCGCCTTTTTAAATATCTGTAGTTGTTTTTGGTTTGATGGTTGGTTAGTTGGGCATTAAAATAGAAACGAGCTTCAGAATCAATTCCTTACATATTTAGGCTCAGCGGTGAAAATCAAAAGAATTTTTATTTAAAACCGCTGTTGTGCATTAATAGCGTAAAGTTAACCACCAAAGTGCTACGCGAGTTTTTATCAACTCAAACCAATTTTGCTTGTGCTTTTTTTGCTGAACCTGCACCTATACCAGCTTCTGCCACATCACCCCCTTTTGTGGCCGCCGGCAGACGCAAGTGTGTGCATCCATACCACCCACCAGTGAACTTGCCCACTCAGTGCAAAGCACCCTAACACAATTGAAGTGCAGTGCAACGCTTAGGAGTTCGATTTGTGCCAATCCATAACCTTTGTTTTTTAATTATTTTAAAGTTTTTTTAGTTTTGGTTCGCGACGTTAGTACACACCCCAACTTAATTTGATCAATTCGTTACGCCACAATTAGTGCTGGCACTTTTAAGCTGTGACTTTGGTGTGCGTGTTTTTAGCCGATTTACAGCCAGATTCTGGTAAAAGCATATACAAATTTCGTTTGTTTCCTTTGCTTTTCTTTCAAGTGCCGTAGTCTGTATATTGATAAAAAGTAGTTTATCTATTTTATCTTTTTATTATAATATACTAAACGAAACAGGTTTAATAGCAGTGGAAGCGATGGGAAATTGTTTAACATGGGAGTCTGGTGGTTCAAATGGCTAATAACATAATCATTAATCACAATCACAATTATTATTTTATATTATTTTAATTCACTCCAAATTTTTAACAGATGGTTAACAACACCAACTCACTATCAAAAGGTGCGGTACCAAAGGCCGCAAATAATGCAATCGCCAAGGCACTACACACGGGTGGGAGCAGCACGTCTTCTGTTACAAACAGTCGAAAGTCCTCTGCTGTCTCTTTGAAGAAATTCCCCAGCCAGCAACCAGCAGCAGGGGCCTCGACCCATGAGACAGCAAAGGGCTCAAAGATATTTTGTAGCAGGGCCGTGGTGTATACCAGACCCGACCCAACCAAGGTCGGAACCGCTGATCAAGGCAAGGCGTACAGAATCCTAAATCGTCTGGCAACCAACACAATCGGGAAGGACCAGACGTCGAAAGAGGACTATGCTAAGGTCCAGGAAGACATTGCCTGGGCGAGGGAAGTTCTTCCATGGAAATGACCCCACCCTGGCAGCAACCAGCTACTGAAAGCGACCAGCCGGCAAAGGTGAACCCACCTAATAAGCCATCCACTACGAAGAGGAATCAGTCCATGGATGAGCAGCAACCGCTGTCATCCAAACGGCCGAAGACTCATGGAACCCCTCTTCGGGTCTTCTTTGCCGAGATGGCAAAAAATAAAAAGGTTGTGGGCGTTTTGGACGACAGCAACCCACACGGCACAATACCCAAGCACCACTGGAAATGGATTGAGGCAGCTACAAGCCGTGTTGCCCTGGATGTGCTTCTGAAAAACCCAGGGGCACCTCCCAGCTGTTACAGCTTGGGCTGGTCCCAGGGCAACATTCGGCTAGTAGCGTGTGAGGACGAGAGATCGGTGGTTCAAGTCCGTCATTTCAAAGGTGGGTGAAGTATACCCTGGAGCGAAGTTCACGGTTGTAAACGCCAAGGACATACCATCTTGTCCGAGGGCCAGGGCCTGGTTACCCGTACACCCTGCGGAACCAGAAAAGATTCTCCAACTTCTTAGAATAATGAATCCTGGGGCACCCACCAGTATCTGGAAGGTTATCAAAGTGGAACGCTCAACCAAAGCAACCACTATGGTTACTTTCCAGGTTGATGACGAAACGGCAGAGTATTTAACCAAATGCGATGGAATCCTGAACTATGGGTTCCAGAAGGTTTTCATGAACGTGTCCAAGACCGACAACATCAGAGCTCGCAAGCTTAGCTGCAAGCGATGATGTGGAGGAGGAGGACAGCAGTGATGATGAGATGGAAGTAGAGCGCACCCCTCAACAAGAGGAACGGACTGGTTACATCTCAGGTGGTTCAGACTATGGACCAGCCTTCGGGCGCCTATATACCGATCAGTAGCTTCTCCAACCGGAGGATGCCGATGCCACGTTGACAGAGGAGAGATTCTCTCACAATATTACGGGTGCTGCAAATATACCTGCACCACTCTAAAGCAGCAACCGCTGCACTTCTACTTCGTCTAAGCCAGGGCGAAGTAGATATTGTGTTTGTCCAAGCCTGGAACTGGGGAGTTCGACCATCAGGCTGGCCTCTTTTTATATGGCTCATGACACTGAGTGCCCTCCACCACCTACTTTATTCCGGGTCCTAACCGGAAACAGCACACAAACAAACACAAGCTTCATCTTAGGAGGCGATGCCAACTCACACCACACACTAAGGGGCAGCACAGATATCAAGGAGCGCGGTGAGTCACTGTACAATTACCTTTTACAAACAAATCTGCATATTGCAAATAAAGCAAACGACCCTACCTTTATTTTAAAAATCCGAAAGGAGGCTTTGGATATTACCCTTATCTCCGAAGCCTTCTGTGATCAATTGGTTTCATGGAAGGTGCTGCCAGAGCACTCCTTCTCTGACCACAGATACATAGAGGTCTTTCTAACATACAAGTGTCCACCACCCAAAAAGATACAGAACCCGAAAAAAACAAGCTGGGAAGTACACAACAAACTTCTCTCACAAAAATTTGAACCGCCCCCCACCATATACTCCTAGGACGGAGAAACAGATAGATGATCTTGTCGATACGCTCACCAACTCGTATGCAGTCTCTTTTAATAGGGCTTGCCCTCCTAGAAAAAAAATTCACCTTTAAACCACCTTGGTGGTCTGCAGAGCTTGACAAGCTCCGAAAAAAGTGGAGACATGCATTCAACGTAGCCAAATATAACGATCAAACTACCGCTTGGGAGTTATATAAACAAAGGCTAAACACCTAAGAGAAAGCTATCAGGAAGGCTAAACGCAAATGGGGCTTTTCCCCTTCCATGGTACACTGGCTTTACACAACCGTGGTCCGCCCCATACTACGCTACGGAGCACTAGTTTGGTGGCCAGTCAGTCCTCAATCAATCAACAATCAGTCCTCAACAATCTGCATAAGGTACACAGAAGTGCGGAAATCTGTATTAGCGGCGCTCTCCGAACAACACCCACGGAAGCGCTAAATACCATTTTCCACCTCCTTCCACTAGACCTTATTTCAAAGCAACTGGTTATAACAACGGCCCTTAGACTAAGATAATCCGATGCCTGGAATGGGGGTAAGTCGGGACACTCAACAATACTCAATGATCAAACGAGTATACCGTTACACACTGTCTACTGTATACCACAAACCACGTTCGTCAAATCATACGACGTCTGTATTCCAAGCCGACACGAGTGGGAAAACCTACCCCACAGTAGAGCCAATGCCATCAACATATACACTGATGGCTCTAAGCTTGACGAAAAAGTAGGAGGGGGAGTCTTTCTGATCACTGTAGCGTGTACCAAGTGGAGGTGGTGGCCATCCAGGAAGCAGCCACCCACCTAAGCACACTACCAATCAGAGAAGGAAACGTCTTCATATACTCAGACAGTCAAGCCGCCCTTAAAGCCCTTGACTCATATACCAACAATACCAAAACGCTTACTGGATGCCGCTCATCTCTAAATGAGATCGCACGAGAATTCAGTATACACCTTATATGGGTCCCTGGACACCGCAACATAGAAGGAAATGAGTCCGCGGACAAACTAGCCAGAATAGGCACCACCATCGAGCTCCTTTTAGAGAAAAGCACGATAGGTATGCCTATGGCAACTTTTAAGCTCCACACAAAAGCTGAAACATGTCGTCTCGCTGCGGATAGGTAGAAAAACCTTTCCTCCTAGGGTTGCGAGTGTTACGTGGCCAACACTAAAGCGTACCACCACGCTTTTACGCCACAGAAGGGAACCCTAACGGGTCACTGTCTTATCGGCAGAAAACGCAGCACGCCTAGGAGTCACTCATCATGACTTCTGCAGAAGCTGTAGGTACGAAGAAGAGGAGGAAACAGTTCGACACCTCCTCTGCCATTGCCTCGCCTTGAGTAGAAAGAGACTTAGGACACTAGGTCAACCTCTCCTACTTAACCTATCGGAGACATCCGAGTTAGAGATCCAAGCTCTACTAAAATTCAATCTGTCCACACAATGGTTCAGTAACGAGGACCCCCCTCATTTACAAAATGGGTTAACAGGGAACAAATATGGCATCGCAATGGGCCCAAAGAGGCCTAAGTGGGAGGGCGACTTGTCGCTCTCAGCCATCGCAACCTAACCTAGCCTAGCCTAGGCTCAGCGGTTGCTTAGCATTTCTCCGGTACTCCCTTGCCATCCTAAAAAGGTTAATTTTTTCCAATTAAACATAGCTAAGATTATTGAGTCAACAAGAGACTCCGCCGTGATACAACAATTCAGGTAAGGCTCATCAGTGTGATGAGTACTTTTGCAAAAGCTTAAGATTCAAGATTACGCGCAGTACTGAACGTGGAGGTACTTTGCAGAGAACTCACACTGACGCCGGTTTACCCCTATTGTTGTATCATGGACTGACCCGAATTCCTCGTTTTAAACTTGAAAATATCCTTCGATTTTTGTGGTGTAGAAATGTTGAACGAGAAAATTAGTTTGTTGATGGTTTCTTAGCTCTTGTCTTTCATTATGGGCACCCTGCGCAGTCGTAAATTGTTTGCAATGACTGCATTCTCCTCTGCATTAAGTCTGCCCTCTAGCTTCGCCTCGAGCTCTCCAACCCTATCGCGCCTCCAAAAGTTGTACATGTCGAGCCAGCTGCTCTATATCACCCACTAGTCCATTTAATTTGGTTTTTATTTGGCACAGAATTCGCTCCTCAGCCTTCCTCATCCTACAACTAACATGCTCAGCCTGTTCGACGAAGCGTTTGTTGATAAGCTCAATGAGCTTCGGGGAGGAAGCATCCGAAGGGCGACCTGTCTTTAACTCCACAGATGAGATGCTTCGTACACGCTTTGGTGCAGACCCAGACGCTTTCGTCGTAGTGGTGGATGTTTATTGTTGTGTTCGAAATGCGTTTATTGCTGCTGCTTTACTTTTGGCTTGTTGTTGGTTTGATGATGTTCGATGCACTCTCTCAAAGGAGAGTCGAAAAGGGAGGTCCAAAAAATGTTCGATGGTCAAAGGTCACAGTTGCTTGCTCAGCAACAGCCAAACCACCTTTTATTTGCTTAATTGTTTGTTTGCTATTAGTTCCACAAGTTTGCCACGGCACTTAGTGGCGGTCCAGCTCAAGTATACTGTTTTATTGTCTATTAATTTGGTTGTAGCTAAATTTAGTATAAAGTATAATTTAGTATTTAGTATTAGTATAAATTTAACGAAGCTATGGCCAGACGAATTGTGGCGAAGTGGGCTAAGATGTCGGTGTCAGTAAGTACTGCTAATTAAATAAAAAAAAAATTTTATATAATATTTTAAAATCAATCAACTGTATGAAGTGGACTGTTTTTGTTTGTTTTTGGCTTGGTGTGTCCCGATTTGGGAGTCTTAAACTCTAGTCCAAGAAGTTAGTTTAGTCAAAATCACCTAATATAAGTTATAATTTTTTAATGGCTTTCAGATTTGAATAAAATAATAAAACATAAAATTGAAAACAAAATTTATGAAATCTCTATTTAAGTCGATAGAACGATCTATATAATTTACTGTTTAATGATGATTTCATGTAAATGTTGAACGCGGCTGCACCTCAAATGGTTCATAAGCTGGCTCCAATTTTGGCATACACTCGCCAACATAACGGCCGGTATTTTACGAACAAGTTCTTCAATATTGGCTTTTGTCGCTATGGACATGAGTCGAAGCATTGTCCCACAAAAAATTGTCGAAATCGTTATATTCCACGATTTAGGCGGCCAATTGACCGGTCCCAATGATGGAATAAACCGTTCACCGAACTCGTCTCTCAATTGGTCAATTGTTTCGCCTGCTAATCATCGCACCGTAGCGTATAGTGGCGCTTGTCCAGTGTATATAAGTCCTAACCTTAAAAGCATGCTCCTCAAGGTCGACGGCTAAAAGCATACTACTAAAGTTGAGCCCAAGTTTACTTTTGATAGAAAGCGTACACAGCTGGCTGATACTCGGAGGAAATTCCCTCTAGACTCTGATGGCCAAATGATCAGATCCGTTTAGACGCATTACAGTATTATTATTAGAATACATTTTTTTTATATATTCGATCGAATATTACCCGATAGTCAATATTTGGTAATTTTCAAGCATCCCCGCTATTACACTCGATTGGTTAATCGTAATATCACCCCTAGGTGCTACGTAGTTCCGGAAAATGCAAGCTGGCCTCGCTAACCTCAAGCCTCGTTCTTTCCAAAAAGTAACCCAAAGTCGAGCAGACGCGTCAGTCAGAAAAATACCTGGCCTAACCTTAAGACTAAGGAATTAAGTATCCAAGTGCACCCGCCAATAAAAGTGTTTTAAACCAACTTAGATTAAATAACCAACCGCTTGGTTCTTGTCGGCTTGGTGCTACGTAAATTTTTTTTTTTGGCATTTTTCCTTGTGGAAATTTGACCCTCCTTGGAGAGTCCCAATTTTCTGCTTGTTGACGTCGATCAGGCTATCCCGCTTCATTCCGAGCAGCTTTCTAAAGCGATGTTAACAATGAAGAGGAAGAGGATAGGGCAAAAGCAGAAGCAGACTCACTCCAGTTGCCGCCTCTATCGGCATTTGATGCCAGCCAGTTAGTAACTATCCTTGGTTCGCCGCTGCAGAGGCATCCCAAAACTAAAGGTCTGGCCCCTAGTCCCGGTTGCTAGCCCCAAAACCTTGCCCCTGGCGGTCCCAACCTCATTGCCCAGTAGACAGATATCCAGCACCACCGATCGCAATCGAGCCGCTGCTCTCGGCGAAACTGCTGAAAAACCAAGTGTGATTCCAGTAAAGTAAAAACCACAACCCAAGTCATCCCCACCAAAAGTTCAGCGCTGTGAAGTAAGAATAAACTCTACTCAAAAGAGCGCCCAGTGTTGACCCTGAGGTTCCAGTTAGATGACAATGAAAAGCCATAAGCATAAGTCGATCTTCATGAATATGAACAATCCAAGTGAAAGTGAAACCAAAACGCTACTAGTTGTCCAGCATAATTGATTTTTCTCCAAAACCCATTTTTTTGTGTGCCAAATGAGCAAACTAGCGCCGCTGCCGGCAGAGAAGCTCGCCTAATTCGTTTTTTTACTGAAATGCTTTTGTCGGAGCCGATCAAATCAACTTGTGTGTTGAATAATTAGCCTTATCCAAACCAAAAACTCTGAAAACAATTTGAAAACCATTTGCCAGCAAATCACAGCGAATCGTTCCGGAGAAGATCTTCGCCGTTGGATGCGCAATGAAACCGTAAGTGTTGGCCCAAATGGCTGTAAACATAATTTGATTTGTTGCCGGTGAAAGATTAAGAGCGTTAAGCTAATACGTTTATTCTCAGTCAACGAATATTCTTATTGCTTTTGGGATTGGTCACTCTCTTAAAACAACCTAAAGAGTAATTAAACTGCGACCAGTCACATTTGCCACCCACAACTGCGAGCCGATTTGATCAGCAGTAGAGAGAAGTGATTGCCTATGGCCTATCTTAAGGTAGTAGACCGGAGTGATGGCAGAAATTTCGATATTTTTTTCGTGACCTTTTTTTAACTAGTAAAAATAATACGATCGTTTTGTAACTTTTTCATATTTATTTTAGTACTTTAAATGATAAAAAAAAAAAACAACGTGTCAACACAGTTTTAAACACTCTACGGCGCGCTCTCTTGTTTTGCCTGCAACTTTGGAAATGTTCAAAATTTCGGTCTGAAAATTTAAGAGCATATTTTTAAAATGTAGTTCTTCCGAAAAATGTAAAAAAAAAAAATTATTTTTTTGACCCATCACACCGGTCTACTACCTTAACAAAGAATTGAAGTGCCGCTCTTAAGATGAGTCACTAGAGCTTTCTCTTGTAAAGTTGTAGCATTAAGCCAAACCTAATTATTTTAAGCAAACGTCCACCTGTCCCACCGATAAGCCTCCTCGGACGGGCAGACCAAAACAAAACGAGCTAACGGAGATCGCTTTTCACCGTCTCGGGGAAATGTTTACATTAATGCCCAATTCTTGCGCTTGCTCCAAGCAACTGCTCCAGCCTCGTACAGTGGTACTCAGCTTAGTGGATCTTAACCCACTCTTGCTCATTATTATTGTTGATATTCCTTTCATATTATTAATTCTATTATTATTATATTTCTCCTTTAATACTAATGAAATGGCGAATAGTCATTATAACTTGAATTTTCAGCGTTTTAGTTCACTTTTTCACTTGCCCTTTGGACCGTTTAATTTTTATACCCGTTACTCGTAGAGTAAAAAGGGTATACAAAAGTCGTGCAAATGTGTGCAACAGGCAAAACGAAGCATCTCCGATATCATAAAGTATATAAGTTAATAACGAATATCAATCTCAACATAAGAACAACAAACATTGCAACAAATTTCCAAATTGTCAAACAAAACTACAATGTCAGCACACGCGCGGCCAAAACTGCTGATCTGACCAGCGGCCCGAATATCAATATCAAATGTTGGAACATTTCCGCCGTCACCGCCGCAGCCGCCGCCGCAGTCGCCACCACAGCCAACTGTAGGGCAAGCATAGGGTACTCTAATTTAGTCTTAAAAGAGAATTGAATAAAGCCAGCTGAACCTTCAGCGTAATTCCGAACTTTATTTTGTCTTTTGTTATTTCCGCTATAACGGAGATTAACTGGCGCCCGAGCAGGGACCAACGCACGCGATCAACAGGACAAAACGATCCTACGTCGCGAGTGAACAATAGGACAACACGATCCTAAGTTTCGCGTTGGTTAATTTTTCGACAGAACCGAAGAACTCCAACTATTTAATTATCGTTGCCGGCAAATCAAACCCAGGCGGGGTTAATACAAAAATTTTCACTTCGCCCATTGGTGGACCATAATCCTAAAAGGTCCGTCCCTCTTTGTGTGTGCTGGTCGCAGGACTCCCAGTAGGGATTATAATTCCAAAAAGGCAGAAATCCGGACAGCCAGAAGAGATGGCCACATCAGTTTTACTAATGTAAGTTAATATTAAGTGAAAAACAAAGCCAAACCAAATTCAAACGAAGACTGAGCCAAATAAATATAACCAAAAATTAATCCACAAACAACTGATAAAGTTTTGCAAGGTGAGTGAGTGCAAAGAAATATAAATTCATCAAATAACATAAATAAGAAATAATAAATTACTACTTCATCACTGGTATCCGCAAGGACAGACAGTATAAAAATTCCAATTTTGCGATTCCCAACCCCAGGTACACTCCAAAATAGAAGGAGAAAACCAGACTCTGGTTTTAAATCAAAAGAAAATTTAAAAGTTAATCGAACAAAAAAATTTTTTAAAGAAAAAAAAAACCCAAGCTTCCCTTTTTTATTGCCGATAAACAAACCTTTGCAAAGTTTTATCAGTTAGTTATGGTGTCTTTTATTTAATAATTCTTATTATTTCAACTGAAAAGAAACACATATTGCTCTTTTTTAAATTTTAATTTTTCAGTCAGACTTTTTCAATACCGAGGAATCGAGGAATTTCAATCTAATAATTGCCTGACTCGCGTTGCGTCCAGAATATCTCTTAAACGTGCGATCTTGAGAGCAGGGACAATCTTTATTGATCTTTGAGTTGTGTCAACCTGTCAATCTCAAGTAGGCCAGTGGATCATCAACTAAACAGCGGAGCGGGACCCATTACTTTCTAGCTCTAGCGGGATGGGGGGGGTTGTTGCTGCCGTTAATGATCACTACAATACAAATTTTATTATATAGAGTCCCTCCTGATACTACAATCCTGGGGAAAACTTTCCCACGAAGTTCACAAATGCGTTAATTGGTCAAAGGGGCCAATCCAACTCTTCAATCTAAAACTTAACACACACATTGCACACTCTTCGTTGTAAACGGAAGGGGTGGACTTAGGTGTTAGTAGCCACTCCCAATTCTATACCCACCCAACCATGGTCTTTTAATATAAATGTTGCAAAAGACCCCAAAAGAAACTAAAGAATTATGTTTAGTTACGCTCCCCTGTCATTGGAATTAATTAAAAAAATTTAGTTCATGTTTTCATTCATATATTAACCTTAATAATCGTAATATCAACAGAAAAACTTAACTTATCCTACATTCTCAATACCAGAAAATAATTATTCAATTTCAGTTGTTTTCAATAACTGTTTTTTTTTCTTTTTTTTTTCAATCTAGTGCAATATCTCTTGCTTTCTCTTTTACATATTTCCAAGTTTATCTTCTATTTACTCATTCTTAAATCCATCAACAATCCGATCGTAAATATACTCATTTTGGTTCAAGGTTCATATTAGCTTAAGGTGCAGGTTAGTAACTAAGGGTATATGATTTATTTTAATTTAATAATAATAAAAAGAATGAAATTTGTAGTTGTTTTGTTTTGTTTGTTTGGCTTTCTTTTTTTTTTCTTGTTGAGAGTGCAATAAAATAAAAGATTATCGAATCCGAATTTTAAAAATTAAGTTACTTTTATCTAAATTATTCATTTTTAATTTTTGCAGGGAATATTTATGTCTTTTATTAATCCATCGTTCAATAAGTCTTGTTTAACTCGATCAGCTGATCAAGAATCCAATTGGTTCGCCCAAGAAAACAACAAAAGAAGCCTAAAACACGCTGATAAGCGCACAGGCAAACATGCTAATATTTAGGATGGGCCCTTGCACAGGCCAACAGGCACCCTACCGCACTGCGGTTCGGCATATCGCTTGATCAGAATTTAGCTGTTCTTAGATCGTGATCTCATGCTTTCTTCTTACGTTCTTTTATTAAAAGGTTAGTTATTGGCACATAATTTTCCACTCACCCATACCATCCTCGATGAAGGCCTTCTCGATGACGATGATGTTTTGCTGTTGAAAAGTCTTTAAATGTTATCAAGAAATTTATATGCCACAATCACGTCTCCTTTTTTTTTGCAGGTAAAATTACTTTTTGTTTCCCTCATTCACTGTTTAGTCACTCACAATTGTTATAATTATAATTTGAATTTTCCAATATGCCCTATGTGTAGGGTATCAATGTAAAACACAAAACAACAACAAAAAGAATAATTGAAAGGAAACTTTTATGATCGAATTGCTGTATGGCTTGATAAACTATTTTTAGCTCTGTCTTCTTCAACATTTGCACATTTAATTTGACTTAATTTGGCCTGAAAGTTTTCTGCCTTTCCTTATTGTTGCACATTTCAATATTTTTGGGAGTAGAATTTGTCTGTTTCGAGATCTGGGATTTAGACACTTTTGACTGCCGTACAGCGTCGGCTCATTGGACTAGCAGAGAGATGGGCTTTGGGAGCATTTTGGGTGGCCCTAGGAGGGCTTTGCTTTGGCATGGCAGTAGCCTAGCCGCTTGATCACACAAAAATTATCTTAGAACAAAGAAACTAGAACCCAAATTTCTCTCGCCGATCTTGCCTCACTTTTCACTCGCACTTTTCACACACTTTCCGCTGCTGGTTACCGATGCTCGTTCGATACCTTCGCCTTTGATATAACAGGGTATTTTGCTGGGAAAGCTGGTGAAAATTCAGACTCCAAATGGTTTCTGACTTTTGCAAGCTCGGGGGCTGTAAAACAAAAGGTCATAAGTAGGTAGCCAACGATAGCAATCGTCTGGTTATTACCTTGATCGGCGTGGATGCCACATTTGACATGGATCAGACTCAAATAGACGGTTCTGCCTATGGAGTCTCAATTTATATGTCCTCTTCTCTGTTGGAATATTTATATGGCTGCTGGGGGGGGTATTTTCCAAACCAACCCACGTACAGGAGACGGGAATTTTACTAAAAGAAAATGTATAATTGCCACGTTATTTTGGATCTTCGATAAAAATTCCAAAATATCCAAAATATTTACCTTGGCAGCTTCTTAGCTGTTGCAGCTGTAATATTTCGTTGGTTTTGGGCAATTTTAGCCAAGGATGGCTTAGAATTTTTCGGATTTAGTTTTCCGATTCAAATGCCAATCCCATGTGGATATAAAAATTCCAGAATACTTAAATTTCTTGACTGAACTGTCTTAGTTGACGGCCTCCAACAGAAAAGACTGAGGTGACAAAGTCAATGGTATGTAACCCCGGGGTGGTGAGATGAGTCCCTATTCACCACAGGGGGAAAAGGTGAAGCTCTTCTTATCGCAAAACAACACAGGCTTGAGGTGCTTATCGTCTCAATGCTGATATCGTAAGGCGGAAATTTTGAACTCAAAAATGTATTCCAACGGAAATTCATTCTATGTTTGTATGCGACCATTACACCAACCGATAATCTAATGAGTATCACGAGGCACGATTAGCGGTATTAGTTTCGAATGTCCTTGGCGTGAAATGTACCTATCTGTTTTCCTTGCAACGTTTCTAGCACGTAAAATGAGTTTCCTACTTTTTTCTTGACTCTACATTTAGAAAATTGTGGAGCCAACTTCTTATTGTAATTTTGACTAAAGTTACTAAGGAAGAAATTACGCTTAAATACCTCCTGACCCTCTTTAAATGATACTGGTTTTGACCTAAGGTTGTATTGTCTCACGTTCCTTTCGTAGGCATTTCGGCTACTTGCCTTAATGTCTTGCCTTAGTAGTGATAATTGGTCAGGTCGATTTAACATGGTCGATTCTTCTAGTAATGACAATTTTTTGAGCAACTGGTAATCATCGGCATGATTAATCATGTTTAACCCAAATAACGCTTTGTAAGGGGAACAACCGATAGCTTGATGTAAAGATGATCTCAATGCGGAGGAAATGCTACACAAATGCTGATCCCACTCTGTTTGATCAGATTTAAGATACGAACGGATTGCCGCAATCAAGGATCGATTTACTCGCTCCGCCGCATTACTTTGGGGTGAGTATAAGGCCGTAAAAATATGTTTGATTCCAAACTTTGTCAATAAGGCTTCAAACTCGTTTGACTTGAATTGGGAACCGTTGTCACTTATTATTGACTCAGGCACTCCGAATTCGGCGAAAATACGTTGAGTTAAAAACTCATTTATAGCTGCTGTCGTAAACTTTTTCAATGGGCAAAGCCAATGATATCGGCTAAAATGGTCAAGAACTATAAGCAAACCAATGTGACCTCGCTTGCTGCGCGGATACGGTCCAAGTATGTCTATGTAGAGCCTCTGAAACGGTCTACAAGACATACTCTGTTCTCCCATTGGTGGACGTAACGTGGCATTAGGTGCTTTAGTTTCCTTGCACACATCACAATTCCGAACATAATCTCGGACTTGTTTCGATAACCCTGGCCAAAACAAATGTCGGCGTAACCGCTCAATTGTTTTCTGCATACCTCCGTGTGCAGATACAACGCTGTCATGGGCTTGACGAATAGCTGATTCTCTTAATTGTTCAGGAACCCATAACTTCCAACTATTAGACACCTGAGCTTCGTTTCCGGAAGGATGTTCCGTGCGAATATAAACGAATTGATCCGCAACACGTAAGTCTGGAAAAGTATCTTTGTTGGCTTCTAATCTGGATCTCAACTCTAGATAGTCTTTGTCCAAAAATGCTGTGGACTCCATGTCTATTTCCGGACCTATTAGTTCTACACTATCAATCTCAGGCTCGCATATCCTGGACAACGCATCGGGGACAATGTGATCTTTCCCTTTTCGATGAGATATCGAAAACTTAAAGGCCTGTAACCGGAAAATCCAACGAGCTAGCCTTCCTGAGACATTTTGCTGCCGCATAAGCCATACTAAACTGGAGTGATCCGTCACAACTTCGAACTCTTGCAGTTCCAAGTAGCAGCGAAACTTCTCAATTGCCAAAATCACTGCAAGACATTCGCGTTCGGTAACGCTATAATTTCGTTGGGATTTGGACAATTTTTTTGACATAAAGGCCAAAGGCATTTCTTCACCGCTCTCCGACAACTGTATGAGTACAGCTCCAATGCCAAAGTCGCTGGCATCGCAGTGAAGGTAAAATTTTCTCTCAAAATTCGGGTTACGCAGGATTGGGGCACTGGTAAGGAGTGTTTTCAACTTTTCCATGGCCACCTGAGCTTCTTCTGACCATTTAAAACATTTTTTGGTCGAAAGTACTTCTGTAATCGGAAACGTTATTTCAGCGAAATCTTGTATGAAACGTCTATACCAGCCACAGACTCCTAAAAATCCTCTTACTTGTTTGATATTCTTGGGTATGGGCCAGTTCAAAATGCATGAAATTTTTTCCGGGTCAGTAGCTATACCTCCATTTCCAATCACAAAGCCTAAGTACTTAACTTTGGTGACACAGAATTGACTTTTAGCTACATTTAATGTCAGGTTTGCCTTTCTGAATTGATCGGCAATCCTTACTAAGACAGCTAAGTGAGATGCAAAATCTTCCGATACGATGCATAGATCGTCAAGATAGCCAAATACGCAATGGCGTAAGTCTGCTGGGATTAGGTCGTCCATAAGGCGACACATGGTTGACGGGGCATTGCAAAGGCCGAAAGGCATTACCTTGAATTGGTAAAGCGATCTACCTGGCACTGTAAAAGCCGTCAATGGCTTTGCTTCCTCGGTCAACTCTATTTGCCAATAGGCATCCTTCAGATCCAATTTGGAAATGAACGTAGCCTTTGGTAATCGAGCAAATATGCCATCAATGCTTTGAAGGGGATAGGCATCCTTTTTTGTAGCCTCATTAACCTTCCTTGCATCAAGGCATAACCTCACTTTATTAGGTTTCACTACAAGGCGCATCGGCGAACTCCACGCACTTTGTGAGGGTTCGATCACGCCTAATTCTAGCATCCTGTCGATTTCCGCGTACATCAGTTTTTCAACCGCTGGACTGACGGGGTAATGTCGTTGTTTCACAGCTTTGGCATGGCCAACATCAATATGATGTTTAATTAAGGCAGTACGCCCTAAGCCTTGCTTCTCAAAACTGGGAAATAATTCTTTAACGGCTTCTAGCTGACGCAGTTGGTTTTCGGCTAATGGATATTGATCGGTATTAGATTGCAACTCCACATCAGAAGTAGATATGGAACTAATAATTCCTGGGGCTAATTCGAATATGCGCCAGAAATCGATACCTAGTATTAGTCGTTGAGAGATAGAGGGAATTACGTATAATTCAATATCTCTTTCTTTGTCCTGATATTTCATACGTACTTTTAGAATGCCCAGAACTTGATGTGGTTGAGAATCTGCTGTACGAACTTGGGAAATTATTGACTTAAAGTTTGCAAGTTCGGAAAAATCCTCCAAAGCTAGCGTTGAACCAATGCAACTGATGTTTGCTCCTGTGTCGAGCAATCCTAGCTCAGATAAATGCATAAACGATACACTAGCGTAACTACGCCTATCCAGGTTATTCTGAAATATCGTAGATACTATTAACTTTTTCTTATGTTTACGTAAGCCAACATATTTGCGCATGCGAAGTGTATTTCGACTACATTTTTTCTTAAATCCTGCAAAAATCCTATCTCTAGCTAGGTTATAATTTCTTAATCTTTCATGGTAAGGGATAAAACTAGATTTGGGTATTTGTTCATTTTCTTCATGCTTATTTCTTTCTAACACCTGTACAACATTGCTGGTTAAAGTTGGACTATGATTTATGTCTGGGACACCCGGGCTTGATTGGATGTCCCCGCTTGGCGGTTTTCCGATCGGCGCTTGCAAGTTGCACAATTGGGCTTGTATACTTGTGGGGCTCCACAGCCATAGCAAAAGATTCGTCTTTCGCTTAAACAATCTTCCCAAAGGTGACCTGGTGTTTCACAATTCCAGCACACGATTTTAGTCGAACCTACATGACGAATCGCTGAGATTTCATCTTCGATGGCCACTTCCTCTTCACTTTGCTCACCATTCAGGGCGTATACGCGATACGCTCCCGAGTCTTTTGGCTTACTTTGCAAAGGGCGTGTGCGGCCTACTTCTTTCAAAAAATTTTCTCGCTTTTGAACCAAGCGACGCAAATCCGAAATAGAAGAAATATCCTCAAATAAAAGTCTGTCCTTCATATCACTGTGTAGGTTTCCCTGAACCATTTCTACTAACTCCTCTTCAGCAAAACTAACAGATAGCTTGTCCATTAGTTTACAAACGCTCTCATAAAAAGCGTCAAATGTTTCTCCTGGCTTCTGCTTGCGGGACCGAATCTGCTCACGCAGTTCGGTAGCTGATCGACTCTCTCGATATTGTTCTCGAAGAGCTATACAAAATTCAACCCAGGTGAATGTTTTCACACGCTTATGGAACCGCCAAAACCAACTGCTGGCCTTGCCTACCAAAAGCTGATGTATATTTTTGCTTAAAAGCTCGAAATCTCCATCCAAATTCTCAACTGTTAGAGTTTTCAATCTATATAAAAACTCTTCTACAGATAATCCCTCTTGAGTGCCATCAAAACGGACTCCCCATTTCTGCAAAATGTCAGCAATTTTATGCGAACCGATGGCCTGTAATAAATTGGACGATCGGGCACTTCTTTGACTCGAAAACGATTCTCGAGCCATCTCTTGGACGGGTGCTGTTGGTGGTATCACCGATCCAGTCATGGACGATAAAACTCTTGTTATGGTATCCTTGATGATCGTCTCAAGGTCTCCTATCTGAATATTATTTTCAAAGCGCGTATTAGGTTGTCGCGCTGGTCGAGGTTGTTGTGGTGGTCTACCTTTTCTGCCGGCTGGCCTACCTTTCGTTACGTTCTTTGGCTTCGCTCCTTGATTACTTGGAGTAATACCTGGTAAGTTTCGGTTTCCGTTACTGGTGCTATGCGACTGATCCTCTAGCACTATTAAGGCCGATGCCTCTCCTGCAGCGGGTGTTTGTATTGCGTCAAACTGGTGTGTAAGTGAACGAGTGCAAGGTCGCGTTATGGGTGGCAGAACTCTTTTCGGAGAATGATTTCCCACTACAATTTTTAAATCTTTTACCTGTACTACTGCTAAACAGCTGGGACACTCATTATGTGTTGTTAAGCGAGTCTCAAGGCAAGTTTTATGGAAAAGATGTTTGCACTTCGTTATTATGCATGGTTGCGTATCCTGCATACGATCTGTACAAATAATGCAAATATTTTCTTCCGCCTCAACCTGTTGCTGGGGTCGGGTATCCTCAAAGCTATGATTAATTGGCATATTTATTATAAATTCCTTTGACAAGGGGAGACATAAACCTAAAATAATTACTACCGTTTACAACTCCGAGTGAAGGATAATTTTACTTGGGCTATTTTAACTAATTTTGCTTTACTTACGCGCCTATCTAACTAGAGTTATCCTGATCTATATAGAGCGGACAAGAATACGGCTGCGCATGTTCTTTGTATTCCAGCAGAACACAGATTCAGTATACCTTTAATTCTGCAGACCCCATAGGTAAATCAAAGTCATGAAATTTAGTAATTTCTTTCAATGGATGTAATGCTGAACATAATTTTAATACCAATAATCTTGGTCGAGGGTGTTCAATTGTTCAAACACTCGAATTCCAAAGATGTATAAAAAATTAGATACTCAACTTAGAACATTTCTCTTAAAAGCTCCTTTATTTCATTCGAAAACAATCGAGCTATTTTACTGACGTAAGTTGTAATTGACCTTGCTCTTGCCCTGAAATTTATTTATGCACTAGGTTTCCCCTAGTCCAATTTCAATCTTCACTTGGCTTATGCTTTGTTATTTGGCCACTTATTTAAAAGATTTCCCAGATTTCTTCGGTCGGCCTAGTTCAGCAGACGCTAAAACTTATCATTCCAGAAGAATAACCTATTTTCTTCGTATTTAATTACAACTCAAATCAATTGGGACATGAACAAAACTATGAAACCATTACAATTGCTATTTTTTTTTTCTCACTTAACTATAACAAGTTTCGTGATCTTCACTTTTCGGGTAATCAAATTCCCTATGCCACGTAATAAATTCCAAACTTAGCCTTGCCACACGTGTTGGGCGCCAAAAATCTATATGTAATAATTGCCTGACTCGCGTTGCGTCCAGAATATCTCTTAAACGTGCGATCTTGAGAGCAGGGACAATCTTTATTGATCTTTGAGTTGTGTCAACCTGTCAATCTCAAGTAGGCCAGTGGATCATCAACTAAACAGCGGAGCGGGACCCATTACTTTCTAGCTCTAGCGGGATGGGGGGGGTTGTTGCTGCCGTTAATGATCACTACAATACAAATTTTATTATATAGAGTCCCTCCTGATACTACAATCCTGGGGAAAACTTTCCCACGAAGTTCACAAATGCGTTAATTGGTCAAAGGGGCCAATCCAACTCTTCAATCTAAAACTTAACACACACATTGCACACTCTTCGTTGTAAACGGAAGGGGTGGACTTAGGTGTTAGTAGCCACTCCCAATTCTATACCCACCCAACCATGGTCTTTTAATATAAATGTTGCAAAAGACCCCAAAAGAAACTAAAGAATTATGTTTAGTTACGCTCCCCTGTCATTGGAATTAATTAAAAAAATTTAGTTCATGTTTTCATTCATATATTAACCTTAATAATCGTAATATCAACAGAAAAACTTAACTTATCCTACATTCTCAATACCAGAAAATAATTATTCAATTTCAGTTGTTTTCAATAACTGTTTTTTTTTCTTTTTTTTTCAATCTAGTGCAATATCTCTTGCTTTCTCTTTTACATATTTCCAAGTTTATCTTCTATTTACTCATTCTTAAATCCATCAACAATCCGATCGTAAATATACTCATTTTGGTTCAAGGTTCATATTAGCTTAAGGTGCAGGTTAGTAACTAAGGGTATATGATTTATTTTAATTTAATAATAATAAAAAGAATGAAATTTGTAGTTGTTTTGTTTTGTTTGTTTGGCTTTCTTTTTTTTTTCTTGTTGAGAGTGCAATAAAATAAAAGATTATCGAATCCGAATTTTAAAAATTAAGTTACTTTTATCTAAATTATTCATTTTTAATTTTTGCAGGGAATATTTATGTCTTTTATTAATCCATCGTTCAATAAGTCTTGTTTAACTCGATCAGCTGATCAAGAATCCAATTGGTTCGCCCAAGAAAACAACAAAAGAAGCCTAAAACACGCTGATAAGCGCACAGGCAAACATGCTAATATTTAGGATGGGCCCTTGCACAGGCCAACAGGCACCCTACCGCACTGCGGTTCGGCATATCGCTTGATCAGAATTTAGCTGTTCTTAGATCGTGATCTCATGCTTTCTTCTTACGTTCTTTTATTAAAAGGTTAGTTATTGGCACATAATTTTCCACTCACCCATACCATCCTCGATGAAGGCCTTCTCGATGACGATGATGTTTTGCTGTTGAAAAGTCTTTAAATGTTATCAAGAAATTTATATGCCACAATCACGTCTCCTTTTTTTTTGCAGGTAAAATTACTTTTTGTTTCCCTCATTCACTGTTTAGTCACTCACAATTGTTATAATTATAATTTGAATTTTCCAATATGCCCTATGTGTAGGGTATCAATGTAAAACACAAAACAACAACAAAAAGAATAATTGAAAGGAAACTTTTATGATCGAATTGCTGTATGGCTTGATAAACTATTTTTAGCTCTGTCTTCTTCAACATTTGCACATTTAATTTGACTTAATTTGGCCTGAAAGTTTTCTGCCTTTCCTTATTGTTGCACATTTCAATATTTTTGGGAGTAGAATTTGTCTGTTTCGAGATCTGGGATTTAGACACTTTTGACTGCCGTACAGCGTCGGCTCATTGGACTAGCAGAGAGATGGGCTTTGGGAGCATTTTGGGTGGCCCTAGGAGGGCTTTGCTTTGGCATGGCAGTAGCCTAGCCGCTTGATCACACAAAAATTATCTTAGAACAAAGAAACTAGAACCCAAATTTCTCTCGCCGATCTTGCCTCACTTTTCACTCGCACTTTTCACACACTTTCCGCTGCTGGTTACCGATGCTCGTTCGATACCTTCGCCTTTGATATAACAGGGTATTTTGCTGGGAAAGCTGGTGAAAATTCAGACTCCAAATGGTTTCTGACTTTTGCAAGCTCGGGGGCTGTAAAACAAAAGGTCATAAGTAGGTAGCCAACGATAGCAATCGTCTGGTTATTACCTTGATCGGCGTGGATGCCACATTTGACATGGATCAGACTCAAATAGACGGTTCTGCCTATGGAGTCTCAATTTATATGTCCTCTTCTCTGTTGGAATATTTATATGGCTGCTGGGGGGGGTATTTTCCAAACCAACCCACGTACAGGAGACGGGAATTTTACTAAAAGAAAATGTATAATTGCCACGTTATTTTGGATCTTCGATAAAAATTCCAAAATATCCAAAATATTTACCTTGGCAGCTTCTTAGCTGTTGCAGCTGTAATATTTCGTTGGTTTTGGGCAATTTTAGCCAAGGATGGCTTAGAATTTTTCGGATTTAGTTTTCCGATTCAAATGCCAATCCCATGTGGATATAAAAATTCCAGAATACTTAAATTTCTTGACTGAACTGTCTTAGTTGACGGCCTCCAACAGAAAAGACTGAGGGTGACAAAGTCAATGGTATGTAACCCCGGGGTGGTGAGATGAGTCCCTATTCACCACAGGGGGAAAAGGTGAAGCTCTTCTTATCGCAAAACAACACAGGCTTGAGATGCTTATCGTCTCAATGCTGATATCGTAAGGCGGAAATTTTGAACTCAAAAATTTATTCCAACGGAAATTCATTCTATGTTTGTATGCGACCATTACAGACTACTCTGGTGCAAGGCAACTTAACGGTTGAAGAATTCTACCAAGAAGTTTACAGGCACTTATCCCTCATCCTAAGCAAAGTCGGATGCATGGGACTAAATAAAGACGCAGAACAAATAGTTACCAAACTGTACAGAGATAAAGCTTTCGACATGTTCGTGCGAGGCCTTAGAGGAGATTTGCCTTGTCTACTCTGAATGAAAGAACCATCCGACCTCCCTAAGGCCCTACATCTTTGCCTTAAACTCGAAAACCAGGCCTATCGTACTAATTATGCCACGTCCAAGGGACAATCGGCAAATTTCCGGAATACAAACCCGAAACCCATTCCAGCTCAACGCTCTGCACAATATAGCGATAACTCACGTTTCCGCCAAGCTCCACCAGTTTTCCCAAAAACTTTTACACCTCAGCAACCAATTGCTGCACCACGAAAATATTTTGTAAACTTCGGTCAACAACCACCAATCGCTGCACCTCGCCAAAATAGCAACTTTGGTTACCAACAATATCTGCGGCTTCACGCCAACCCAATCCTGGTTACTCGTACCAACAACAGTACCAAGTGGCACCCCCTCGCCCCATGGCACCTAAGCCGCGGGCGCCAGAACCAATGGAGGTAGACCCTAGCATCTGGACAAAAATGGTCAATTATATCAATAGACCACAGTTCGAGAGCGGTAAAAGACCGCCAGGCCAAATGGCCCTCCCGGACAAGAGACAACGAAACTTTGACATTGAACTAAACGCAACTGCGGGCGAAAATAATGCGAATGACCCTACCATCGAACAGTACGACCGAGATATCGAATTCCAAGAACAATCAAACGAGTACGAACAATCTTTGGACGAATACAGCGAACAAATAGATACCGTCGACACTGACGGCACATACCTCGACTATTCGGATTTACATTTTTTAGAACAGCCACTTCCTCGCTCTCCTATTTTGAAGTAAAATTGAAGAGCGCGAAAATAATGAAAATTCTAGTGGACACAAGATCGAACAAGAATTATAATATATTCAACCTCATTTGACCCCAAACCCAGTAAAAAACAAATGTCCTTTCAAAGCTAAAACTGTAACCGGAGAAATAGAAATTACTCACCATACGAAAACGCAACTATTTAATCATCATCTTTGCAAAATCATCTTTGCAAAAAGAGGATTTATGATTATCAGAGATAGTCTGCGTATTCCAATCAAAGAGAAAAAAATGCAACTCATAAGCCACATAGTCCCCAGGACAGAACACCTAAGCGAACACCAAACAATGAAACTAAAACACCTGATGCACACCTACGCAGTTCTCAAAACTTAACGAAAAACTAACTTACACGACCAGAGTTCAAGCCGAAATCCGCACCTATACGGATACCCCGGTGTATTCAAAATTCTACCAATACCCCATGTCCCTAAAGGACGAGGTAGATAAACAAATAAAAGAAATGTTGGACGACGGAATCAATCGACCGTCCCGGTCCCCATACAATGCACCAGTGCGGATTTTACCCAAAAAAATGGACGCCTCTCAGGAAAAAAAATACAGAACAGTTATGGACTACAGAAAACTTAACTTACACACTATTGCGGACAAGTTGGGCAACAATAAAGTTTACTCAGTCATCGACCTCAAAAGCGGGTTCCACCAAATTCTTCTCAAGGAATCTGACATGGAAAAGACCGCATTCTCTGTCAATAATGGCAAATTCAAGTTTACACGACTCCCATTTGGTCTCAAAAATGCGCCAGCAATATTCCAACGCGCGCTGGACGATATCCTTCGCGAGCATATTGGTAAAATATGTTTCGTCTACGTAGATGATATCATCATCTTCAGCAAGGATAATGAATCACATGCCCAACACTTGGATCTTATTTTCCGAACACTACGCGAAGCGAACATGAAGTGCCAACTCGACAAGTGTGAGTTCTTCAAAAGAAAAGTAGAGTACGTGGGATTTGTCAAATTCGACCAGGGAGTAAAAACTAACCCGAAAAAAGTCGAGGCTATCGTAAAGTTCCCACAACCAAAGACACTCAAAGACCTGAGATCATTTCTTGGCATGGCAAGCTATTATATGCGATTTATAAAAGATTTCGCCAAACTCGCCAAGCCACTAACTTCAATGCTAAGAGGGGAAGTTGGACGAGTTTCAAAAAACTTCTCCAAGAAAAAACCCATCACTCTTGACAAAAGCTCACCTATTTCAGAAGAAGTCATTCTCCAATTTCCGGCCTTCAACAAAGAATTTCATCTCACGACCGACGCTTCTAATTTTGCCATTGGTCCCGTTTTGTCACAAAACGATCACCCAATCACATTCCTCTCCAGAACGTTATCAAAAGCGGAAGAAAATTACGCTACAAACGAAAAGGAAATGCTAGCAATAATTTGGGCATTAAAGTCCCTTAAAAATTATTTATACGGCAGAACGAAGGTTAAGACCTTCACCGATCATCAACCCTTAACCCATTCCCTCAGTAGTTGGAATGGGAATGCTAGGATAAAGAGGTGGAAAACACACCTCGAAGAGTATGATTATGAAATACTCTACAAATCTGGGAAAGCTAATATCGTGGCGGAGGCCCTTTCAAGAATCCAACCACACGAACAAGTAGAACCCTCAAATGAGCCCAACTCATTAGCTTCTACGAAACACAGCGACGAAAGTTCGAGTCACGGACTTATTCCCAGTATAGAAGTACCAATCAACGTTTTCAGGAAGCAAATATTCCTTCACAAGGCAGAATCAAACGATTACAAGTTCTCCCTACCATTTCCGAAATTCCATAGACACGACATCTACCGAACAGACTATAAACCCGACGACTTACTGACAATACTAAAGGACTATTTAGACCCAGCCTTAATAAACGGCATTTATACGACAGAGGACATCATGGGACAAATACAGACACTATACCCCGTACACTTCAGTAACATCAAGATAAGATTCACTCAACTTAAAGTAGAAGACCTGTCAGGAGAAGATCAACAGGAGGAAAAAATACTGAAAATTCACAATAGAGCACATCGAAATGCTCTAGAAAACAAAAGGTCTGAAAAATTGTATTTTCCTAAAATGAAAGAAAAGATAACCAGGATGGTCAAGCAGTGTCAAACCTGCAAAGAAGAAAAATATGGCACGCAGCCTACTTATTCTGAACTCAAAGAAACCCCAATTCCTAAGTATCCAGGGAATATCGTCCATATTGACATCTATTCCACAGAAAAAATTCTTGTAGACAAGTTTTCCAAACTTGCCCAAACCAAAATAATTAAACATACTGACTTACGCACCAGGACAAGAAATATTCGTGAAGGTCAACACCAGACTAGGATCCAAACTATCTTCTAGATTTAGAAAAGAAACAGTAAAAACAGACAACGGTAAAACCATTCTAACAATGTCCGGTAAAGTTGTTCACAAAAGCATGTAGTGCAGCTTGGGTCGAAAAAAAAGAAGAATTATCTTTGCAGAATATTAGAATTAGCCTAAAAGCAGGCCGAGTTTTCTGTGTGGCAGGAATGACTAGGGTTGTTTACGTAACACATGTCAGCTGATCACGAGTGGGGAAAGTGGCTAACAGAGTCAAGGGTAAGATGGCGACTTTCTTCTATCGCTGTTAAAAAGTGTCGTGGGCGACACCAGCAGCTTGGCCATTTCTTTCCAAATTGGATGTGTGCAGAGACAAACGTGCCAACAGAAGCTGAAAGTTTATTTCCAAGTGCCTACGCCTTGCAACTTAAAAGTACCCGTGTACAAGTGGAGTTAAACATTCGCGTGTGCCAGATTACACCCCAAAATATCTGCCAGCCCATTTGAAAAAAAGGAAATAGTTTAAAATATACCTGCGCCAGATCCGTAGGGTAAGTCACCCAGAGAAAAAATAAGTGTGATCAGAAGAAAGATTAGAAAGTTTTTTTTTGTTGTTTGCCAACCCATCTTTGCAGATTTGGCGTTTTATATTGAGGCCCAATTTTAAGGCATCGCCCAGCTGCAACTTGGAGGAAATTGTTTTGGCTTGCTAGTTTCATGTTTAAGAGAAGAGGGCATTTGCCTAGAGCGATCCCCAGTTCAGTTTTTGCTATTGCCGTGGGAATTAATTGGCTCGTGCGCCTTAAGAGAAGCCCCTGCCAGTAAGAGCGTATCCAGTGGCTCTCTACGCCTTACTCTCGACGGCCGCCCAAAGACAAGCCAAAAAGGAGACGACAAACCTCTGCGTGGACCAGCAGTGGCCATAGCGCACCAATTTAGTGCACGTGAGCAGGCCGATCGCGCGACATCGACGTCAAGCCGCTCTTCGACCCGACCCCGGAAAATCCCAGCCTGGGCGCGAAAAGTCTAGACGAGAATCAGAAAAGCCGAAAGTGCGAGAAGCTGACGGCCATCCAAATCGTTTTTTTTGCATCGCTCAAGCCGTCAGCAGAGCCGCCTCATACTTTTTTTAAGTTACCTAATTCTTGTTTTTTCTCATTAGGACAGTTTGCTCCGTTAATGATATTCCCATATGTATTTTTTTTGTTGGCTGAAAAAGCAGAATTCAAGTGAGTGAGGGAATTTTGCCCTATTCTAATTTTTTTTAGCGCCTCCCTTTTAAACATTTTTTTTTGTGTGTGAACCGTTGGTTTGGTTGCTCCCTTTTGCTTTCTGCTCACAAAAAGTAAAGAAAAGAAAGAAAAAAAAAAAAGAATTGAAATGAAGTAAAGAATATGAAAAGAACTGAAATGAAGTGAAAAGAAAAAGTGATAGCAAGAAAGAGAGTACCCAACTCCCGGTTCATGTATGCATGATATTATTTTTCTAATTTTTTTTCTTTGTTCCTAATTTGTGGTCCAGCAATCAAAAGGGATATTTTCTCTTAAAACAGCGGTATTACAGCAGCCCACACACAAAAGCGCTTTTGGAGTTGGAGCGGACAAATACGTGAGTGATTATGTTCTCTTTTTGATTTTTATATATTTTTTTTGACTGCACCCACCCCCATTTCCTTATAAATGTCTTCAAATTAATTTTTTTTTGTTTGGGGTTTAACGTAAAGAGAAAATTTTTAAGAGAGAAGTCGCTGAGTAACGTTTGTGTGGCAATTTAAGCCAATGCCTAAGATCAGCTGTGCATAAGCAGCAAATAAACGCTGGCCAACAAACGAAAAGTTTTGTGCTAAAGCGGAACATTGAATATGTTTTCATGCCCACAATTTTTAAATTAAATTTAAATTTTCAATTCAAATCTATAATAATTAATTGTAATTGTCCATAATTAACAGGTTAATTTAATTTTTAAATTCATTTAAATTAGTTTTTGTCTTTCAAACACTTTAGGTATTATTTTTAGATGTATTTTAAATTAGCAGTGTAGGTTTTCTTTTTAACTCAATCCATGTTGAACTTTACTGAATTTTTGTAGGCTTTAATATGTATATTTTTGGGTTAATTTTGTTTAGTAATAATAAACTGATGGTAAAAATGAAGTGCTAAAGTGCGTTGAATTCCGGAGCCATGCCGCCTAAGAGAAGGGTGAGGTAAAGGTCGTTGTCGGCTGTTAGAAGGGGTCACCTACATCAATTGTTCTAGGTATGGAAGGTGGTCAAGGTGGGGTAGGCAACGAGGCTGCATATCCATCTGCGCAGTCGAGTGCAATTAATAATAATGTATACCAATAGGTGCTATCTTCTCATCTTTCTTTTCTTTTACTGCTTTATTTGTCTGTCTTGTCTAAACCTATTTTTCTGTGTGCCCCCATATTGGTTAAACCCGCACGCGAACTTTTAATAATTATCCAAATAAGCCAGCTAGCACTAGTCTATGCGATTATTATTGAACCCTCCCCAATGGCCGACTAACCGAAAGCCGGAGCCAGCGCGTGCATCGCCAATGGACAACCCTTCATCTGCTCAAGAGTTTGCATATTTTTCCGTATTGGTGATATGCTACAAGCAACATTAAAAACGTTTAACATTAAAATTTTACAGATGGATTTTGAGCTTGACGATAGCACATGCTTCCGTAAAAATTACGAACTACACAGACGCACAGACTCTCACGGTATTCAATCGACTCGGAAAAATACGGACTGGAACGACTAAAATAATACACGTAATAGACCTACAAAAAGTACGTACAATGCTCGACAAACTTACATGGTCCACAGAACGAGACTTGCAATCAAACAACTTTTACAACACCCTTTACCACGAAATAGAATTAGCAGACTTTACATTAAGAACAATTACGTCATCATTCAAAACGAGAGCGTAAGTTAAAGTCGGCCCTGCCCGACTTCGAAATACCCGTTACTCAAGACAATTGGTGTTTAACAACCTCATGCGGCTCAGATAAGTATGCAACGTTTTTTAACTCTGCCATTTATTATCCGATCTTTATGAAAATTTGTGAGATTGTACATATTGGCCACATAGTGCATTCTGCAATATCTGAGCTCGATAGCTTACAAATTGTAGGAGATATTCAACATTTTTTATTGCGGGGGTGGGAAGGGGCGTGGCCAAAATTTGAAACAAACTTGATCTGTCTTAGACAATACTAGCTTACAACTAAAATTTGGTTGCTCTAGCTCTTCTAGTCTCTGAGATCTAGGTGTTCATACAGACGGACGGACGGACGGACGGACAGACGGACATGGCTATATCGACTCGGCTATTGATGCTGATGAAGAATATATTATATATACTTTATGATATCGGAGATGCTTCGTTGTGCCTGTTACATACATTTGCACGACTTTGGTATACCCTTTTTACTCTACGAGTAACGGGTATAAAAAGAATTCCGAGGGCAATCAATATGTTAGGCACCGCATGGAAATATGTGGCAGATCATGACGATCTGGTACTCTTAGAAACAAACATTAACGAACTTATTTCACAAAACAACAAGCAGGTAATAATAAATACAGAACTCGAAAAAAGAATAAACAATTTAACCAAAGTAAGCAATCAGATCATAAACTCAATAAATAAAGACAGTTTACTTAGCGACGAAATAGCTTTAAATTTTCAGAATCAGGTGAGACTAATTAAAGAAGAAATAGTAAACATAAAATATGTCATTCAATGGGCAAACATAAACATTATAAACACATTTTTACTACATGAAAGCGAATTAAGTTTAATAAACGACCACTTTAAAAATTCTTTAACCGCTCTGAATTCAGTTGAAGAAATTATGGAATTTGCGGACGTTTTAGTCCTCCACAATAAAACTACTTTACTTTACATAGTAAAGATACCAAATTTAAGTAAAGAAAACTTTAATAACTTGTTAATCCGACCTATTATAAGAAACAATAACATTGTCAATATAGAATTTAACGAAATACTTAAAAATGAAAATAATATTTTTGGAATTCAATCACCTTGTAAGTTTTTGGATAACTTAAAAATTTGCGATAAAACCAAAATTGTTAACATCAATAATAATAAGTGCTTAGCCAGGTTATTATCAGGAGAACACGTGCTGTGCGGCTTCAGTAATGCAGATCACATCCCTACCATCGAGGAAATTGGACCCGGCACAATTCTATTAGACAACTTCAATGGAACAATCGGCTACAACGGCTCCAAACAACACGTCACGGGAACCTACTTAATCAATCTCTGGAACACATCGATTCTTATCAACGAAAAAGAAATAAGCAACATCGAAACCACAGTAATGCAACCAATTCCACCAACAATCCTAATAACTCCAACAGAGACTGAGCGACTACGAATATTATCACTGGAAGCACTGGAGGCATTACACATCAATAACACTGAGCAACTTCAACTGCTACGATCGCACGCATCAGTAAACAGGATAACATTTACAACTTTATTCCTAACTTCGATAATATTGGCCGGCGTACTACAATTTATACGACGACAATACAAGAAAGTAATACTACAGCTAAGCCCAACTGCAACAAATCCGGAAGAGGAAGTAAAACCAACCACTAACCTCAATATAACCGCACGGATCCCCGAAATATCACAACTTCCACAACTACCACAATTTAACAACATCCCATACTTCTGAGGATCGCTTAAGGACAAGCTCAAATTAAAGGGGGAGGAGTTAATAACGAATATCAATCTCATCACGAGAACAACAAACATTGCAACAAATATCCAAATTGCCAAACAAAACTACAATGTCAGCACACGCGCGACCAAAACTGCTGATTTGACCAGCGGCCCGAATTCAATATCAAATGTCAGCAGCCAAAACCGCTGAGCCAGCTGTTGCAACATTTCCGCCGTCACCGCCGCAGCCGCCGCCGCAGTCGCCGCCACAGCCAACTTTAGGGCAAGCATAGGCTACTCTAATTTAGTCTTAAAAGAGAATTGAATAAAGCCAGCTAAACCTTCAGCGTAATTCCGAACTTTATTTTGTCTTTTGTTATTTCCGCGATAACGGAGATTAACTTATTTGTTCTTCATCAGCATCAACAGCCGAGTCGATATAGCCATGTCCGTCTGTCCGTCCGCCGTCCGCCCGTCCGTCCGTCCGTCTGTATGAACTCCTAGATTTCAGAGACTAGAAGAGCTAGAGCAACCAAATTTTGAATGTAAGCTTGTATTGTCTGCAGGCAGATCAAGTTTGTTTCAAATTTTGGACACGCCCCCTCCCGCCCCCGTAATAAAAAATATTGAATATCTCCTACAATTTGTAAGCTATCGAGCTCAAATTTTGCAGTATAGTGTATGTGGGCAATATGTACAATCTCACACAATTTTCAAAAGGGTTGGATAATAAATGGTAGAATTAAAAAAACGTTGCATACTTATCTGAGCCGCATGAGGTTATTAAACACTAATTGCGGGTATTTCGAAGTCGGGCAGGGCCGACTTAAACTTACGATCTCGTTTGCTTTAATTTTGTTGCCTTACCAATTAATTAGTACTTATGAAAAATCGCACCGAGGCTAATTGGCCACACTCTTAATTCTACAGGGTGCGCCACATAAAGTGTCGGTATGGCAACACTGAATAAATATAAAAACAAACAACTGATTGCTATATGTTGATCTTGTTCCTTTAATTTGGCCCTGTACAATTTATTTCGACTTCTTTTTGAACACAACATCAATCAAGTGGCCGCCTTTATTGGCCACAACAAAATGTGCCCTTTTTGCGGAATTTTCCATCACTTTTTCGAGCGTCTCAGTCGATAAAGTGGCGATTTCGGCACGAATGTTGGCCTTAAGCTCTTCAATGGTCTGTGGATCGCTGGCGTAAACCTTGCTTTTTAAATAGCCCAACAAAAAGAAGTCTGGGGCGGTCAAATCTGGAGATCTGGGTGGCCAGTCAATATCGCCTCTTTTTGATATCGGCCCAAACAGTCACTTTTTGGTCGTGTAAAGGTATTTCATGGATGCGGTGTGGATTTTCCGTGCCCCATATGCGCCAATTTTGCTTATTAACACCACCACAAAGCGTGAAATGGGCCTCATCGGTCATCAAAATTTGTTAGCACAACTGAAAGATTATTTTCGATGAACAGCGTCACTATTTCGGCACGTTGTTTTGGTGTGAAGCGTTCCATGGTCAAAATTGTACTAGATTGATGTTTACAAAAGCAATCGGTTGGTAAATGTCAAAGTTATTCAGTGTTGCCATACCGACACTTTATATGGCGCACCCTGTACTTTCAATCAATTTCAATCACTTTCAAATCAATCTTTAGAAGTCTCGTTAGTATTTTCGTATTATTTTTTCTTTAAACTTTAGTTATGCTTAGAATCTGACTGCTAAATCGTGAAACCATGAATTAAAATTATAATGAAATTCAACTAAACTATTTGTTATTCCGGAAACAATGAGGCGCCGACCTGAGTTAAAGTGACCAACTAGCAAATGGTTCAAGGGATCACCAATGGACCTTACTGCCCCTGGCGATCATGGAAGGGTGGGGGAAAATGGACGACACCTCAGTGCAGCCTGAACCACACTCTTCTTGATCAACTTTCTTTTCCTTTTCTTTGTTTGCTCTACTTTTTCGCTCTTTTTCCTTCCCTTCGAGACCAAATGACAGGCTTCCACTACCATACCTTCCAAAACAACCCGTGAATATTCAAGTTAAATGATAATGCCCTAAGTAACGAACACGTAGCCAGCGGTATGCTTTTTGGACCTCCCCCAAAGTGCAGACGAAGATATCTTTTAATATTGATAATTGGAAAGAGGCACGAAACGATTAATGAGCTACCGCGTAGCACGTTGTGCACAGGATGCCAATGCTCTGATATCGAAATTACTCTTTCAACCGTCATCTTTAGTACAATTATTGGAACAGATGGCAGCGAAATAATTAATTAAAGAAATAAAAAATACCTACCTGGCCTTGTGTTTTTGGTTGTAAAGCAATGCGATATTTCTCCCATTTAGCCATCACATCGCAAACTTTTTCTTCACCTAATAGGCTCCTTTCAGTACTTCCTATAACCTCATACAATGCGTAGCCTTTCGAATTGTCTTGCAAGCCAATTTTCTTCTTTATTATTTCTATAACATCGCTTGCTGTGGAACTTGGCGGAAATTCTATGGAGTGGTATTGACCGTCCATAAAAAAAAATTTAGAATAGCAAGGTCTTCGATTGGTTGTACACAATATCTCTTCGCAGCTTGGAGTCCATTGTCGTCGTCTTGTGCCTTGAGTTCTGAAAAAACACTGAAATAATAAAACCAAATTATTAAACGTTCATTTGATATTTTCGTGTTATTTTATGTATCTTAATTTAACTGTTAATCATTTTTATAAGTGGAAGGGAAAATGTTCTCGCAGGGAGTAATTAACCATATAAAAAATAAAAAAACGGTTTTGTCGAATTTTTGGCACTCTAGAAATTACGGAGGCCACACTAGTTATAAATATCTGGATTTATAAGCTATATACGACAGAGCACTTATCAATGGGTCTTTAAAAAATGAAAGCCGCTATATAAGTGAAGCGCAAAGTGTCTAAATTGGCCTCTAAAGTCAGAATTTTCTCGATTTATGGCATTTTTTGAAAATAAATCATCACTTTTAAGCTTTGGAATCAGTGAGCATAAATATGTTATATTTTTATATCGACAAGGCTGCACCTCACAAAGATGGTCATTTTGTCGGCCTGTGTAATAATAAGAAATTAGAAAGTCGAACTCAGAGAAACTCAATACATTCGTTTGCTCATGACTTGGCGATCGGTCATCAGATCTTTACCATTCCAATCGATAAATAGTCCAGATTGCTTATTATGTCTAGAAGGTACGAAACTTTTATCTAGAAGACTGTTGGAGATAAGACATTTTTATACATTTTATACTCTGTAAGTACACAGAGTATTCTAAGTTTGTTCAGAAGTATGGAACAGCCAGAAGAAAGCATCTCCGACCCCATTAAGTATATATATTCTTGATCAACATCAACAGCCGAGTCGATATAGCCATGTCTGTCCATCTGTCCGTATGAACGCTCAGAACTCAGAGATGGTAAGAGATAGAGGTTTGACGTAAATGGGACAAAATCTTCTTATATGTACTTGCTTGTAGCTCAAGTTTTTTTTTCAATTTTGACCACTCCCCCTCCCTCCCCGGCAATTTGCAATATATCCCATAGTACTAGTATACTTCCTTTTAAATTTATATCACAGCTTACTTTGCGATGAAAGCTGCCCCCTAGTGTTGAATCTATTTTTCAACACGATGTCTGCAGAGGCTATTTACTGATCGCCGATGGACATTATTATTTGTTTTTCAAATGTCCACCACACGAACAATGTCATCGTCTCCTGGAAAGATCTTTACCACGATCCCTAATGGCCAATCTCCTTTCGGCATATTTCCCATAACCACGACGATTCATCTTCTTGTAATTTTCAAAATTCGCCAAGCTGCGTGTCGGAACCAAGGGAATTCGTGCCATTTTCCGACCATAGCACATTAATATTCCCTCGACGTGCCATCATGCGCCGAATTGCCACTCCATAACGTTTTCGTAAGCATCTTGTATACCGACCGCAACTGGCTCTACCATATTTTGTGTGGAATGGATCAAAAAAGTCACCACCGGCTGTAGTAAATGTTTTTTCATATGTTCTGAACCTTTCCTTTGCAAAGGAATGCAAATCTTATGGATAGAAAGGATCAGTCAAAATCTAGTATAAGTGAGATACATATTTTTGTATTAAGTTTTTGGCGTCTTCAAACTTGCCGGCTATAAATATAATCTACTTAAGAACAATTTTGCTAAAAAATAAACTGGCTAGCCAAATGATCATTCTAGGGTTGCCATCTATATCTGTCACTTAGCACCTATATGGAAGATATAAAATCGGCCCCAAGTTAAAAATGACTTTCAGCACTACGATATAAAAAGTATGGATAATAAAGGGCTCTACATACCTTTTCGGCAAATCTTGCATATTTGCCCTCCTCTGATACATAGTCACTGGCACATCTCTTAAGGTGAGAAATCAAATATTTCCGTATTGATTTAATGGATGGCAGGATAACACTACATGCTACTGTTAGCAAGGCCCAATTTTTTAAGTTAATTCTTGAGTTAGCATCTGGATGATCTGTTGTTTGTTTGATTAGTTGAAGATACAATTCATTTAGCTGGGACTCCTTTTTCATGCATTTATCCATTATAGATTGGACGATTCGGATATGCTCATCTTCTGCTCTTTTAATTGTTTCACCTAAAATTCGAAAATGCAAACACCGGGAATTCATGAGTAATAATAATATAATATATAATAATAATATATAATATAATAAAAATATAGTATTAAGGGGGAAAGGAGCATGATATATAATATAATATATATATCAAAGAAGTGAAATATCCTATTGTTGTATTAATATGGGTACAATTGAAACAAATATCCTCCCACGTTTCGGGCACTTTTCTACATTCGTCATGGAGTTTTATTTGGAGTTGAGTTTTTTAGAGTTAATAATTTTATTCTAATGTACGCGAATTTTATTAATATAGTATTGGTTTGAGCTATGCAAAATACGCCTATAAAAGCTTTATGTCTTTGGTCTTATGCATTATTCCGTTCAACCATTAGTTCCGATTTTACGTATCTAAAGCTGATGATGACATTTTTATTTCTCAGCTATGTGCGATCAATAAAATATACAATCGGGAAGGAAAGGTTAGCTTTTAACACATTTAAAAAAGTGTGTGAGTGTGGTTGTGGCTGTCTGCTGCACTCGCCAACAACAATAAACAATAAGAATGTATACATACACACGCACACACAAACGCACGCAAAGCCACCACGGGTGAGCAACTTCACTCCAGCTTGAGTGCAAAAGCTTAAATTTAAATTATTAATTTTTTTATTCTTCACCATGACGGGAAAGCATTCGGCTGAAAAGCCAACCAATCAAACCACAATAGAAGGGTCAAGCTTCAACGTATGTTTTTATAAGCAAATTTTGTCTTATTTGTCAGCCCACTTACAAAGCGCTTTTCTAACCTCTTAGGTTTGGCCCTAATGGGTATCGACACTTTTAACGTAAAATGTCCCCCATGGCAGTTTAAATAGCGAAAAAAAACAACAAAAAATTAATATGAATTCATTCCATTTCATCCTACGCACCCCTCAATTTGCTTTGTGTTTTTTCAAAGATTAATTTGCTTAAATTTAGTTAGGAGAAAAATATTCAAAATTTGCGACCAGTCGAACACACAAAAATTGGTTTATTAATTTGTATTTTTTAATGTTAAACCGCTGGCATACATGGCATTAATCGAAAAAGTATACATAACATATATGTCAGTCCTAGTGAGCTACAGGAAGACTTACCCTTCAGAGTAACACCACCTGCCATCCCCGCTCGGGGGGCCATCCCAGGCTCTTAAAACTATAAAAGAGAAAACATTTCATAACAACAAAATAAAAACCTATTTAAGGCTTGGCTTAGAGCAGTCGGTTTTCCTGTTGTTGAACGTTCAACTTGCGATACAAATATACAAACTTAACATTAAGTAAATAAAACTGTTGTACATGATCTTAAGTATATTAAAAATCCTCATTTACTATTCTCCTCCTATATACTAAAGCACCCTCAATATAATCCGCCAGGTTTTCCTAGCACAAGGCTTCATCCAAAGCCGCGACGACCTCCTCTGCCTCAAGCACTCCCTTGTTAAGGTATCGACATCGTACATCTTTCAAAATAGAGCATCTTCCGATAAAATGATACATGTCCTCTATCTCCTTCCAGTTGCAAAGCGAGCACAATCCACCGTGTACCATGTTTCTGGGGCAGCTATTGAGCCGAAGCCGATCTCCTCTCGCCTTTAGGATCCATGTTATAGTCCTCTGTGAGTAGCCGTTATTGCAGAACTCAGCCCCTACCACATAGTTTAAGTTCTTGAATATGCGAACTTCGCTCGATCTGGCCATTTTCAAATGTTCCTTCTTAGTTTCTTCTGTTATGGCTGTGAGGAGAGATACACTACCTAATTCCAAGATCGTTGCATTTCCACTAAGGGTGATGTTATGATCCTCGAGTTTTCTGATAAAATATGCGGCAATCTGGTGCTGTTGTACTCGAAAAGAGTTCTCGATATATATTTTAGGTGTAGGCTTAGGCTATAAATATGTCCGTCTTCTAGGACTGCATCGATCGCTAATAGATAGTTTGGCGTTCTTCCGGTAATTTAAGAATTTTTTTTACGAAATACCTTTGCAGTTGGTCTTCTTCCTCGGTTACCTCCCAAAGTTTGAGCCCCGTAACAGAGAACGACTCTACTTATGGCATTGAACACATTCCATTTTGCGCTAAGGTTCAGGTTATCGCTTCCTAAGAATTTACCCCATACGGTGCTTATGCTTTCTTTTGATTCTTTAAATCTGGCATCCACATGTTTTTTAAAGCTCATTGTGGGTGTTAACACGACTCCCATTTTTCTGATGATGCCAGTCTTCTTCCTTTTCGAAACACCATAATTTGCGTCTGATGACCTGTTGACCTCCATTCCCCACATAGTGTAGTAGCTTTCTAACCTTCTTATCATGTCCTGCAGTGTCTCCGGCTTGTCAGCAAGAATGACGATATCGTCCGCATACATGAGCACTCGGATATTCGTGTCTCCAACCATTACTCCACCTTTTAGATGCTCGTGAATGTCATCCAGATATAAAGCAAATAGAAGCGGTGACATGAGGCATCCCTGCTAAACTCGATTGTGTGATTCAAAATCATTCGATAGACCGTTACCTGTCCAAACAGCTCTCGAAGTTTTTGCGTATACGTTTTCTATTAGTTTGATCCTTTTCGTTGATACTCCTAGTCGTTGCAGCTTGTATAGGAGGGGTCTTCTAGGCACACAATCGAAAGCAGCCTAAAAGTGCACGAAATAGGCATAAACTTTGCCTTTTCCCTGGAGTCTTATTTGGACTATCGATGCCAGATTTAATATCCTATCTTCTGTCGAGTATCCACGCCTAAAACCTGCTTGGTATTCGCTTAGCTTTCCGCCTTTCTCAACCCATGTTGCTAGTCGTGTGGTCAGAACACTCATAAAAAGCTTCGCTGAAGAGCTGATGAAAGATATTCCACGGTAGTTTTGCGGGTAATTTATTATATATTACCTTTTTTTTTAAAAATTGGGAAGATTATGCTCTTTCCTCTACTTGCGCGCTGTGACAAGCTTCGTTGAATATATGGACCAAGAGTTCGTGTAGTTCAGTGGGCGTATTTTGCAGAAACTCATTTGTAATTTCATCTTCTCCCGGTGCTTTGTTGATTTTGGCTTTCTCTCTATCCAGTTCTTCTTTCTCCAGGTAGTTTGGGGCTATGCGCCAGTTGCGGAAGGTTGAGAAGATCCATGAAGTGAAGTCTAAATTCTCGAGCTGTTTTGTCAGTTTCAATCCTTGGAGCATTTTCTCTGATTTGTTTAGCCAGCCTCCACCAGTCTTTCCCATCTGTCACCGAAATTATCCGCATTTTTAGGTTTTGCTCGTACTCTGCCTTGCTTCCATTACAGATTTGTATACCCTTGCAGAGGGTATATTGAAATTGTGCAGATGCTTGTAACGCATAGAAGGAAGCATTTCCGACCACATAAAGTATAAATATTCTTGATCAGCATAATGAGCTGAGGCGATATAGTCATGCCCGTCTGTTCGTCTGTTTCTATGCTATCTCCTCCGTCAGTTTTAAAGCTATCGCCACCAAACTTTGCACGAAGTCTTCTGGTAGAAATACGCTGCACATTTGGAACCGGCCGGATCTGATGCCTATAACATATAGCTGTCATAGGAACGATCGGTCGAAAAACAAGTTCTGGTGAGAAAAACTTTTTTTGTTTTTTATGCAATCGTCTCCAAACTCCGTATTTACTAGTTGTAAAAGTGGGAGAGATGTGGGTTGCCAATCCGATGATTGTTAGTTTGGCCAAGGATCTCCCAAGGGGGTTGGTAGCCAAAGTAGTTTGGCTGTTGCTGTTGTTGCGGTTGTTGCTGTTGCTACCAATTAGGTATGGCAGAAGAGGGGTGGTTGACCAAGTTGGGTCTGGCCACGATCAGTCCACAGAAAAAAAGGCAGGAGCTCCAAATATTTGCGACTTTAATGTGCGCTTAGTTCAATATAACATCTCGAGCTTCAGTGTAGTGTTACCTTATTCTAATTACAACATTAGCCTAAACGCGTTTCTTTTCGTGGGTCCGTAGCCCTTTGCACTGAGTCACATTAACAGCTTCATTTCAATTCATTTATCAACTTATAATTAAGGTTAATGATTGTTGGCTGACGCGAACATGCCGGCCCTCTTGCCACATGGCATGATTACTTCAACAAGGTCTGAAATCGGGACAAGAAGCGAATTGCCTCTTGTAGATGTCGCAGCGGTCCCGGCGGAGAAGCGCTTTGACGTGATTGGCGATGCTGATCCGAGTTGACATTCCTTGACCGGCTTCGGTTCGAGTCATCCTTATTGGATGTGCCGGTGTTGTGCTCCTCACGATGATGAGAGGTGGAACCTGATGATGATCTCGCTGGTGGTTGCCGATTTTCGGCTTGCTTGGCGGGGTTCCTGGATGTCGAATTGTGTGGTGCAAATCGCCACAACTATGACACACATCCTTTGAGTCGCAATCAAAGAGGGTGTGAGTGTAGGCGAGGAAATTTACGCAGTATCCTAATCGGCGTACTTCTGCGGCGTCTTCTGGCGATGGTGTCCAGCTCCAAAAACTTGGGGCAAAATCGCAACTAATGACGCTTCTTGCACATTTTGCATTGGAAGACGCCAGTGCGTTGGTGGGCATGCGTCGTCTTTAATGATGAAATTATGAAATTATGTTGAAGTTGGCACATTGGATGAGGTAGTAACCAGCGCAGAAGTTCTCCAAGTGCTAGGTCGCACTAACGAAAATAAGGCACCAGGCGATGACAGAATACCGTACGAATTTTATAAAAATGCACCGACTTCTTTTATAAACGCGTTAGCCGCTGCGTACAACAACATTCTGGAAAAAGGACACATCGAGCAATGTTGCACAACAAGCGTCATCTTCCCAATCCACAAAAGAGGAGATCTCAATCAACCTCACAACTATCGCGGCATTTCATTTATGAACTGTATTGCAAAAATTTTTATGGGAATTTTGAATGACCGCCTTACAAAATGGGTAAAGCAAAATGATAAACTCAATGAATACCAATCTGGGTTTCGAGAACATTACTCTACAGTAGACAACATATACAATCTCACAGCGATTGTGCATCTGAAAATGGAGGAGAACAAAAAAGTGTATGCCTACTTTGTTGACTTTCGCGCTGCGTTTGACAAAATACCCAGGAGGTTGCTCATTTACAAGCTCTATACGCTAGGTGTATCAACTAAGTTTTTAAACATTTTGGAGAATATTTACGCTGATACCCAAGTAACTGTCTGGACCGGTGACGAAATGTCGACATATTTTAAAACGAATATTGGAGTACGCCAAGGATGCTTGCTGTCCCCTCTTTTATTCGCGTTATATTTGGATGATCTTCATGAGTTCCTTGGTGGTGGTCTTAGTGTCTGCAACAAAAACATAAGACTGCTGCTATATGCAGATGATATAGTGATGATGGCTGACGATGTTACAGTGCTGCAACAAATGATACAAAGATTGGAGCAATACTGCGAGACCTGGAACATGGAAGTTAATACCTCAAAGTCAGAAATCATGGTTTTTAGAAGAGGAGGGCGTTTGTCAACGAGAGAAAAATGGGTGTACAAGGGCGAACCCATCCGTGTTGTTTCGGAATTTACCTATCTTGGTGTTGTACTAACCCCGAAGCTGTCCTTTAAAAAGCACATTGAGAAAAGAAACTCAGCGGCGAAAAATAGCATAAGCTGTACCTGGAGAAACATGCTGTCAAAAAACCATATTTCATTTGACATGAAGCTCAAGATTTTTGGGGCAGTTTGCAGATCTATCCAGGCATATGGGGCGCAAGTTTGGGGTTACACATTTCCAGAAGATATAGATAATTTATATACGTTTTTTATTAAACGTATTTTTTGCATGCCCAGAACGACACCAAGCTATGCGATAGCGCTTGAAACAAATATGGAAAGCCTCTGCCTGTATATGTTGGATTTGCACATCAAATACATTCAAAAAACACTATTCACTTATAGCAACGACCGTCTCCCACATATTATGTCTAAGACAATATTAGCCAAGAATATATTTTGGGCAAAAGGCCTTAATTTGATTAGTGCGCCTTTTAACTTTGCTTGGAGCGAGGAACTTATGGAGCCGACTATTTGGACACAGACAAGATTAATGCTGCTAGGTGCGTTAGCTGAGAGTCGAAATCAAAGACTTTATGAAAGGAAAATGAATAGTGAGACGCGAATATACAAAGACCTCGATGAATTAGCAGGCTCTAGACTGGTCCAACTAGATAGCAGGACGGCATCATGGGTGCTGAGAGCAAGATGCGACATGATCTGGCTCAACGGAAATAAGTACAATTTTCAACAAGGCGGAACGAACATTTGTGAGCTTTGCAACACCAACGAAATCGAGGACATTCGACACCTTATTGGAAGATGCCCAATTCTATCCGAGTATAGATCGCTTTATCTGGAAAAGCGCTTTTTAGATGAACGAGATATCATAGATTTGCGAAATGATGCGTTTGAAAATAACTGGAAAAACTTAACACTATATCTGCAGCATTCCATTAAATATAGAAAGCAGATCTTAATGGAATACTTTTAGTTTTAGTTAAGTTTAGTTTAAGGTTGGGAGTGACAAACATGTTTCACTCTATACTTAAATAGTTCATGTATAAATAAGATTCAGCACTTATAAATAATTCTCCGACTGACGACTTCAAAGTCATAGCCGTATTACTGAATTCAAAATCAATACTCCTGTGAAAGCAGTTATGCACTTTAAGCCAATTGTTATTCTTTGATTTTTAATAAAGTACTTATTATTATTATTATTATTATTATTATTAATGATGAAAATGTCATCGATTTCTAAGTTCTGGGATGGGTTTTTCCATTTATAGCGTCTGTGGAGTTTAGTAAAGTATTCGTCTCACCACCGTTTACTGAATTCTTGGTGCATAATTATTAATTTTTGCCACCGATTAGTGATAGAGAGAGTTTCACTCGGAATTTCTGGGAAGGCGGTGATGGGAGCGCCCCGGAGGAAATGTCCAGGCGTTCATGGAAGAAAGTTATCCACATTGGCTTTCGGCATTGAGAGTGGCCTTGAATTCAGAACTGCCCCGATTTTGGACAGGAGAGTGGAGAACTCTTCGAAATGTTTTTTGAACCTTTTTTCAGTAGCTTTCCAGAGACTGCCCATGTGAGGAGCCTGAGGAGGAATGAATTGCCATTCAAATACCCGGCTACTATAGAGTGAAGAGATATGCTCGTTAGAGTTTTTCAGAAAACTTTCCCAGCTTCTTGAGAGTTCAAGGCTAGCGCCGACGAAATTTCTCCCGTTTTCCGAGACCATCTTTTTGAAGATGCCTCGATGACTAACGAATCGTTCGAAGGCTGTGAGAAATGCCTTCGTGCTCAACTCTGTGACTGCTTCCAAGTGTATTGCTTTGGTTGAAAAACAGACGAATACCGAAACATAGCCTTTCAGAAGCCGACTTGAGCGAATGACCGCGAAATCGACTCCAGTGACAGTAAAAGAAGGTGAGAAATTGAACTTTTTCGGGAGGAAGAGCTGTCATTATCTGGCTTTTAGATATTTGTTTAAATCGGGTACAAACGACACAACGTCGAATGCAGTGTTTAACCTTGTTAGTCAATCTAGGAATGTAGAATTCCTGCCGAATCGTTCCAAGCATGAGACGATCAGCTTGGAGTAAAGTAGAGTGTACAAAATCGATAAACAGAGTGCAAAGCCTGGAACTTGCTGGTTGCAGTAATGGGTGTCGTTCTTTGTAGGACAGATTTGCGTTTGCGAGTCGACTGTTGACCCTTATTTGGTCATCTTTATCTAAGAATGGATCCAAAGTATTAAGTAAGTTTGAGTAATCGGGAGTACTTGTCGGGATAGTGTTGCTGTTGTGCAGCGGTTACCAATCGAATTTTGGCAAGTTTGACAAGGGATGTCATGTTGTTCGCTATTTCGGAATGAGCAGGGCACCAACCCAATATACGAGCTGTTGCTCTAAGGCTTTTGAGTAAGATGAAAACAACATCATTCTTTTGCGTGAAAAGCTGGTCGACTTTTCTGGATTCTGGGGGCGAAATTTCGATTCGGGAAGGGCCAGGCCAGTTATCTTTGGCAGAGGCCATTCCACCATAAAGAGGCATCCTTTAGCTCGTTGGTGGTGCAACCGCGTGTTCCAAGATCTGCTGGGTTGTCCTTTGACTGGACGTGACTCCAAATTGCATTGGGTGTATCTGAGTGAATAGCAGATATGCGATTCGCGACAAAAGTTTTCCACACATGTGGGGGTTTTTCTAGCCAAGCTAGCACGATCTCGGAGTCAGACCATAGAAACAGCTTGATGATAGTTGCGTTTCAGTGAGCGTGTGTTTTACCAACTTGGCGAGTAAAACGGCTCCGCACAGTTCCAATTGGGGTAAACTGACCGTTTTAAGTGGAGCTACTTTGCTTTTGGCAACGAGTAGGTGAATTTGAGAAGTGGCAGTGGGATGGTTTGTGCGCAGATATATTGCAGCTTTCTCAGAAGCATCGCAGAATTCGTGTAGTTGGATATCTTGCTTTGGGTCTTAGCCAGTCCAGCGCGGGATGCGGATAAGCTTAAGTTTGAGTAAGGTCTCGAGGAATGTGTTCCATTTGGAAATGGTGGCTGATTTGATATTGTCGTCCCAATCCATGCATTCTAACCAGAGAGATTGGAGTAGAAGTTTGGCTTGGACTATGGTTGGCGTAAGCCAGCCTGCGGGGTCAAACAAATAGGATTTGACGCTTTGTTATTGAGGTAACAGTTTTGGGTGGGCAAATATCATACGAAAAGTAATCATCTTTAGCGTTCCATCGGATCCCGAGAGTACGGGTGGTGCTGGAGTCGGTAACTTTTAGAAATTGCTATCAAGCAAATATTCTTTTGGGATGTTACTTAGCAGAGTTGTGTGATTTGCGGTATTTTTCTTAAGAAGAAAACCGGCAGACTAGAGTGCTGCTCGGATTTGGAATCGTGCCTCAGTGGCGCCTTCCAGCGTGTTATCTCCGAAGAGAACGTCATCCACATAAATTTCCCGGCGGAGTATTTTGGATGCGATTGGGTGGGAGTCTTGAGCTAGCTACAGGAGAGTTCTAATTGCAAGATAGGGTGTAGAGAAAGAAAATGTTTGACAAGAAGTGTGCTCGTAAGAAACGGTTGAAGCGCTATCATGAGGAAGAGAAACTCGGTCATATGCAAGTATCGCGTACTTAATGACCAAACCAACCGAATCTAATTCATTATTTTTGGCAGCAAAATGGGGAAAACACGGCAGAGTGAAGTAGCCAAGAGAGTCGCAGAAACTAGCAGGTGCGGTCGGCCAGTTTTTGGAGCTATTGCATATGGTGCCACTGAGCCGCCCTTGGCAAACCTTCCCGCCCTTCAGTTTTGGGACAGCTTGCTTAATAAAATGACTCCAGCAGCAGCCTAAAGTGCAGAAAGACCTGAAACGGAGTTGATTCTTGCCCGGGCCAACGATGATAAAAATGTCTTGAAATAATTTTGGGTATTATAATATAGATAGATATCCATTTTTAGTGATGGGGAATTAAATAAAAAAAAGAATCATCAAATTTTTTTGGTTTCAAATTCACATAAAGTTTAGTTGTACACAAATAACAGCTGGGGAAAGGTGTGACCGTACCTTCAAACAATACCAAATGTTGATTTTTTACCAGTTTTGGCATTTTTCGGCTATCTCAGCACACTATTTCGTTTTTACGATCCACTCTCACAATAAATTACATTTTCGTGCGCCCAAACTGTTTGGCGTTCTCCGTACCAAGCTTAAGCAGAATACCAAGTAAATCATCCTGTAGGGTAGGGCCTTTGTGTAAGACATCATTTAACGAGTGGCCTGACGAAGAGCGTCGAGAAGCATTGAATACGATTCTTGCTTCAGTGGATTTGATCTCGGGTCGAATTACTGCATGGTTTGGTAGATAAAAGGAGAAGTATTTATGATCGACTATGATCTCCTTGCGGCTACATTATGACATGTGCTTGAGAGTGAAATATATACTGCTAAAACGTGATGTTATTGTGACTAAAGAGATCTGTTCTTCTGCAACGTTTGTTTCATCCGGACGTATTGAGACATTGCCACCGTGCGAGATGTTTCAAGATGTATGCCTTCTGGGAATTCAGATTTGAAGGGTAAGCGTACCATGTAGCGGCCATCGGGTTGCCTTTGGGTTGTATCTGCGTAAAGTTTTTCGCAAAACTCATCTGCGTCAGATAGGGGTTTGGAAATTGAGATTTCCTCAACTTCCCAAAGTTTTTGCAACAGATTGCTGATATTCTCTGCTTCATCGTCGACAAAAGTTGAGAATGAGCAGATGCTAGTTGTGTTAGCAAGAGGGCCACTCACTATCCATCCGAAAATGGTGTATTGCGCGAGCATGTAGCCTGAGATTGGCGTTTGGATTCTTTCCAACAGAATGCGAGGAGCAATATCACTTTCGATGACCATATCAAACTGAGCTGCAGTTGAGAAATTCGGATCTGCGAGCTCTAGTCCATCCAGAGAAGGATCGGATGGTTTTTGGACTGTGATAGACTGGATCATATTCGTAAGCTTATTAAGGACGATTGCATCAACGGGTACTCGAACCTCGTTTGCTGCGTTTGGAAGAGTGATTTTACAAATTTTAGACAATGAGCTGACAAACTGTCCGCCATTGCAAGTATGATGCTTACGAACTAGGAGCTTGAGACGCTTTTGGGACTTCTCCGTGATAAAAGTTCGCTGGGAACCTTGGTCAATGAGTCCGCGTAAGCATGGCAATTCTCCACAGTGAATTACTCGAACAATTGCAGTCGGCAAGATGATGTTTTGGTTTCGAGACGAGTGAAGAGCAGAAATAGATCGAGATTGGGATTCAGTCTGAGTCGACTTGGGAGGAAAATGCAACAAGGTGTGGTGTGCTTTTTGGCAAGTGCTGCATGTGTGTTCACTTTCGCATTCCTTGGCTATGTGGTTGTATGCGAGACAGTTAATGCATATTTTTGCCGTTTTCACATACTGGAAACGGTCTTGGGGGGATAACTTTAGAAAATCACCACACTGTCTGAGATGATGAGCTAGCTTGCAATATTTGCAAGCGGTTGCAGCAATAGTTGCATGTGATGTAGTGTTAGTATTTCCATAGGATTTGGAATGAAATTGGGAGGTTTGAATGGTTTTATTGCATTTAATCTTTCTAAAACTTTTACTCTAGAAGTGAGAAATTTATTAAGTTGCTCCCAGGTGGGCAGCTCCTTTCTAGAGTCTAGAGATTGTTCCCAAAGAGATAGGGTTAATTCAGGGAGCTTAGACGAACAATGATAAACGATGAAAGGATCCCAATCCGAGGTTGAGATACCTTGAGCTGAGAGTACCGAGAGGCAATTGCAGATAGTAGTTAGGATTTTTTGAATATCCTTGTCATCCTCTTTCGAAATTCGCTCAATCCCAAACAAATGTTTTAGTTGCGTATCGACGAGAAAACGTTTATTTTCATATCGCTTGCATAATGCGTTCCATGCGGGTTGAACATTTTCGTCGCACAACTGGAATTGCTTAACGATGGTACTAGCTTCACCGAGGGTTTTGTGTCGAAGGTGATACAATTTTTGAGCTTGAGATAGCTTGGGATGAGATCCGTAAACCGCTCTATACCTGAAGGTTGGCCAGTCTTCATAGTTGCCGTTGAATGGCTCTGTGTCACAGGGTGGAAGTTTGATCATGCACGAGTTGGATGAGTTATTCAGGAACGAAGTCGAATTCACATTGGTTTGAAATGAGGAGAGAACCGGGAGTTCAGCAATTAAATCTTTGAGATAAGATTTGACGCGATAAAACTCGTTTTCGCAATCGGAAAACTTTTGAGAGGCATTGTCCTCGAACTCAGTTGTAATGAACGGATCGCTCGAGGTCATCGCTTTCGGTGAACAATTGATCAAGTCGAGCGAGTCTTTCCGAAAGCACCGATTCTCGCTTGTCAATACAGAAGCTAGCTGAGTTGGAGCAGAAACTGAAAAGTCTGTCCGCAGAGAATGTGAAGCTTAGAATGAGAGACATTTTCATAGAATTTGATTTGGGTGACGACATATAGATCACGAGAGAAAAGAGTAGACAGAGTTGAATGCGGCTTAGATCGCAAAATATGGGTTAAGTTGATGTCGAGAAAACTCGTTAGGGTTGCGTAGGGTTGTGTGTATTGTGAGCCGCCGATATGAGTTTACTTTTAATATGTTTGCAAGATTGTATGTGTTGAGTAAAAAGTGTAAAGATTTGGGGGTATAACTGTGTGCAATAATATGTGTATAAATTTGTGCAAAAATATTTGTGTAAATGTGTGCAAAAATATGTGTGGGTGATAAAAAATCCATATTTAAATACTTGTACTTTTTTATTTTTCAGTTCGTCTTTATTTGTTTTATTTTTGTGTTCACTTCTACACTCACGATCGTTGGTTTGGGTATGTGTGCTTTCGTCACTAGTCGAATCTGCACACAGCACTTTACATGTAAATTGAGGTTATTTATATGTATGTGTATATGTGGGAAATGCAACTAGTGCACGTGTTTTCACCGGTTTTTTTTACAGAATAAAAAAGAATTGTTTTTACCTTATATGTTTAGGTAGGGTCTAATTAAACTTCCTGGCGGGGGGACAAGTTGGTGAGCTTCTTTTCCTTGACGGCGATTAACCAAGTAGGGTCTGGTCAGTTGTTCCGTTTAAGTGTTGCTCTCGAATTCCTCCAGTTAGTTAGTTCCAAAGATGCCGGTTGCGGTTGGTGGCGACGAAGCACCATGTAAAAGTGGAAGAAATGTGGGTTGCTAATCCGATGATGGCCGAGCTGAAATGCCAAGATTACTTTGGCCAAGGATCTTCCAAGGGGGTTGGTAGCCAAAGTAGTTTGGCTGTTGTTGTTGTTGCGGTTGTCGCTGTTGCTGCCAATTAGGTATGGCTGAAGAGGGGTGGTTGGCCAAGTTGGGTCTGGCCACGATCAGTTCACAGAAAAAAGGCAGGAGCTGTAAATTTTTGCGACTTTAATGTGCGCTGTATCATGCAACGTGCAACAGAATGTTGCATCGAGACAGGCAATCGAGCCGATGGAAGTGTAGCATACTTGTAGGTGCACGCGCTGGTTCCGGCTATTATGTTCGGTACTATAGGTTTCACTTTAGGTTTCTTCCTAGCCACTTGGTTGCTTTTCAATACATCACTCTTATTAATAAATCGCGCGTGGCTTTTCCTTAGATTCGATCAACACAAAGGGATAAGATAGACAGGAGACAAAAAGAGGGGAATAGAAAGAACAGGAGAGCTATCTCTATGCACTGGCTGCGCAAGATCTGGGCAGCCTAGGCTTCAGGTGCTGAGCTAGTGTTGTTGCTGCAGCTGGTGCCCACCCTACCGTGATCACCATGTTCCTATGGTTAAGTTTAACCTGTGATCCCAAAAAAATGTTTGAAGCTTTAAGAGTAATTCCACATTTCTCCCTTTAAACGATGCATGGCTCCGAATAAGAATCAACTTAGCAAGTCATAATCGAAACAAAATATAACGAATGTAAGCCGGCTCGAGGTCAGGTTTGTAGGAAAACAATTAATTCAGTTTTTTCCGATATATTTCGGTTGCTCATCGGCAACCGTCTTCCTGAAGACGAAATATATCGGAAAAAACTGAATTAATTGTTTTCCTAGCAACCTGACCTCGAGCCGGCTTACATTCGTTCTAAAATTAGAAAGATCGCCAAACACAAATCCTATAAAAACAAAATATTTGTTCCTAAGTTCAGTAGACTTCATAATGAATTTGGCTAGCCCAAAAATTAACAAAAATAGAACTTAATAAAATTAAACCTAGGCCATACTAAAATACAGTTTTATTTATACAACTTCATAGACTTCGATTATTACTCAAGAAAAATAAAGAAATTAATTTTGAAAATTTACTTACAGCAAAGAAAAATATTAAGTCATTTATCCAACTTTAACTTTTACAATCCCTAACACAAAAAATACTAAACCAAAATGTACCCTAAGCAAGTGTAAGATTATGTAGCTGAAACTCCAGAATATTTATATAAATTATGCATGATATATATAGGATATGATATATATATAAGATATAGAATATGATAAGATAGGCTTACATCAAGTTTGTAGTAATTAATTTAAGTTTAAGTAGCACTACTTCAAATATTTAAATATTTTGTTTCTTGTACCATGCAGTACAATTTTTTTGTTGTATAGTGTAGGTTGCTTGAACAAACTCCCAAAGCTTTCAGTAGCCCGAGTTGTTTACAATTTTCTTGCCGAGCTTTGGCTAAGGCTAAGTCGTACCAAAGTGCCAAAAGATCTGTTGCCTCCGCAATTCACAAAAGCAATGAAAAAGTTCCTCTTCTAAAAAGCGCTTAATGGTGTCTGCAGTGAACTTTTTTACAGGCGCCAAAAACGGGAACTTGGACAAATGGTCTACCACTACGAAAATGTCAATATGACCACGAACAGCTTCTGGAAAAATCGAAGGGACTGACTAGTGTTTCCCATAGGTGGCTTTAAAGGGATGTTAGGATGCTTGGTGGACTTGCAGATTTCACAGTGGTTCACGTAATTCCTTACATCTGAAACCATATTTGGCCAGAAATACAACCGCCTGAGTCTTTCTAGAATCTTATTGATTTCATTATGAGCGTGGTGAGGGTGTGCATGAGCCACTTTTAACGCTTCCGAAACCAGAGTCTGTGGAACCCAAAGTTTCCAACAAGAATCGTCAGATACTCTGTCGGCAGTACTATGCTCAGATCGGCGATATATATAATCGTCTACTACTTTCAAGTCTGGCATTTTCGACTGGTTGAGCAAAATGTTGTTTCTGATTTCGGAGTAGACGACTGATTGAAACTCGCATGACTGAAGATCTACGATTAGACTAGCGATTGACAACGCTGTCAAGTCTTCAGTGTGTGTTCGGGATAATGCATCCGGGACTACATTCTGGCTACCCTTCCTTTGTTGAATCTGAAACTCAAACCCCTGCAACTTAAGTGACCATCGGGCCAATCGAGAGCTGAGGTCGGCTTGAGTCATCAGCCACTTCAAAGAGGCGTGGTCGGTAATGATAGTAAACTCCTGACCTTCAATATAGGCCCTATATTTCTTTACGGCTAAAACTGCAGCATAGCACTCTTTTTCCGTGACTGTGTAGTTCCTCTGACATTTATTTAATTTCTTTGACATAAATGCAATTGGACTCATGCTTTTTCATGGTTTTTCTGCATTAATACTGCCCGTGTGACTTGCGTCAAAGAGCATAAAAAAAGGTAGCGAAAAATTTGGGCTATGCAAAACTGGAGCAGAAACCATTGCTGATTTCAAAGACTCAGATGCTTGCTGCGCTTCATTGGTCCAAGCAAATTTGCGCTTCTGCTTTAAGGTATCAGAGAGAGATGATGCTATCGCTGCGTAGTTCCTGATGAGTTTATGGTACCACCCCACCCCATTAATAGTGAAATTGGCGAGCGACAACTGAGATGAAACTATACCTAAAACCTCAAGATGGCGCTCAAAGGAGTCCGACACAATAAGCAAATCATCTAGATAGATGAACATCTCATTGCGTAAATGAGCAAGGACAGTCTTGTCCATAAGACGCGACATCGTCTGCGGAGAATTGGTCAGACCGAATGGCATAACGGTGAACTCATACAATGGGCATCCTGGCACCGTAAAGGCAGTCTTATCACGAGAATTTGGCTCAAGAAGAATTTGCCAAAAGGCATCCTTTAAGTCCAAGCTCGTTATAAACTTTTGGAAGCCTGCTCAGAATGCCATCGATAAGGGGCATAGGGAAAGCGTCTTTTACCGTCTTCCCAGTCCTTTTAACCAAAACCACAGGTGATGACCATGAACTGTTCGATTCTTGTATTACTCTAAGGTTAAGCATCCTGTCTAATTCTTCATACATCAGTTTTTCAGTTGCCGGCGACACCGCGTAGTGACGCTGCTTGATTGGCTTTGAGTCAGCCACATGAATTGTATGAGATATTAAAGACGTTCTAAACCTTGTTTCGAAAAAGAAGGAAATAAGCTGACGATTTTATTAAGTTCCTGCTGTTGATGGAACGACAATTTTTTAACATGGGGTCGTCAATTGCGGCTATATTACATTTCTGAGTCAACAGATGCATCGGTAATAGTTGGAAGCTGGCCCAAAAATCGATGCCAAGATACAGGTCTTCAGAAAAAGATGGGACAAGGTAGAAACAAATTTTATGTGTCTCTTCTCTACAGGTAACATCAGTAGATACTCGACCAATAATGTTTTGTCGATTGCCATCTGCAGTCGTTATACTAGATATTATTTTCTTATATTTTTGATCGTCCTGACAAAGTTCGGATGCGAATTTTCCTCCAATACAACTTATCGATGCACCTGTATCCAATAATCCAATTATGGTTCTTCCAAAAAGGCCAACCTGGGCGTGCGGACGAATATCGTGTGGCATTCCGATAACTGAAGCTAAATTAATTTTTGTCACCTCGGCGACGCTTTTTAAATAATATTCTACGAATTTGAGAGCGAGATTTAGCTGATTTAAAAAATTTAGGGGGTTGGCTGAGAGGATTATCTTGACTTACATTACTAGGTGCCACCGTTTGGTGCAAGAATTTGGTTGACTCTTTTAGTTTTCGGTGTTCGTCCCCTTTGAGACTACTTGTTTGCGTGCACTTTTCTGAAGTGCACGCGGCTGCTGGTTTTTAAGAGTATTCGCGCTACACTTGCGGCAATTTGGCATATAGATATCGGGGTTACCACAGCCGTAGCAGAACACTCGCCTACCTACCGTGCACCCTTGATATAGGTGACTTCTTCCCCCGCAATTCCAACAGGAAGCCTCTATAGCAGACAATTCGTAAGCCTCGTCGTCAGCGATCTCTTCTTCTGAGACCTCTTCGGATTGGCTAACTGTGGCTGCTGGTTCATACAAGATTTCGTGCTGGATCTCAGCTAAAAGATTGGCCCTGAGGGTCTCCACTAAGGCCGACTCAGACAGCTTATCTCTAAATGCAGCAATTACCACATAGAAATCGTAGAAGTTTTCATTTTCGCGTTGCTTGCGCAGCTCAATATTTGATCGGATATTTCTGACAGTCTGATCGTCTTTAAATTTACCTCTTAGTGCCAGACATAAGACAGGCCAGTGAATTTCTGCAACACTCTAATGTTTTTTTTTTTTGTATGCTTGGTTGGCATTTATTGGATCTTCTCTTAAAGAGACTAACAATAATTTTTCAAATCTTAATCTAGAGACTATTTTAAAAAAACTATCCCCTATTGGAGCTAGTTTGTGTTCTACGGCCCTTCAAGTCTGTCGCTGGGTTGGTAGGTCGTTTCTTCGCAGGCGAGAATGCGTTGCCAGCATGGTGAGAGATTTTGCAAGTTGGTTTGGGTGGGCAAGAAGCTTCTCAGAATATTTGCGATTAAGTTCCTCTATTTCAGTTTCAACCAGTGGGATGCTGAGGTCGTTGTGGATACAATGGTGCGAATGTACCATGGCGCTCCAGTGATGGTTCTTAGGATTCTCGACTGTGATCTTTGGAGGATATCCACGCTGCTCGCACAAGCACTTCCCCATAGCTGCGAGCCAATGGTCCAGACAGGCTTTATGATGCTCTTGTACAGTAATACTTTATATTCCAGCTTTAGTGGGGAACGGGAGTTAATTAGCCAGTGAAGGCTGTTGGCCTTAAGCTTTATCTGAGCAAAAAAAATGGCAGAGCAGTATTCGTGGTTTTCAAACGCAGTCCGAATATCTGAAGTTATGCGGTTGACTTGCTCAATAGTCCCGTGTTTAGCTCGAAATCCAAATTGGTGTGATGGAATGATATTTTGCGCATTGGAATCAATTTTACGGAGTAAGATCTTCTCAAAAAGTTTTGATAAGCAAGGTAGCAGACTAATTTGTCTATATGATGACGCTTGGGTTTTATTCTTTCCTGGTTTATGGATCATTATGATTGTGGACCATTGGGTTGGGAAGTATCCACATCGCAGTACTGCATTGAAAAGTCTTGAGATATATGTTATGGCAGGACTTGGAAGTTCCATAATCATTTTTGGCGTAATTAGATCATGTCCTGGCGCTTTTCTGGGTTGTAGATCTCCGATAGCATTTTTTATTTCAAGTGAATGAACTTTAATAGGGTCAGTTTGTGCGGCGATGGGAACCAATGGAAGTGCATGGCCATTAGTTGGTGGATTTGGCTGGAAGACATTTCTAAGGTGAAGTGCAAAGACATTTGCCTTCTCTTCGTCACTGCGGGCCCAACTTCCACTCTGGTCCCTTAAAGGCGTGTCCACCTTTGCAGGGGGCTTTATGCTTGCATGTGCTCTCCATAGGGGAAATTTGGTGCTTGTAGGCGATAGTTTTTCTATGTTACGGCTATGGGCTAGCTGCTCTTCCGCTTCGAGTACTTTGCGAAGTATGCGTTCCGCAAGTCTCAGACAATTTTTTGACGCAGGCGACCTATGGTGCTGCCATTCTCTTCTTGCACGCCGCTTTTCAGACACCAGTCGGTCTATGTAGCTGTTCGTTAATCTACTATCTTGCTTAGGTGTTATTGTTGTTGTTTGAGGGTTTGAATGATGAGCAGCAGCAGTAATGATAGAGTTGAGGGCTTGTACTGAGTTTTCAACGGGCTCAGCTCGATGTGACTGATGATATATTTTTTGTATTTGAGCCAGTTTGTCTTGTGTGAAGTCAGTCTCCGAGGATATTGTCTGATCTGAGGGCACTCAAGAAGGGTGAATATTATTGGAGAAGGTCTGACGACAAGTCTGCAAGGGCTTCTGCAGTTACCAGGTTTTGTGGAACTTTTCTTGTTATAGCAAAGTCTATAAGATCGGGTATTTTCTTTGGATCTGCTGGCCAGTATGTAGGCCCTCCCGGAGATACATAGTCGAGTTTGTTTGATGCGCGCGTGAGAACGTTGTAGAGTTGCTTCCACTTGGGATTAGTCAGTCTGGAGCCCCAGTGGGGATGTTTCGAGTTATAGTCACCCGCAGCGAAAAAGCGTTGACCAAGTGTATTAAAGAAATCTAGGAATTGTTTTTCTGATATCGCAAATCGTGGGGGACAGTAAACCGCAGACTGAGTGATATTGCCTCGTTTAGATTCTACGCATATCGATGTGGCTTGTAGGTAGGTTTCCGAATATCCCGTTAGAGGATAATATTTGATGCGGCTTCTGACTAGGATACCAGTTCCGCCATGGGCTTTACCATCTGGGTGATTTGTGCCGTAAAATGCATATCCCGATAATTGGAAATTATATCGGTCCGTCAGATGAGTTTCCGCAAGAAGCATTATGTCGATTTCATTGTCTTGGAGAAATTTGGATAACTCCACTTTGTGGCGAGGAATGCCATTTGCATTCCAGAGTGATACTCTCAGGAGAGCCATTATTTGGGTTGTTGCGAAGCGAGCAGTTGAATGAGAAGGCCTTGCATTCTCATCTGTTCTTGCATTGCGTTTTGCATATACACCATAAAATCTATCAGGGTTTGTTGTAACGATAGAAACATGGCTTCTAAGCTACTTTGGTTTGATGGTTGCTCCACATGTTTTGCTGTCAGAGTCGGCTCAGTTCGAGTTTCGTGTGAAATCGTTCCTTGTTTCAAGACGCTTGCGAAAGAAACGCTTTGGGTAGTAGTCGATGGGGCAAAAGACGATCTCGTAGCTTTTGTGAAGAAGACTCCAGGGGTCGATTGCGAGGGTGTATACGTATTAAGGTTTCCATTGGAACGAGCAAATTCCGTGAGCGTATTAATCCTGCTCTTCAGATCTTTGTATACTTGGCAACCTCTGTAGTTTGCGGTGTGGTTACCTCCACAGTTACTGCATTTTTTGACTGTTGGATCCTCCTTGTTTGCGGGGCATGAGGCAGTATTGTGCAGCTCTCCGCATGCCACACAAACAGATCGCAGAGCGCAGTAGGATTTGGTGTGTCCAAATTCTTGGCAATTGGTACATTGCACTGGATTTGTGCGCTTGTGCGGTTCCTCTACAGTTACTCTGCGGTGCAATAAGTAAGGTAGTTCGTAAATGGGGTGCACCTTATTTTTGTTAGGAGCTATGTCTTCCGGGCTCAGCTCAACTTTGAAAATCGGCTGGGGTTTTTTGTCTCTGTTTATTAGGTTTATTACGGACTTTACCTTAAATCCCTTTTCTTCCAAAGCATAAGCAACTTCCCTTGCAGGGACACTTGATTCAATACCTTTGATTACAACTTGTAGGCCTTTGCTACTTTTTAGTTGGTAGGTGTAGTAGCTTTTATGTTCAGCTCTTAAACATTTTTCGACAGCACGATAGTCGTCATCGTCTTGTTGTTGTTGCATTTGGGCATTGAGTTGGCTCAAAGCACGAGTGCTTATGAATGTCCATTAAAGTCTTTTATCGCGAGTCGAATGTTTTCGTTTTAACAACTGATTTTAAAGATTTTACAACGAATAAAACCGGAGCTCGACAAAAACACGTCGAAAGTTTTTGTTTTAACAACTGATTTTAAAGATTTTACAACGAATAAAACCGGAGCTCGACAAAAACACGTCTTCATACTTCAACCGACAGCGAGGTTGTTCGAATATTTTTCCATATTGCCTGCCGCAGCGCAAATCGGTAGCTGCGTTGCATTGCGAAAAGGTTTTACTTTATTTTGCAGATGACATCAGAATTTGTTTGCGACAGGTGCACCAATAAGTTGAGTAGAAATCCATGCGTTCGCGTTCCGTATTCGTCGTTCCTAAATTTAATTAAAATGATAAGATTGCCAATTCGATCTAATAAGATCGCATCACTAATTAAGAAAGATTGTTATCGGTTCGAGTGTGTCATCTCAAACCGGTATATTGGATATGTGTGTTTAAGAGCAGCAGCACGAGCTTTAATAAATGTGAAACTTGAGAAGTGAGAAATCAACCCCCAGTGTTCTCAAATATTTCCTAGAGCGATCTGGATAGCCACCCCACTTCTACATTTTGGTCCTTCGAGCCGGATAATAAATACGACTACAATCATCCCAGCAAGCAACAGTGGATCCAGCCCCAACAAAAAGAAAGATAAGTGCAAATTCTCCGAAATAAATGTGTATATTTCCAGCCGCAAATTTCCACTCCATTAGTTCTGCCAAGCCATTGGCCTTCGCATTGTTCTTGGCAAAATTCCGTACATAAATATACACATATATTTGCACATTCCAGTGCACTTTTTATTTGCTTATATAGATGTATGTATCTACTCCCGCTAAAATTGTCACAATCCTACATACATACATACATCCTCATATACATACACATACGATCGCTCCAAATATAACCATAAAAATCAAAGTCATTGCCTAAGGAGGGTGCCATATTAGTTGCTTACATACACTTACTGATCCAACGCAGCCAACAAATTCCGTACATAAATATACACATATATATGCACATTCCAATGCACTTTTATTTGCTTAAACAGATGTATGTAACTACTCCCGCTAAAATTGTCACAACATACATACATCCTCATATACACACACACACGATCGCTCGCAATATAACCATAAAATCAAAGTCATTGCCTAAGGAGGCTGCCATATTAGTTGCTTACATACACATACGGATCCAACGCAGCCAACAAATTCCGCGCCAAATATACACAAATACATCCATACATCTCAGATATATTTACACAAGTCGCCAAATATTCGATACACATACATAATCATCCAAAATCATTTTTTTTTTGCCCAAGTAAATACTAAAATATACCACAGAGGGGAAAGCAAGCAGCGATCCTGGTGCCATTCAGTTTTTTTTTTTAACATTAATAAAATTAACTGAAACCATAAATAAAAAGAAATTAAAAGAACCATCCCGCAATTTGTATTTTCACAAAATTTGTATTGGTTTTTTTTTTGTGCAGCGTTTCCACTGATCTGTTTTAACCCTACGAAAATTATTTGTCAGCAATTTTGTCTTCGGTGGAAAGACGAATATTCGAAAGAATTCCATAAGCGGAGTAAATGGCAAGATCCAGAGAAGGACATGAAGGTCGGCGATATGGTCGTCGTAAAAGAGGACAACCTTCCGTCCAATGAATGGCGCCTCGGGAGACTTCACGCGGTGTATCCTGGCGCCGATAATAGAGTTCGGGTGGTAGATATTAACACCACTCGTGGCGTTATTCGGCGACCGATCGCAAAGTTACTGTTCCTTCCTACCCAAAGCCCAGAACCTCAAGCATAATTCCAAATCCACAATTTTGTCCATTTTTGTCAATACGTTATTGTTTTACTCTAGATCCTAGTACTAATTTCTAATTTCCTTTACGTAATTCTACCATCCCGTTACAAAGATCAAGATGGCACCTCGTCCCCGGGATCCACGCGCTTTGGAGAGCAGACGTTCTCGAGGAATTCAATCCTTCCGTTGCCGAGTGTGCTCCGGAATCCATCCTCTTCGGAAGTGTAGGCGTTTTCTCCGCCTCAGTATCGAGAAGCGACTCCGCGCAGTATTGGGGAATAAGTACTGGGCAAACTGTCTGGCACATCAGCATTCGGGTGGATCATGCCGCAGCGGCGACAAATGTCGGATTTGCCATCAAAATCACCACTCGCTCTTGCACATGCGTGAGCGCCGACGATCTCCACATCCATCCGAGCGTCTACAATCTCCAAGGCCCTCGGAGCGCTCACGGGCCTCGTCGCGTAGCGATGTGATTCGATCCACGTCTTTAGCTGAGCGGTCCCAGTCTTGAATTCCGCCGCCATCCTTGACAGTCCTTTTTCAGCACCAGAGTACCAAGGTCCTGTACGACACAAAAGCACTACTCGATCCGTGCAAGCCCTTCAGCCTCATCGAGTCCACTTTGGCGTCGGCATTTCACCTCGCCACAACGAATGTTGGCTCCGAGAAGGTATGCACGGCCATGATACGGTCAGGACTACAGGCTGACCTTCGCTTGGAGGTGGTTCTGAAGGTTGTGCTAGAGCTCAGCATGAGTGGAATCAAAGTGCCCTTTGATTCATGTTTAAAAAATAAGGTTCTAGTAAATCAAGTCTGAAAATATTTTGAATCGAGTTAGTCAGCTCAAATTTATAATGACTCCAAACAGATCAAGCTCCAAACAGATCAAGCTCCAAATAGATCAAGCTCCAATCTGTGCTCCAGTGGTTCATTAGATCATATCAAGTCAAAAATTAAGTCAACACAAAAAAAATTTGTTACCATATTTCCCAACTGCGCAATTCGCTATACATCGCTACTTCCTCGAAGAACGCTGCTTCATTGTCGAGCTTAGATACGAGTTAAATATATATGCTTCCAAGGAAGTTTAATTGGCGCAGTTATGTAGAAACTGCACACCGCTGAATTGCTGGCCCCCAAAACCCACCCACTTATGCTCCTGATACAGCATTATTGGCTTCCAGTCGATGCATAACTACACCATGCGTAAATCTCCCATGTATAAAAACCTTGAAATTCTACCAGCTGATATAAAGACCATTTTCCGGCCTATACCATCCGTGTCGCCAATAAACTGGCGACAAACAAAATACGAACACTCAAAAGGCTCAGAAGGCGTCATCCGTCCGATCTATGGATTTACAGAAGGCGACCAACTTGCCGTTACCAAAATTGTGTTTTTTAAAACAAATATACGGAAATAAAATTAAACATAATATTATTTTGTTAAGTTATTATTTAAGAACATAATTTTTTTTATCATATCGTTTTTGGACTAAGCTCCTTTCATGGATTCTATAGACAAGAGACGGCTTATAAATTTTCCCTGATATATATAATGAATTGTCACGGACACATATGCACATTTTACAACATTGTCGGTCCACGCATCTGTTGTTATACTGTATCCAATTTGTTTACTTTTAATAAGAGTAATTTCGTTCTTAACCTTTTTAAACAGATCCTCATATAATTGGTCTACGTTCCTTGATAATGTAGTGGGATGAGGTATTATTGTTTTGGCTTTTAAATTTGAGCCGAACTTAGCTTCAAGCTGTATCATCGCATCAGCAAACTTTTCTAATCCAGAATCTGCCATTAATTGAAATGGTCGACAATTTTCGACTGCCCACTCAGTCGCGATTTTCACAACATGTTTTTTGCTGTCTGTGTCTACTTCAACAAGATTATCGGTTGAGTTGCCTTCGGAGGTTTTGAAGCATTTATGACGTGTCAAATTGGATGTGCTTTTATTAAATTTAAAAACACTGCAGCACTTTCTGCAGCCAACAAAGTTGGCGACCTCATTGCATTGATTGTCCAAAATTTTTCCAAATATATCCCAAACCTTACTTCTTCCGCTCTTTTGGCAAATCTTCAGTTCTCCTGAAATGAGCTTGCTTTTGATGCTTTCTGACTCGGTGGAATTCGATGAAAACTAATTTAAATTAAGGAAAACATTGAATTAGTAGAGTTACCTGTGGTGTCTTACCAACCGACTAAACGTTTAAACGTGCTATAAATTAAACTACCATTTACTATAGTTACTTACAGATTGGTTTAAGTCCAGTGCAGTCTCATTATTTAAATTATGCTCCATTTCTTATTTATGCTTTTTAATAGTTCTTGATTTTGCAATAAAATTAAAATTTTTAATGAAAACAAGTCAAGAAACTAATGACATTAAGGCTCTGAGCTGTTTGATCTATTCATATTGACATTGAACCCTATGAGCTATTGGAGTTGAGCATGAGCTGAGCTGAGCTGAACTATTTCAAACAGATCATATAGCTCATGCCTCATGTCATGAGCTATAGCTCATGCCTCATTTCATGAGCTATAATTCAATGAGTCAATAATTTTGTGAACTATGACTAGAAATTCATAGATAGATCAAATCAGTAAGAAAGTCAAGGGGAACTTTGATTCATCTCATGCAGGGCTCTAGGTTGTGCCCCAGTACGACTTTCGAACTCCTTTGCGCGCGCTAGATGATAGCGTCAAACGAAATTCAACAACTTGCATCTGGCTGACGAGCGTTTTTATCTCCCTTCGACGGTGTCTTTGGTGCTCGGAGCAGATATTTACCCGCGGATTATTCAGGCGGGCTTCGTAGCGAGTCAAGACGGGCTCCCAGTAGACCAAAGCACCTTTTTTGGCTGGATATTGTCTGGTTCTTGCCCTCGATAAGATCCAGGGCCAGTTTTTGTAGAGTCTTATATAGTCAAATCGTAGATTCCTAAACAACTGAAGTGCCTTTTCCATAGTTTAAGCTAGTCGTAACGTAGAGACCTAAGCGAATGAAGTCCTTGTCCTGAAACTTGAAAGATCTCTGAAAAATTCCTGTTCTTTTTTTGCATCGGAGAATGCAAGACGGCCGGGATGTTCGCGTTCCGTTTTCGTCGTTCCTAAATTTAAGTAAATTGATAAGATTGCCAATTCGATCTAATAAGATCGCATCACTAATTAAGAAAGATTGTTATCGGTTCGAGTGTGTTATCTCAAACCGGTATATTGGATATCTGTGTTTAAGCGCAGCAGCACGAGCTTTAATAATGTGAAACTTGAAAAGTGAGAAATCAAGCCCCAGTATTCTCAAATATTTCCTAGAGCGATCTGGATAGCCACCCCACTCCTACACACTGGAATGCAGTTTCTTAAACTTACACAAACTTTTAAGCCAACATCAGTCTCATGAATTTAAATGTAACTCTTTTATATCTGCAGTGCTTCGAAAACAGACTTATTTCAATGTTAGTTATCGCTCGCCCATCTTAAAAGTCGAATTCCTACGCATGGGGCCACAGATCTATTTCAGATGCATGTACGATAAATAGAAAGAATTCTAAGGTGGGCAGGTGTGGTACAGCGATTGGTGTGTGCCTGCTGTGCAAGAGGTTCGATAATGAATAAGATTTTTTTGAAACTTACACACTAGCCATTCGCACCAGCTTTAAGTAACTTTTTAAACTGGCGACATCTGAGTCCGTGAAATGAAAAGTTACAAAAAAGTTTTCGGTGATTGTGGGCCGATTAAAATTAATTCTTTTCAAATAAATCGGCTATATTCATGGTGTTTTCAATTTTGTTGACTTGAACTGAAGAACCAACAAAAATTTCATCGAATTAAATAGCCCCTATCGCGTTCTGAATTGTGCTGCCTAACATGACCATCTTGTACAGAATTCTTTATATAAATCCATTTTAACGCCGCTAATTAAAAGACGTTAAAGCCGCGATAGCTTTAGTCCAAAATAATCATGCAGGGCGATCGCTTGCTTAATTATGTTCAAATATATCAAATATATGTTCAAAAAAACAATACTAATATTTTTTAGGAATCAATTTGAGACAAAATCTATGCCTGCTTTACTCCAATAGCTCCGATTTTTTTTGCTATTGCTATAACACCAAATAGTGTTTTGATGGTAGTTTTTTTATGCTATTTCTATACTGCGGAATAAATGTTCAGCTCGGAGCAAAGCAATAGTGCTCCAGATAAAATTTGATGCTTATGCTACTGCTCTGCTCCTATCACAATCAGAGCAGTAGCAGGAGCAGAGCATTTTTTCTGGTTGCTATTGCTGCTTTATAGTAAGCAATTCAAACACTGAAAAATATAGGTTGATGCACAAACAGACAGCCCACGTAACTATTTTTATTCAGCTCTTTAACCTTTTTATACCCTGTTCCCATTGAAAATGTCCGCCTGTCTGTCCGTCCGTCGTTCCGTCTGTCTGTCTGTATGAATGCGTCGATCTTCGAGACTATAAGAGAAAGAGCCACAAATTTTTGCATGAAGGTAGATGTATGCCGTACGCAGATTAAGTTTGTTTCAGATTTGGAAAATTGCCCCGCCGTCCCCCTCTTATACCCAAAATAACGTTACATCCTAAACCTAAAAAACAGTCAGATCCACAATTTTCAAGTTAGTGTTAGTTTTCAAGTTTTGTGGTTTAGTATACATCAAGCAAGGTCCAATATTTATCTATTCTGAAAAGTACAATCAGATCGCACAAAAAACCCTCGAGCTATAAGCGAAACATTTGAGCTTGACGTTAGTTGGTGCTAAAGCCGCTAAATATTACTTAATAATGTACACCTTTTTAGTTGGATATGCAGATGACATAGCAGCAGTCATAACAATACGGGACACAGTACCCACGGCAGTCGGGGAACAAACCCACAAACCCACTGCCCAAGGATTGCCAATCCCGGCACACGGGAATCCATGTATGTATGTACATACCTATTTCTGCTTACTCTCCCTATCCTATGCATTTTTTCTCTAACTGAGCTGGCAACGCCGGACTGCCTGCTCAGACTCCTATTACTTCGCGCCGGTGATGTTGAATCTAACCCAGGGCCCCTAGTTTACATGTGCTCGGTGTGCGCTATGTGAATCACGCGAGGATGCAGAGAATGGTGCCACTTACGCTGTTCAGGCTTAGCGCGCTCCAGCGACCACCACCCGAATTTCTCATGCCCGGCATGCAACCCGGTGGACCATCACCCCACACACCACACACAGCCGCCTTATCCCCCCCGTAACCACACCCCTGCAGCACCACCACCTGCACCACGCCAACCCAGGGGTGGGTGAGCTTCGTCTCATCCTTAAAGACTTCAATGCCCACAGTAGCGCCTGGTTCTCTGCCCTAGGATGCGACACCAGAGGTGAGCTGCTCGAGGAGCAAATCGACGCCTCGGATTTCTGCAGTCCGGCCATGATCAAAAACACCACATGGCATGCTGACGTGGCTCTGGGCTCGGATCATCTCCCGATCACGATCCAAATCACAAAGGATGCGGACTTCATCACGTCTGAAAACCGCAATTTTGTGAACTTTGGTAAATTCGATTGGGAGAGTTTCGAGTCCAGCACGGAAGCTGAGTCCGCCCTGATACCGCCACCCACTTGTGTCCTTAAAGGAGAACGATGCTTCAGGGACGTTATCAACAAAGCGGCCAAACGCTGCATCCCTGCAGGTCGCATTCCCAAGCTCCGCCCCCTCTTCCCCACAGAAGCCCTACATCTTGTGGAAAGGAGAGACGACCTCAGGAAGATGGATGCCTCACTCCCAGATTTGAAGGCCTTAAATGAGGAAATCGCAAAACTTGTTAACGAGCATAGGAAAACCAAGTGGTTGCAAAAGCTCGAAGATCTGGACAAGGGGTCTAAGAAATTATGGAGCACAATAAAGCAGCTCACCAACCCCAGGAGGATTGATCTGGTAACCATCTCCTTTGATGCCACCACCCCCAACAATCCCACCAAATGCGCAACGGCCTTCAACAGGCAATTTGTTCCACACCCGGATCGCGCAGACAACGGGAAACGCAGGGCGTTAAGAACAATCCGCAATCTTCGCAATGACGACGACCCAATCTCCTTCAGCACGGATGAAGCTGTGAGAGCCATCAAAGATGCTAAACCATCCAGAGCGATTGGACCCGATAGAATCGCGACCATCATGCTAAAGTACATTGGGCCACTGGGAACAAGATTGCTGAAGCACATCCTCAACCTGAGCATCCAAACTATCACCATTCCCAGTATATGGAAAACTGGGAAAGTTATCCCAATCCTCAAAACAGCAAACCGGCTGAGCAAGAATCCTCCTACAGGCCTATCACCCTACTTTCGCCTGTGATCAAAATATTGGGGGCCCTGCTCCTCCCGACCCTCAAGGAACACCACCTGCCGGCTGACACCCAGCACGGCTTCAGGTCAGGCCGAAGCACTACGTCAGCCCTCTGCGAGCTCACGACAGCGATCACTTCAGGCCACGCTACTTTGCGACCTAGCACAAAGCTGCCTCCCGAACATGGCCAACAGATGGCTAGCGAACTACCTGTCCGGTTGCCAAGCCCGGGTTGAGTTTAGAGGAGCGCAGTCAAAAACCAGGATCGTTAAACAGGGAGTCCCTCAAGGTGGAGTACTCTCACCTTTGTTGTTTAACTTCAATGTCTCACAGTTCTTAACACCTCTGGAGAACGTGCAGCTCATTTGCTATGCAGAGGACTGCTCCATAATGTCCACAGGCAGAAACATCACGGAGATCGAGCAAAGGATCAACTCTTACCTGCCCTGTTTAGCGGACTTCCTCACAAACAGGAACCTAAGCCTGTCCGCACCAAAATCTTCTGCCACCATATTCACGACGTGGACCAAGGAGGTCACCAAGCCCCTGGACATACACATTATTGGGCACCCTATCCCTACTGTGAAATACCCGAAGATCCTCGGGGTCACATACGACCCTTTACTTACCTTCTCTAAGCATGCGGAAGATGTTACCAGGAGAGTGAGAAGCCGCACAAAGGTATTAAAAGCCATCTCGGGTAGTACCTGGGGCAAGGACAAGGAGACTATCGCCACCACTTACAAAGCTATTGGTAGGTCGAGGGTAAACAATGCGGCCCCGATATGGTCACCTGCCCTGAGTGACACTCAATGGCGTAATATGCAGCTGGCGCAAAATGCGGCCCTACGAGTGGCCACAGGATGCCACATCATGGCACATCCAGACCATCTCCACCAGGAGTCTGAGATTTTGCCAGTTATGCCAATACCTCATTGGATGCCTCATGGACTCACACCCCAACCACACATGCACCTCTGGCCCTATGACAAGCAGGAACCCGCCGGTACGTCACGACTTCAGAGTCGAGATGCCTGCTGTCAAACTCCTGCTGGACGACCATGAAGCCACCTCCAATGCATGCGCAGCAGCCAAGAAGGATGCGCACACGAATATGGTGTCCAGCACGATTGCCCGATACCAGGACAATATCGTTCTGGGGGCAGGCCACCCCCCATTAATCCAGCCGAAGAAACTCTCCCCAGACATGTTAGGGCCACTCTGTCCCAACTGCGTTCCGGGAAGAGCAGCTTCCTGAACAGCTATCTGGCGCATAAACCCAGAAGTAGCTGATGCTTGCCCGAAGTGTGGCATTGGTCCACATGACACCAAGCACCTCTTCAGCTGTTCCCTAGCCCCCACTACTCTCACTCCACTAGATCTCTGGACCCAACCAGTCGAGGTAACCTCCTTCCACTACCTGGATAGGGTATAGTTTCAAAATCATCTTTTTAATCTTTACCCTCCCCTTTCCTTTCTTTTCCATGTTCTTTCTATGTACATACGGATCAACCCACCAGCCGTTACAACAACAACAACGATACGGGACACTAAGTACGCACAGCGTAACTAACTCAGGTGATGACAAGGGTTAAGGATTGGCTGGACTCGCACGGTTTACAGCTGGCGACAGAAAAAACAGAATTACTGCTAGTCACCGGACGACAGATCCCGCTAGAGATGGACTTGAGAGTAGATGACAGAACCGTATGGACACAGAGAGTGATTAAATAACTGGGAGTCAGGCTTGACTCATAATTGACCTTCAGAGCACTGATACAGCATGCTAAGACCAGGGTTGCCGAGGCTACAAAGTCACTCAGCAGGCTAATGGCAAACACAGGTGGAACGATTCAGACTAGACGGAAATTCTTGATGGAGGTAAATAATGCAATCCTGCTGTATGGCAGTGCGGTCTGGGCAGATACTCTAAAGCCAAAATGCAGATTAAATGCATTGCTTGCAGTCCAAAGGACAACTGCGCTGAGGATAATTAGTGCATACCGCACTGCATCAGGAGCGGCTGCACAAGTCATTGCAGGAGTGATCCCGAGCGACCTACTAGCAAGTGAGCACAAACAGATCAATAGGAAGCGACAAACGAGAGAAGCTCCAATATAATTTCGGGAAATCTGTAGGGAAGAAACTATTGCGCAGTGTCAAGACAGATGGGCAGCCGAGAGCACTGGCAGGTGGACGGCCAAGCTCTTACCAGACGTTAGAGCATGGGTCCAAGGGAAGCACGTCCAATCGATGTGGACTACTACATCACACAAATGCTAACAGGACACGGATATTTTAGCACCTATCTGCACAAGATAGGGAAAAGCACAACGCCTAGCTGTGCTTATGGCGATGCCGAATTGGACAAATTAGAGCATAGTTCACTCTTCCACTGTGAACGTTTTGCCTCAAAACGTAATGGGCTAGCGCAGGTGATTGGATATGTTACACCAGAACACGTCGTTGCCAAAATGACTTATAGCAAGGGAAAATGAACAGAAGTAACCAAATTCGTTGGCGAAACTCTGCGACTGAAGAAGAAAGCCTTGGATGAAAGAACATAAGGCAGGGGGTCTGGACGCAGACAAATTATTGGAGCGCATGGCGCGTAAATGTGCCCATTTTAAAGCGGGAGACCCACATACCCAACTGCGACGGCAGCCTGGGAAATGCATAAGGCATTTTCCACTCCTCACCCCCCGAAAAAAATTAATAATGTAGCCTACTTTCAAGATGAACCTTTAATAGCTGTTGCATAACCCGGTTACATTCAAATTCAAAAACAAATAAATGAAAACAAATAAACAGTGTATTTTGTAGTCGGGGCACTCGAATGCAGCGCCCTTAATTGTTAGATTTTTCTTACGGACTCTCCCACTCAACTCGCACTAAGGGAACATTTTAAACAATTGTTAAATGGAGATACACGAAATTGAGCGAGATGGAAAACTGCTCACAATAACAAAAATTTGCGATTAGGCCATGGTAGAAATCGATTTATGACTATCGATAGCATGAGTGGTGGTGCTCATCATCTGTTTTTGTTATGTGAAATGACACAAAACAAGTAGGAACTAGTACATTATCGATTACAAAAATTGGCGAACTTCGGAGCGGTCGAAATTGAAATCGTACGAACTTCCTGAAATCCCAAGTATATATAATTAAATCTTGAAGTTGTCAACGAATATCGATACCTGGGACTGTGCCTCACCCTAGGCATGACTTTTTATCGGGTGTGTCCCAGAAATCTCTAGAGATTGTCGTGTAAACGCTTTCATTTTGAGCTAGAACTGCTTGCCTTTATATGTGAAATGTCTCCAAAATGCTGGGCTACTAGATTAGATGACAAAAGTTGAGAGATTTGAAACCGACTGTTCAAGGCCAAGTTAGTTTGATGCGTACGGTTACCTTTCTCTGTTATTGCTGTCACTTTAAATATAAAGTTCTCCTAGTTTAGTTCAAAGTTTAATCGTTTTTACAAAAATATCTAGAGTTTTCTGGGACACCCCCGTATTATCAGCTTTAGAGCAACTATGTGCCACACACTAAAAGAGTTTAGGCTGATCAAGTTGGGAAAATCTATTCTGTCGCTCCATAAATCGCACGCTATGCTTAAAAGAGAGTCTGCAATATCAACAAAGCTTCGATTTGCGATACAAGGCGATACACGGCGATTTGCAAACAAGTAAAGCATCTAGTCTTAATTATTTAAAATTTTTGTTTTTGAGTTCACTTATATAAAAATTCAAAATGAAAGAAGGTACATAAGAAACTTACCAGAAGTTCCGAGTCCAGAAAATGTCAATATTGAATCAAAAACTTGCACCATTGCTGATTCATCTTGGTCCGAAAGATTGCTTAGACAAAATGGAATTTGTTGCTTACTAAAAGCCCAAAACGAATGAGTAAAACCTTTATATGTTTCTCCATGATCATGTGCACCAGTTCTTTGCTCTGTTCTCATTTTTTCAATTCGATTTTTAGAGAGACGCCTTAGAGTATTTCTTAAAAATCCACCAGATTCCTGTGGCTTTCTAACTAAATCCATATCAACTAATTGCCTTCGACAAATGACAACATTTTGGTAAAGTCGAGCTCTATCTTCATTAGTTATTGTTTTACTTTTTTTTGAGCCATCAAATATGTTTAATATCCAATTCGACAATGCCGGATAGTAAGAAATAATTAAGGATCCAATTTCATTTTTTTGTAATGTTTCAAAGACAAAACATTTTTGGGTTTCCAACATAGAGCTTCCATCACGAGAATGTTTGGGCAAATGTTGAGTGCTACGGTTAAGCGATATAGTTATAAAACTATCACTCGGATCAAGCATTATAGATTCAATATCAACATATTTAAACTGGTAAATAACAAACTTATCTTCAGGATGAATAAACATGATTCCATCACAGTTAACTCCAAGGATAATGTTATTCACGAAATTCCAGTAGCCCTTGTAAATTACGCCAAACATTGTTGTTCCGTAGAGTGGATATTGCATCACGCAACTTAAATATAAAACTTTAGCTGTTAACTCATTTCTTGAGGATCCATATTGTCGATGAGCTTGGGCAAGAATGGGAATCCAAAAATGCTGTTCTCTTGTTTTTGATATTCGACTAGGTAAAAAGTTATTAATGTCACAGTAATATTCTGGTTTGGGTTGATTTGAGGGATCTCCTAATGCTACTTGAGCTTGCAATCCAGCTAATTGAAGCGCGACCTTTTCACTCACAGGAAAGTCATCACACTGAAATGAAAGAAGAAAATATGACTTGGTATTAAAAATAAAAAAGGGGAATTAAAGTATGCATAAGACAACAAAATGAAGGCCGATACCATTTTTTAATTCGTTACTCGTAAATAAACGAGAGCGAAAGTTCAAGTCGGCCCTGCCCGACTTTGAAATACTCGTTACTCGGGTCAATTAGTGTTTAATTAACTCAAGCGGCTCAGATAAGTATGCAACATTTTTTTAGCTCTGCCTTTATTATCCGATCTTTATGAAAATTTGATAGTTTGTGCAGACAATGGGTTAGGTTAGGTTTGAGAGGCTGAGGCCGAGTTCACCCAGAGGCCTTTTGGCCCATTGTGATGCCTAGTAAGGGGTTGGGGGTTTGGGAGGGGTAGTGGGTAGTCTGTATTGACGGTCAGATTCTGCGCAAAATCTCTATTTAAACCATTTTGAGGAATCCACAAAAAGAGCCAAGTCTTCTAAAAGCACATTTGCCAGATTGTTCAGGTCTTCAAAGAATGGTTTGCCCAGATGCTGGGTTCGTTTCCTAAGAAGTGCAGGGCAGTCGCAGAGAAGGTGATGGATGCTTTCTATTTCCTCCTCGTTCCCACAGCTGCGGCAGAAGTCATGGTGGGGCACGCGCATCCTGGTGGCCATTTGACCGCAGTGCAGTGCAGTTGACTGCAGTGCCCCGTTATGACTCCTACCATAGTTCTCATCCTGTTCTTGCTAAAGTGTAGGAGTTGGGAAGGTCTTTTAGGTGAGTATCTTGGCCAGAGTAATCGGGAGATGTGACAACCGGGTGCGAGGTTCCATTGTCGTTCTTCCCTACCTCTGGCCTCCACATCAATTCCGTCATGATGTTCTGCAGGGGTCTTTAAATGTCCGTTACCGCCTGCGTCGCTGGCAGCGCTGAGCCGATCCTAGCGCATTCGTCTGCTCCCTCGTTGCCCGGTATGCCTGCGTGACCAGGTACCCAGACGAGGGTGATAGAGTGCTGTTGGATTTGGTTCAGTGCTGTCGCCGTGCTGCGGACTGGGACGCTCTTAGTGGCGTTTGATGACAGAGCCTTAATAGCCGCCTGGCTGTCGACCAAGATTGAAATGTTCCTAGCCGCCTGCCAGATAGCATAAATCTCTGCCTGGAAAACGCTACACCAGTTTGGTAGACGGAATGAGAGCTGTGTCGGAAGTTCTTCTGAGAAGATGCCTGCTCCTGTGCCTTCATCCGTTTTTGAACCGTCTGTATAGATGGATAGCTCGTTCTCCCTGATGGTAGTGTCTTGCTTCCATTCCTCTCTCTTCGGATTCCATTTCCATTTCTGAACTGGTATGCAGTATTCACTTCCCTTTGCCTCTGCACTTATTCCTACTTCCTGTATGATACTTCTGTGGCCTAAAGTATATGTTTTAAGAAGTTTCAGTTCCCGTAGTCTTACTGCGCTTCTCGAAGCTTCATACTTCAGGAAAGTGTCTACTGTTTCCAGGTTCAGAATTACATCCAGGGCTGCCTGGGGGGTGGATCGCAGGGATCCTGTAATGCCCAAGCAAGCTGCTCTTTGTACCTTATGGAGGTTGTTTAGGTGGGATTTGGTGTTGGCCGACTTCCACCATACCAGCGCTCCATAGGTAAGGATAGGTCTGACGACCGCTGTTTATAACCAATGAATGATATACGGTTGCAGGCCCCACTTCCTACCAAAGGTCTTTTTGCAGGCAAACTACGCGCCTTATGCCTTCTGCATTCTTTCCTCAGAGTTTCTCTTCCAAGAGAGCTTTGAGTCAAGAATGACGCCCAGATACTTCGCTTCGTTGACCCGATTGAGCTGCGTTCCCCCAATGGATGGGATTGTGAACTCAGGGATCTTGTATCTCCTTGTGAACAGCACCGGTTGGGTTTTCTGTGGGTTAACCCCTAGACCGTTCTGCTGTGCCGATCTAAGGGTTCTAGCAAGAGCAGATTCTAATAGCTCACTGAATGGGGGTAAGAATTTACCCGTTACCATTAGAACCAGGTCATCTGCATATGCTGTCACCCTACATCTGTTACACTTCAAGGTAAGAAGAAGCTCGTTGAGAACCAGGTTCCAAAGAAGCGGGGATATGACTCCTCCATGCGGAGTGCCTCTCGATGTTCTTCTTCTTACGTTGCCTGCACAGAGAATGGAGTTGATCACTCGGCTGCTAAGCATGTTCCTTAGCCAGTGAGTAATCATGGGGTGTGAGCCGATATTAGCAAGAACTGCCGACTCGGTCCTGACGTTGTTAAAAGCTCCATCGATGTCGAGGAAGGCCGCCAACGCAAACTCCTTCTGATTCAGCGATTCCTCAATGCTCCCTACCACTTCATGTAGTGCGGTGTTAACAGATCTACCCTTAAAGTAGGCATGCTGCGCACCGCTGAACATTCGTGGTGTGAGCTTCCTTCTCAGGTGGAGGTTCAAGAGTCTTTCCATCGTTTTCAGAAAAAACGATGATTGACTGGTGGGTCTGTAGTCTTTCTGAGAGTTGTGGTTTATCTTCCCTGCCTTGGGGATGAAGACCACTCTCACCTCTCGCCAGCTTTCTGGGATGTACCCCGTGAGGAGACAACCCTTGAAGATCTTGGTCAGCCATGGCAGTAGATTCAAGATCGATACTTGCAGCATGACTGGTGGGATGTCATCCGGTCCTGGTGATTTAAGCGGTTGGAATGACTTGATAGCCCAGATTATCTTTTCTTCAGTGATGATTTCGTCAATCATCGTCGTGTCTCTTTCCCCATGTGCCTCTCTGATTTGTAGCTCAGTTGACCCGACCTCTGGTTCAGTATCTAGGCAACCTGGAAAATGTGTGTACACGAGCAGTTCCCGAGACTCTTGGCTGTTTTTTGCATACGTTCCGTCCGGGTTATATAGTAACTCCGGGTTGGATGGATCTTTAACCAGCACACTCGCAAAATTTAGCCCAAAAGTCTTTTCTTGCCTTCCGACACGCCCTTTTGAATTTCGAAAAACCCATTCGGTAGGCGTGCCAGTCTTCTTGCTTGTTGGTCGATTTTGCTTTATTGAAGAGCTTTCTCGTATCCTTCCTAGACTCCGTTGTCCACCACACTTTGTGGTTGGGCTTTGGTGGTCGACTAACCGGGCAGGATTTAAGAAACGCTCTGCTTATCACGTCTGTTATTGTCAGGGTGCAATCTTCAACTGCGCCAGGCTGCAACCACCCTACGTCCGGAGGATCGGGGAGTGTTTGATTGACTGTTCTTGCGAATTTTTCCCAGTTTGTTCTTTTAGGGTTTCTATAGGGAGTTGGTTTCTCTCTGCACCAGTTGACATCGAACAGTATCCTGTAGTGGTCCGAAAAGAAGCACTTGGTGGATACATGCCAGTTGTCAACGGTCATAGAGCCTCTGCTTAGCGCTACGGTTATGTCTATAACCAGAGCACGATACTTATTCCGGAAAAAAGGGGTGTTCTCCCCTGTTACACAGAATAAGGTTTGTGCTCAAAATGTAGTCCAGCAGTGCCTCTCCTCGATCGCTAATGCCCGTACTACCCCATATAGAGTGGTGGGCATTCGCATCGCACCCCAGGACAGCTTCGATGCCCTCTTTCTGCGCGTGCCGAATGAAGGCTCTGATTGTTTCTGATGGGGGATCCTTTTCCTGAGGTCCTTGTCGCTAAAACGAGAAGAGAAAAGCACGTTAAGCTCGGTTCTTGCCACGATACATGTTTTCGGCTTACCAACGTTTCTGGGGAAGAGGAGATGGTATCCGCGAGCACTCAGTCCACGAACCCTTTCACCTAGGATCTTGGGTTCCTGGACGAGTGCAACATAAACCCTCTCCTCCTCCATGAATCGTAGAAGGCCAACAGAGGGTAGCATGGAGTGATGCAGATTAATCTGCACCACCCTTAGATTGTTCTGTTGACCTAACACCCTAGCTCAGAATTATTGCACGGAGGCAGCCCAATCCAAGCTTCATCTGGCCTTGCTTCTTCAGGATGAGACTCTTGGATTCCCGACCAATGATGATCCAGAGATCCTTGGCGTTTCCTTTGTCTCTTGCCAGTCCTCTCAGGATGGTCCAGTCGTCGGTTCCGTTCTCCTGGTTCGGACCTTTGATCTTATTTAGTATGGTTCGGTCCTTCTGGATTGGGGGTTGGATCCATAGCTTCATGACCGAAGGTACAGGAACTTGGTCCGGTGGTACGACTTCAATTTTTTGATCCAGGCCAAAGTTCATCAAAGCCGTGAATTCTGTCGGTGAGTAATCTCAAGGACTCCTCGTTGACACAAGCCACGACCTTAGAGTCTTTACACCACTTGACGCCATTAAACTCAGCTAGGAATGAATCTTCGCCTCGTGTCATGGCATCGTGGATGGCCTGCATGATGACTCCCTCCAGGATGAGCCAGTTATCGGGTGAAAGCTTCCCTTCCGGGTTGTCGATAATGGCTATCATAAGCTCCGGTTTTGGGCTTAAGCTGGCCAGAAAGTCTTCTGGTCTTCTTCGCTTGTTTTCCAGGGCCTTGGATGAGTCATCGGATCTTTGCCGCTTTGAAATTCCACCCCTTCCGCCATCCGGTCCCTCCTTTTGGGAAAGTGTGGTCGAAGTAGGGGGTGATCTTCTGCGGTGCTTCTTGTCCCCAATGAATGCTTTGGCTGCCTTGGACGTGGACGGAGATTCCGTCTTTGTCGCAGTTTCCGGTGCTTCCATTTGGGCCTTCGTACTCTGTGCTGGTGCTTGGTCCGAGCTATCCTTAAACAGCCGGTTGTTGCGGCGCACTTTGTACTCGTGCATCTTCATGGTGGCCCTAGATCTTCTAGTTTCTGAGATCTAGGTGTCCAAACAGACAAACGGACAGACGGACATGTCTTTATCGACTCGACTATTGATGCTGATCAAGTATATAAATTGTATGGGGTCGGAGATGCTTCTTTTTGCCTGCTACATTTATTTGCACGACCTTAGAATACCCTTTTTTACTCTTCGAGTAACGGGTATAAAAGGGTGCACTAAGTTCGTTTCTATGTATTAAAACTACAGTAGAAATTCAGGGCAGTAAATTACTCAATTTTTGGGAAAATGTACCATCACTTACATTTAGAGCCCTTAAAAATTCGTTTGTTTCGAAGCGTTTGGTTGACCTCGAGGAACCTAGCAGAAAGCGGCGACAATTTAGTAGAAAATCAGAGATTAGGAAAGAAATGACGAAACGTTTTCGCAGTCCCTCTTCTCTGCCAAGGTTTTATTTCTTACGCATTGGATGAATCTCCGAAAGTCGAAGTCGAATGCTATGCTGCCTTGGTTCTTTTCGTCGCTGCATAGCAAACCGACTGCGTGCGACTGAGACAGGTTCATTGCCAAAATTACCATTACCTTAAGCAAACGAATTCAAACCCCTGCCTTTCGTAAAGCAGCTCCATCATACCGATTAACATGGAGAGAGCAACAGTGCAATTTAAAAGCAAGCAACCTGTTTGAGTTTGGCTTTGCCATGCTGATTCTTGCGCTGCTCTGTGCAAGCTCACTTTAATTTTAAACGAGTCGATTGTTCATCTTCGGGTTTACACAATAAATAAATGGAATAGTTTAAGAACAAGACTGTGCAAAACATATATTATTATACCCTTGCAAAGGGTATATTGAAATTGTCGCATAGAAAGATGCATTTCCGACCACATAAAGTATATATATTCTTGATCAGCATGACGAGCTGAGTCGATATAGTCATGTCCGTCCGTCCGTCTGTTTCTATGCTCTCTCCTCCGTAAGTTTAAAAGCTATCACCACCAAACTTCGCACGAAGTATCCAAATAAGCTGCACATTTGTGTTTTTTTTTTTTTTTTTGCAATCGTTCCCAAACTCCTTATTTACTTATATTTACTTTATTTTAAATGCTTCTCCTTAATTCTGCCAAATTTGGTCGAGATCGGACATCTATATAGTAAAGATGTCATACAAAAGTAGAGTCAGAAAAGTAGTCTAATTGGGAAAAACTTGTGTGTTTTCAGTGGATATGTCCTTCAAATTAGTTAGAAAAAGTGCTGCAAGGGTATACAAACTTCGGCCGAGCCGAAGTTAACTTTCCTCTATTTTTATTATTGGAGTATATCTTAATTATGGATTTGTAAGGATGTGTAGGATTATTTATGTTATTTCAATGGTGTATAGGTCTCATATTCTTATATACATAATTATGGTTCCTAATTGGAGTGGGTGCGCTGGTAATAGGTTAAATCAAACAGCTATGTTTAATTTTCATCAAATGAATCCGACAGGGTAGAAGAGCTTTGCAATGATTAAAGTTCTTAGCACGCAAAAAACTGTCTTAAAAATCTGTCACATAAATGCACATAGCTTTGCAAATGTTTCTAAATTCGAATGTAAATGCTGTGTGTGTCTCTGAAACATGGTTCGAGTCTTTCGTATGATAGATTTGACTTGTTCCGTTGTGATCGTGAGCAATCAATTTGCTGGTAGTCCAATAGAATATCTATTTTTCCAGATAGTTAGTAGTAATGACTTGACAAAGACCCTAGTTGGCTGCTTATGTAAATCACATTGTTGAACCCTAATAACTCTGATACTCTGCTTTATGTATTTTTTGTCAATAACCCTAAAAATATACTGCTTAATGCAGGGATGCAAACCACTTGAAAATAAGTACTGGTTTGGTTCAGTGGTTCACACAGAGACCGAACCACCGGTTCGGTTCATAACATTGATTATGGAGCTAACTGAACCGTGGTTTCGGTTCGGCTCAGTGGTTCATAAGGGCACACTACGAAATATTACTATTTCTGTCTTAAGTAATGTGAATAATCCACTTAAACATCTTTAAAATCCCAAAAAGAATGTAAAAAATGTATGATGTCGAACTTGCAAGATTCGTCTATAAGTTCCAAAAGGAATGCCCCTTAAAATCCGAGAGCTGGAACACATCCTATTTATCATGTTACATGAGAAAAGCTCTCCTGGCTAAGATTGAGTTAAGGAAAATAAAGGGAAAGAAGAAGACCACAAATCAGCTATCAACTTCCAAGAAAAGAAGGCAGATTCATGTCAGGAATTTTCAGAGATCGGCGAGCAATTGCAGAAGATTACATGATGGAAGTTTAAAACTGATGAGCGAATTCACTATGGCAAACAAAACTAATAGCTCTGGTGCGTCTCAGAAACAGATTGCGCTTCCTGTCCCAGATCATGGCCAAAGTCCACCATTTCGAATATTTTATTTCTAAGCATTTCAATGTAGTCCCAAAGTCGATTTTTTTAAAATATATTAATAACTTGAGAACTAGACAAGATTTTTTAGTCTATTTTTTTGCATTCGATTATGGTAGTAGTAGTAGTAGTAGATTTATTTTCAGACCATTTGTTGACATTGGCCGTAGTTTGCTGTCATTCATATTTACATACAAAGGATTCATTTTAAATGTTTAAATTTATTTTAGTTTCCGGATCTTAAGAGACTAGGGAAATTCTAATATAATTTGCTGTCGGTATTTCAGCGCTTCGAAGATATAATTTGCCAGTAAGGTCCAGTTCCATCCATTTAAAATTTTAATTACTTCTGCTGTATTAAGAGAAATACAAATCTTATTTCTGCCAGGATTGGACATTTGGCCAAGAAATGGAAGGCGTCCTCGATTCATTCGATTATATAACATCAATGGAAACTTGGACTGGGAAAAGTGGGCGTGCCAACGGCCTTCCATGATAAAAACTCCAAACCGGCGCTGCGGAATCAGCGCCAACATCCGAAGAAAACGGGCCGCACTCCTGGCCCGTGTGAACTCACAACCAACACCACCCTGGAACGAAGCCTCCATCATCTGGCAAGATATATTTAAGCTGGAGGAAGAACAAAGAAAAAGGAGAGAAGCAGCGCAGCAAAACCAACAGCAGCTACAACAGTAAAATAAAATAAACACCAACTAAACAAAATAAAAAGGGAGTGCCTAAATTGGGCAACCCTGCGCTACATTCGCCACAAGAACAACAAAAAATTCATGTAAACATACGTATGAACAACATACGCAGACATCTAACCATAAGTATACCACATGTTAGAGGAGATCAACCATATTACAGTTAATCTCTTCTCTTATATTCCAATCCCTAGGTGGGACATAGGGCATCAACTACTCCTCTCCAGCGAACTCTGTTGTTAGCCGTCGCTTTTAGTTCTCCCCAACTTTTCCTGATGCTTTTCGCCTCTCTACCGACAGTCCTCCTCCAAGTTTCTTTGGGTCTGCCAGGTGCCCTCCCGAGTCCGTCCAACGGGTTCCACTCCATTGCCTTCCTTGCGATGGTGTTCGGGTTCTTTCGCAATGTGTGCCCTATACAACTCCATTTCATTCTGCGTATTACCATGCCGACACTCTCCATTTTCGCTCGAATGAGTAGGTCGGGATTTCGTATTCTGTTAGGCCAGAATATGCAGAATATGCGACAGAATATGCAGGGATTGGGTGGAAAGGATGCTGAGTGCTTTCGTCTTTGCCTTGTTAATGTTGAGGCCTGCCGATCTAGCTGAGATGTCCAGGTCGGCTAGTGCAGTTGCCAGGTTGCTTAGAACATTTGCCAGAAGGCATATATCGTCTGCATAGTTCAGATGCCGCAGTCTTGAATTCATCGACCACATTATGCCGCTGTTGTTGGGAGCAGGACGCATTGTAGCGAACACATCTGCGACCACCATTATAAACAGAATGGGCGACAGAGCACATCCCTGCCGAACGCCGCTCACGACTGGAAAAGGCTGCGAAAGCATTCCATCGTGAAGCACTCTACACTGGGCGCTGTCGTATGTCGCTCTGATTAGGGAAATAAGTTTTTCCGGTATCCTCTCCTCCGCAACCCATGCCATATGCACTCCCTGCTTACGCTGTCGAAGGCCTTAGCGAAGTCCACAAAGGCCAAGTGCAATTCTGATCTGTATTCGGTGCATTGCTCGATCAAGATGCGCACCGTGTTTATTTGGTCCGTGCACGACGAGCCCTTTCTGAATCCGGCTTGCTCTTCTCCTATGGTGTCCATGATGGTGTCTCTCAGGCGATCCAAAACTATCTTGGCTACGAGCTTTGAGATGGTTGGCAGCACACATATTCCACGCCAGTTGTCGCATTCGCGCAGGTCGCCCTTTTTGGGGATTTTCACCAGGATGCCCTCAAACCATTCCGAGGGGAGCTCTTCATTTTCCCACGCACGTTTTATTACCGGGTACAGTAAGTCCACCGCCGCTGCCGGTTGGCATTTGAAGAACTCAGTCGGAATGCCGTCAACCCCGGCTGCTTTGTTGTCGGGCAGCGATTGAATGGCCGTTAGGATTTCTGGTTTTGTGGGTGCTGTTGTCCTTACCCTGTGGTGGCTAGAAATCTGTGGCAGCTCGGTAAAAAGTCGAGACGCAGCCGTAGATACCTCACAGTTAAGGACTGCTGCAAAGTGCGATCTCCATCTGATCAACTGATCCTTTCCAGTCGTAAGGTACCTTCCATCTGTGTCCTTAATTGGGCGCTCCGCATTCGTCTTTCTACCTAATATTTCGCTGGTCGCCTTATATACGGTTTTGAGATCGCCGTTTGCTGCTGCGTTTTCCGCCTTTTCTGCGAGATTGTTGATGCGGCTCTTTTTGTCCCGGTGCACGCTTCTTTTGATCTCGCGGTTCTTGGCGCGATATTCCTCTTTCATGGCCGTTAATTGGTGTGGTGGGTTCGGAGTCTGCAGTTTCTGCCTAATCTCCGCACGTTGCTTAATCAGAGCCCATGTCCATTCGCTCATCCAAGAGCGGTGACCTCTGGGGACTTTACCAATTATGCTGTTGCCAACATCAAGGTTAATTTCCTTGACTTTGTCTCATTTCTCATCTGCTGTTGCGCCATCGCTCAGCACCAATGATCCTACCCTCTGATTAAGCGCCTCCTTAAAGCTGTCCTTAACTGCCGTTTGCTTCAGTCGGTCGGTGAAGTATTTCACCTTTGGTCTCACATTTTCAGACTTATCGATCGCGGCCGTCCTAAGCCTTATGACCGCTACCATTAGATGATGGTCGTAGCAGTTACCTATGTCCGCTGCTCTTTTGCTGCGCACATCCATTAGGCACCCACGAAAACGGCGCGACATAGCCACGTGGTCTATCTGATTTTGATATTCACCAGAGGGCTACACCCAGGACACTTTGTGTGCGGTTTTATGCTGGAATATGGTTCCCCCAATTACAAGTTGGTTCGTTGAGCAAAATTCAGCAAAGCGGACTCCGTTCTCGTTGCGGTCGCCGACTCCGTGCTTTCCCATAATATGGCTTAAGCTGTTGTTACAAGATCCGACTTTTGCGTTAAAGTCTCCCATCACGATAATGATATCTCCACGGGGAATTTTCTTGTAAGCCCCATCCAGTAGGCTGTAAAAGTCGTCCTTGTCATCTTGGGAAGCTTGCTCCATTGGAGCATACGATTGCAGGATGCTGATGTTCCGCACCTTGCTTCTGTATCTGGCGTATATTATCCGCGCAGACACTGCCTTCCAGTCTAACATACTTTCGTGAGCAGAGTGAGACATCATAATTCCTACTCCGGCCTCACGGGTTTCTCCATCATATTTTCCAGCGTAGATCATCTTTGATTTTCCAGTGGAGGAAACATACTGGCCGCTGCCGGTCCATCGGGTTTCGCTTACTCCAAGAATGTCCATATTATATATGCAGAATTCGGCTTCAAGTTGCAGATATCTGGCGTTGCTGTTGTTGCTGTCCAATTGGCTTCTGTCGTCAAGTAGCTTTCTGACGTTCCAGAATCCTAGAGTTGTCCTTGTTCGATATTTAAAGATCGTCCTCAATGGTGGGTGGTGGTTTTGTATCCGAGGCTTAGTTGATGTTTCGGTAGCTGGTTTTGTTCGGAGAGTTGGGTCGCTGGCCCTACTCCCCTATCCTGGTGATGGGTGTGCCATCTTAGAGTCCAGGCCCTCTATTTACCAAGCTTCAGCGATTTCTCAGCCTACTTACCGAAGACGCACAAAGGCCAATTCGGCTTCTTGATACGCCTTCTCACGATTAGCTTGCCACGGCCCGGAGTCCGTGGCTACCCAGAGGCTACTTGACTAGTTTTATGGAGTCGGAAGTTCGTGAGCTGCTTGAGCCGACCGTAGAAGTACAGTCGACTCCAACCTCCTAGAACGTAAGCAAGCGCAGCCAACTTAATGGCGCTTTGTAAGCCACACACACACACACACATGAAAAGACATTGAAGACAAGAGACATTAAACACGGAATTAAATCAAACGAACAGCACAAACATTTTATTCTTGGAAAACCGGCCACCATTGGGATAAGTGCCGAACACTGCGGCAACATTTATGGCGACCGTGACAGGACAGCAGCAAGAAAATAAGTTCACGTCCAATCTCAACAATTCGCTGGCGGCTGCGAAATAATTTTGTTTTAGCTGATCAAAAGGTACTCAGAAGGAGGAACACACGGGGAAGTTTGGACCAGCAAGAGGCATCCATCCACCTACAGAGGCTACAGTTGGGTCAGCAATCATCAAGGATCGACGGATCATCAAGAGAATTCAACCCAACCTGCATCAGCACTAGTGGAGCGGATCAAGCGCGCACATCGGAACGGCAAGGGTCGTTCAGCCATCAGCAATTACTGCATCGGACATCGTCAGCAACAACAAGGCGGTGGCAACATAACCTGGCTTTCTTTCTAACCTCGTCTAACACCTCCAGCTCAAAGGTTGTCGTCTCTTCGCTCTACACTCACACACATACACATAAAGCATAAAACCGCAAGTACACATCTTCACACATTTTCTTATGCACCTACAATCGCACACATCTCAATCGCACATACACACATACATCACACACATAGCATTTGGTAACGGATTTTAAAGCTCCACACATTTTTTCACTTCATCTCATTACACACATTTCATCTGTAAACTATTCCTTCTAACCTGCACTCATCATCTACACATACACACAAATTAATTTCTAAACGAGGGCTGCTCGTACACTTTGTTGGCTGTGGACTTTTTGTAATTATACTCTGTACCGTAGGTACATAGAGTATTATAAGTTTGTGCAAAAGTATGTAACATCCAGAAGGAAGCATCTCCGACCCCATAAAGTATATATATTCTTGATCAGCATCAACAGCCGAGTCGATATAGCCATGTCCGTCTGTCCGTCTGTCTGTCCGTATGAACGCACAGATCTCAGAGATGGTAAGAGATAGAGGCTTGACATGTATGGGACATATGCTTCTTATGTCTGCAGGCAGATCAAGTTTATTTTCAATTTTGGCCACGCCCCCTGCCGCCCCCGCAATTTAGAAAAAACGTCATATCTCCTACAGTTTTAAAGATAGGTGGGTTGTTCCTTTTAGATATATTTAGTAATAAGGATAACTTATCGATCAGTCAAAGGAATGGTGAAGATTGGATGAACGGTTTTCGAGTTATGATCAAAAGACTGTTCGCTGCAGCAGCGCAGAAGCAGAGCTGCTTTCAGCTACTACTGCAGCATCAAAATTTATGCTGAGCGTAGAATTTCGTTGGTACAGAGTATGCTATAGTCGGGCTTGACCGACTTTCTTTCTTGTTTTTTAAATAAAATCATGGGGAAAGACGATGACCCAAAATCGAACAGCGACAATGATGGGAAATTAACCAGTTTAAGAGCGCAGCGCACGACATTTGAGCGGCACATAAATAATATTTATCAAAGTGTCAGTAAAGATGGAGGAAATGAAGATGCAAATGTTCTCGATTGTCGACTCCAAATCCTTGAGTCACATTATCGTCAACTGTGTCAAATTCAGACACAAATTGAGAACTTGCATAGCATTGACACGTGTAGAGCAGAGTTAGATGAGCTATTTATCATGACGAAGGTTAAGATTACGTCTCTCATTCATGCAAGGCAGCGGCCAAGTAATGCAGAACATAGTTTTTTCGAGTCAACAATGCAACACGGAGCTGCTCATCATTTGCGTTTGCTGAAGATTAAACTTCCAACCTTTGATGGCAAATACGCAGAGTACAAGAGATTTAGTAGTTCGTTCAACAACTTGGTACATAATGATCCTGCAATTACCAAAATGGATAAATTCAATTATTTATTGGGATGTTTATCTGGACCGGCACTTGAGGTAGTGCAATCGTTTCAAATAACTGAAGAAAATTACGAAAAATCATTAGATCGGTTAAAAGCAAGATATGATAATGACGTGCTTATATTTATGGAGTGCATATCAAGTCTCTTTGCACTGCCATCATTATCGCAACCAGATCCGGCGGAGCTACAAAGGCTAGTCGATAAAACTTCTGCAATTCGCGGATCACTTCTTTCGTTGGGAACTGCTGAGGAGGTCATGAATAACGTCATGATTCATGTGCTTCTTTCGAAGGTAGATACCCAGACCAAAACCAAATATAAAGAACAGCAAACTTTCGAAAAGTTACCATCATGGAATGATTGCTGCTCCACTCTAAATCGCAGATGTCAACTTCTGGAAAGTCAGCAGAGTAGCAGTCGTCCTGCAGATCATAAGGATCTTAGGCACAAGGCCAAACAGCAAATGGGATCAAACGACTTCGATCGTAACCACTAATGCGGATTGCTTCCACTGCAATTCAAATACCCATTTCATTAGTAGCTGCAAGGAATTTGCAGAATTGTCACTACAGCAACGAGCTGATCATATAAAAAAGGCTGGGGCATGTTTCAACTGTCTACGAAAGGCTCATCAAGTCAAGGATTGTCAATCTAAGTCAAGGTGCAAGGTATGTCGTTTGCAGCATCACACTTTGCTGCACAAGTTTCGATCACAGCCAAATCCTAGTCTGCACATATCATCAGCACAATCCAATATTCAAGATTTGTCAGGATCCGGGCATGGAATGCAGTCCGGAGTCACATTAGTAGCTCGTACGATCAAGAAGGGTATTCATTCCAACAGCAGTCGTGCAGATAAGGACAAATTTGGTCAATTCCACCCAGTTCGTGCCTATTAGACTCCTGCTCTAAGTTAGCTTTATAACAGAGGAGACAGCTAAGAGACTTCAATTGAGAAGATTCGTGTGCACCAGGAAGTCAGTGGATTTCTAATTTGAGGCAAAAAATCCATTATAATGTATTCGCTACACTAGCATCTCGGCATTTGAATGGTCCTCAAACTTTTCTATCATCAAAACGATATGTGCTAAGCAGCCAGATGAGACCCAAATAGCCCCCAAGTGGAATTTACCCGATGACATAATATTAGCAGACCCGCAGTTCTATGTTGCATCGAAAATAGACGTTCTTATCAACACAGAAGGATTTTTTGAAGCTGTGAGGGAAGAAAAGCTATGTTTGGGAGACAACATGCCGTGTTTGTTAAATACGGAATATGGATGGATAGTTGGTGGTAACATGGGTCAAGCTAGTCACCAATTCGTGACAGGAGTCTCATTTGTTGGAAAAACTCGTGCAACAGTTTTTTGAGATAGAGGAATGCAAAGGACACACGACAGCGTACGAAGCTGACTGCAAGAACAAGCCTACGTTGCTTGCAGGATGAGTACATGTCGTTAGGTGCAATTTACAATACACGAGGAAGATCGGAATTTTCAGTTAATTTTTTGGAGATCTGACCCAAACAGCGATTTGTACGAATTCTGTCCAAGGCTGGATTACAACTAACAAAATTCGCCAGCAATTCAAGGAAGATTGTTGCCACTTCAGCGAATGAAGTTTTTATCGAGCTCAATGATCAAGAGTTTACGAAAGCACTGGGAATAGCATTGCAACCTAACAGCGATGTATTTGTCTTTCGATCCCAAATAGAAGATGATGAAACCGTAACTCGGAGATCTGTTTTATCAGTGGTTGCTCGAATCTTCGATCTGTTAGGTCTGATAAGTCCTCTAGACATACGGGGCAAAATCTTTTTGCTGGATCTAACGCTAAAGAATCTTCAATGGGATGAGCCAATTGATGGGCAGCAGCTCTCAACATGGAGGGAGATTCTAGAAAACATACGTGAGGTGGCGAATGTACGAATACCACGATTCGTGTCCACATCCACAACTTTTCCTTGCGAGATTCATGGCTATGCAGACGCATCAGAAAGAGCTTACGGATACTGCATTTACTATATGTTCGCACGCAGATGGAGCATGAAGTCGCAGTAAGCCTCCTAGTGGCCAAATCCAAGGTAGCCCCAATTCGAGTCAAGTCGTTACCACAGATAGAACTGTGTGTTACTCAGTCGGACATGGAGAAAATTTGCACACAAGCTGCAAGCATATACGACAGTCGTGTATTTTTGGACAGACTCGAAGATAGTGCTTCAGTGGATGACTATGCACGCATCAAAATTACAATGTTTCGTTGCCAACGGAACTTCAGGATCACAATCAGAATATAACCTGGAAACATGTGCCATCAGCTCAAAACCCTGCGGATATCGTATCGCGAGGGTTCAGATCAGCCGATCTACTGACCAATATGTGGTTTGGAGGACCCAATTTCCTTAAGGAGCCATCGGAAAATTGGCCAGAGCTGCGTGAGCCTCTTCCAGCACCAATTGAAGTGCGCAGCAGGGCAGCACTTCCATGCAAAATTCAAGAAGCGACAGTATTGGAGTCGGTGTTCAACCAACACTCATCGTATATAAAGCTAATTCGAATCATTGCCTATATGTAACGTGTCACAAATCGGATCAAACCAATCCCACAACTCGAGGTGAAGGACGTATTACACATCCCTGCAGAGGAAATAGAGCGGACGTTCTGGAAAATCGTGGCACAAATCCAGCAACTCTCCTACTCAACTGAGATTCAGGCACGGCAAAGAGGCAAATCGTTACAGCCGAGGATGCAATGTCTTACAAAATTTCTTCAAGAAGTCAGCGATGGAAATTCAACAGTGTGTATGATGAGAGTGGGGGGACGTTTGACCAATTCGGATTTACTTTTCGACGCAAAATTCCCAGCAATTCTGCCAAAGGAACATCGATTTCTGAAGTTGTACCTAGAATTTCTGCATCGAAGCAACCATCATGCTGGACCTAAGGTACGCTTAGCGCTGCTTCGCCAAAAGATATGGGTCATAAATGCCAGAGAAGCAGTCAGGCAGATTGTACGGAGATGTACGCTTTGCATTCACTTCAAGCCGCATTTGATGAATCAAATTATGAGGAACTTGCCAGCCGACAGACTGCGTGAGAGTCGTCTATTTTTAATATATGGAGTGGATTTCTGCGGACCATTTTACACCAGCTACAAGATACGAGGCAAGCCACCGTACAAGACGTTCGCAGCAATTTTCGTCTGCTTCACATCGAAGGCAATTCACATTGAGCTGGTGTCCGAGCTATCGTCAATGGCGTTTCTACTCTGCGTGCGTCGATTCATCGCTCGTCGAGGTGTTCCATTAAGACTCTACTGTGACAATGGAACCAATTTTGTAGGCGCAGCTGCAAAACTGAAGGATCTCAAGGATCAAATGCTTAGCGATGTTTATATAAACTTCCTAAATTCTTACAGCACTTGTAAAGGTTTTGATTTTTGTTTTTTACCCCCTAGAGCACCCCATTTTGGCGGAATTTGGGAAGCAGCCGTAAAATCAGCAAAGACTCTGGCTCTCAAGACGATCGCAAACGAAAACTTGACGTTTGAGGAGCTGCAAACCGTGTTCATCGAGGTGGCGGCGATCTTAAACTCAAGGCCAATTGCACCAGCATCTGATGACCCAAATGATGCCGAAGCAGTCACTCCAGCTCACTTGCTAATTGGCTCGAGTCTTATGGCAGCTCCAGATGAACGACTCTTCAACCCAGACGACAGCAAGGGAAGACGCTACCTAGATAGGTGGCAAAGAGTTGCTTACCTCAAGCAACAGTTTTGGTGTTTGTGGCACCGAGACTACATTCACACTCTTCAGCAGCGGACAAAGTGGTCTAAGAAGCATCCGAACTTGGAAGTGGGTCAACTGGTCATCATACACGAAGACAACTTGCCACCACAGCATTGGCTGCTAGCTCGAGTGGTCGCTGTTATCACAGGAAGGGATGGCCAAGTGCGCGTCGCAGGCGTGAAGACATCGAAGGGCATTCTAAGGCGGCCAATTCACAGGCTAGCTCTCCTCCCCATGAATGATTGTTAAAAGTTGGGGGGAGAATGTTAGAGGAGATCAACCACATTAGAGTTAATTAGTTGTTAGAATTGTTTAATTTGGATATCATAAATTCGTGTCACTGGTGGCGGCGTGGCAGCCCTATTCACATAAACAAAACGTAGAACGTAAGCAAGCGCAGCCAACTTAATGGCGCTTTGTAAGCCACACACACACACACATGAAAAGAACATTGAAAACAAGAGACATTAAACACGGAATTAAATCAAACGAACAGCACAAACATTTTATTCTTGGAAAACTGGCCAGGATTGGGATAAGTGGCGAACACTGCGGCAACACCACACAAATCCCATATAAAATTTTTTCACACATTGGTTAGGAGTCAAACTAAAATTTATCAAAATTTTTGCACAGTGGCTGAGGGATACCTAAAAAGAGTTGAAAACAAAAAGGAAAAAGAAAATTTACAAAATTAATTAACTTAATTAATTAACTATTTAACTAACTAATTAATTAACTTATGGATTGGAAAATTATTCAGGATAGAATTCAACCTCACAAAGAAAATTTTTATGAATCATATAAATGCCTAAACAAAAAATATTAAAATTAGGTCAGTAACTATAGGGAAACACTTAGAAATATTATTTGACAACTTTAACCAAATAAGAGAAATATTAAGAGCTGGCTATAGTAAGCTCGATACACTACAGGAACTTCAGGCTCATGACACTTTCCTACTTTTTAGAAATAATTTAGAGTATATTACAAATAAACACAAAATATTAGCATTCCTACCTAGAAAGCTGGACAGTCCTGCCAGCTATGAATTTAATTATATAGAAGGAGAAGCAGATTTAGAAATAGAAAAGGAAGGAAACTACCTCTTAATGTAGAAAAAAAATCAATATGCCTCAAACTCGTCTCGAATTTCTGAGCTCGGCCTCAAGGCTTGTTCATGATTTTGATGGAATGGCTGAAAACTTAGTAAGTTTCATTGACTCTCTTGAACTTTTAGATGACATTAAGGAAGAAAATGAAGCATCAGCTGTACGCTTCATTAAGACAAAACTAATAGGAGACTCCAGATTATTAATTACAAACGAAACGAGAATTAGAGAAATTATATTAAAACTTCAGAGTAGTGTTGAAGGGAGAATCAGTAGGAGTTCTAGAAGCTAAAATGATGAACATAAGACAGAACGGAAAATCAGCTACTGCATATGCGACAGAAATTTAACAAAAGCACTTACGGGAGCATATATTCTTGACGAACTTAAGCCAGAAACAGCTAATAAATACGCTACAAATACAGCTGTAAAAGCAACAACACAAAATTGCACAAAAGAAAAAGTCAAAACGATAATGGAAGCGGGACAATTCAGTAATATGAACGAAGTTATCTCTAAATTTGTCAATAGTTGCACAGACGCAACTGGTCAAAACAACACTATTCTTTTTACAAGATCAAACTTCAACAATTGATTCTATAACCCTAACAGGCAAAATAATCAATGGCAAAACAACAATAATGGTCAAAGAAACTGGAACAACAATAGTTATAACAGACACAATGACAATTACAGATACAACAGTAATAACAACAACCGCTATTACAACAACAATAACAGATATAACTAAAACAATGAATATAATACTAATAATAGAAACTATAAAAATAATCAAAACAGAAATAACAATATTAGAGTTACGACTGAAAATAATCCTCTGAATTCAAATTAAATTCACACAAAATATACTCCCTAAGTCTAGACAACAATAGTTTAATTTTCTTAAACCTCAAATCAAAATCCATTAAATTTCTCATAGACACAGGTGCGGATATCTGCTTGATAAAAGAAACCAAACTGGTTTATCCAACAGATATAAACACATCAAAATACACTAGGTTAAATGGGATATGTCAAGAAACTGTACAATCGAAAACATTTCACTTCAACACAAGTTCCAGGTAGTCAAAGATAATTTTCCGATTCCATGTGATGGAATAATTGGACTTGAATTCATTAAAAAATTTAATTGCAACCTAGATTATGCACATAATCAAAACCTATTTACAATAAGACCAAACTATCCCCACCAAAATTTAACAGTTCCAATAGCAACAAGCTCACAAACAAGTATTTTCACAATTCCATCTAGGTCCGAAGTGATTAGACCAATACAAATTAACAGCAACGATGACGATCTTTTGATTCCGAACCAAGAAATTCAACCTGGTGTATTCATTGCAAACACGATAGTATCAAAAAATAGTCCATTCGTCAGATTGATAAAAACAAACACAGTAGAAGCAAAAATAAACAAAAACAAATATTCAAACTGAAAGACTATTAGACTGCCACATTTTCCAAATACCCACAAACAATAAAGCACATGAAACAAATGTTTTGGAAAAGCTCAGTAAAAACTTCCCTACTTTTGTTAAAGAACAACTACATAGCTTATGTACTGAGTTTAACGATATTTTGCAACAGAATCCGACCAAATTTCATCCAATAACTTCTACAAACAAAAACTCCGACTAAACGACGAAACTCCAGTATATTTGAAAAATTATAGGTTAGCACATAGCCAGAAAGATGAAATAAGAAGGCAGGTCGACAAACTGATCGATGATGCCATAATTGAACCATCAATGTCTGAGTTCAATAGTCCAATACTTTTAGTGCCAAAGAAATCACTCCCAGGAAGCTCAGAAAAACGTAGTCTAGTAGTAGACTATAGGAGAATCAAAAAACAGTTAATAGCAGACAAATTCCCATTACCCAGAATGGATGACATTCTTGATCAACTTGAAAGGGCAAAATATTTTTCTTGCCTAGACTTAATGTCAGGCTTTCATCAAGTAGAATTGGAAGAGAGTTCAAGGGATATCACATCATTATCAACTGACAAAGGCACATACCGATTTAAAAGATAACCTTATGGTCTCAAAGTAGCTCCAAACTCATTCCAAAGAATGATGTCTTTAGCATTTTCTGGACTATCACCGTCTCAAGCATTTCTATATATGGATAACCTGATAGTTATAGGATGTTCCGAATCCCATATGCTACATCCGGACAAATGTTCTTTTTTCAGACATTAAGTTCCATTTTAAGGCCACAAGTGCACAAACAAAGGCATCTGCCAGATGAAAATAAGTTCGAGGTTATAAAAAACTATCCCACTCCAAAAAACGGGGAAACGCTTTATAGCATTCTGCAATAACTATCGAAGGTTTATTCCAAATTTTGCGGATTCCGCAAGACATTTAACGAGGTTATCTCGAAAAAAATTAACTTTCGAATGGACAAATGAAAGTGAGCTGGCATTAAAATATCTTAAAAAGTAACTTTTAAGCTCAACTATTCTTCAATATCTAGATTTTAATCGGGAGTTTTGCATAACAACGGACTCAAGCAAAAAAGCATGCGGAGCAGTGCTGAGCCAAGAGTATGACGGAAAACAATTACCAGTAGCATATGCATCGAAGTCTTTCACCAAGGGCGAAAGCAATAAGTCAACAATAGAGCAAGAACTTACTGCAATACATTGAGCCACACAAGGTTAGAGGAATTTTAATTTTTAATTGAATATATCAGAGGACGTGAAAATTATACAGCAGACGCTTTATCACGGATTGAATTTAAAGACATAAAAGAATTATGAAATAATAAAATATTAAAACTTACTACAAGATCAGACACGAAAAAGAAAAATGATATCACTGACAAACAAAACAATCAACTGACAAAAGAAAAGACACCAATGATTTACGAGGCAATCAGCTTCTGTGATACCAACAAAGCTATAAAATTAAAATTGAAGGATAAAAAATGCTCATTAGTAAGAGGAAAATCAAGGGTAACAGCTTTTGCAGTTAATGATTTATTTATTAATGGAATACTCGATCTAGATCGATTCTTTCCAAGGCTTGAACAAGAAGCCGGTGAACTAAACATTAACATATTGCAAATAGCTCCTTTAGATGAATTATTCAGTATAGTTTCAGTAAACGAATTTAAGAGCAAAGGAAATAAACATTTGAGGAAATTAAAAATTACTATACTGCCATTATTAAGAAATTTAAAAGAAAATGATGTTGAAATTGAAAATATATTAGAAAGATACCATGATAATCCAATATCAGGAGGACACTGTGGAATATCAAGACTGTTGGGAAAAATTTAAAGAAAATACTAATGGAAAAATATGACCAGATGGGTAACTACTTACGTAAAATCGGGTGAAAAATGAAAATTAGCTAATATTACCAAACATAATAAAACCCCCATGACATTGACACCAACACCTGCAACAGCTTTTGACATTGTTATTATTGACACTATTGGTCCATTACCAAAATCAGAAAACGAAAATGAATATCCGGTCACAATGATTTGTGATTTGACGAAATACATTATTACTGTCCGTTGGAAGAACAATATTTGAGAAATGTATTTGACATTTGGTCCGATCAAAACTATTATCACAGACATGGGAACAGAATACATGAACTCAATACTAACGGAATTATGTAAAAACTTTAAAATTGACAAAATTAATTCAACTGCCCATCATCATCAAACACTAGGAAAAATCGAGCGAAGCCACAGAACATTTAACGAGTACATAAGATCATACATATCAATAAACAAATATGATTGGGATGAGTATCTTCAATACTTTACATACTGTTTTAATACTACTCCATCAACTGTACATGGCTATTGTCCTTTTGAATCAATTTTTGGTAAACAACCAACTGATTTTCCATTTTCATCAACAACAGTTGACCCAGTCTATAACTTAGAAGATTATAATAAGGAAATTAAATATAAGGTACAAAAAGCACAAAATCAAGCAAGGCTCATGCTAGAATGATATAAGGAAAAACAAAAGAAATATTATGATAAAAACACAAATGAAGTAGCAATTAAAAAAGGGCAACTAGTTTTAGTCAAAAATGACTCAGGTCATAAACTAGAGAATCAATACTTAGGGAAGAATAAGGTAGTAGACATAGGAAAAAACAACAATATTACTATGTGAGATAATAAAGATAAAACACAAATTGTAAATTTAGACCGAATTAAATTAATAGACTAAAATTGTAATAATATTAAGATCCCTTATCAAAAAAAAAAAGAGAAATAGGGCAACAGAGCGTAACTCATTGAGTACGTGAATCCCAGCCTATGCTGAGATGTCTAATTCTGTGTTTATAAAAAAGAATATATTATATTTGAAAAAAAAGAACAATAAATTATTCTTTTTTTTGCGAAAAAGGGAGATGTAGGATAAGTTATGGCAGTCACTATGCGTCAGAACAATGCTCAGCATTTAGCTTACAAAGCTTAGCGATCAAAGCTCAAGCTAAAAAGTTTCAAGCGAAAGGCTTCATCTTAAACAGAACTTATTATCTAAGCTTTAGTGCCTGTGCTTCTAAGCAGGTACGACAAACTCCTAATTACCGTAATTAAGCCTAGCATAAGTATGGCATTAAGATATCTTCTAACACATGTAACCAAATGTAGCCCGTAAGAACTAATGTAAACAAAATCATATAAATTGTGGCCTTGGTGCCCAAATAAAGTCACTCAAGGTTCACATCTAAAAACCGCCTCCACTACACTATCTCTATTAAATTTTTGGTTATTAGACTATTATCCCTTACTAACTAAAATCAAGTATCTAGCTCGAATCGGAGTTGCAAAATTAAATAGATTTTTAAAGCCAAAACCTTAATATTTTCCATTATTATTATTTTATATATTTTTAATCCAACACTTCTACATTAATGGCAAATGAGTACTCGTTGTACTCGTTAGATTTATCCAAGTCAGATCCACCCAAATCAGATCCATCTTTATCAGAATCATTCAATAGTGAAATGGAACGACTGCAACAGTTTCGGAAACTGAGAGGTCTGCATATTTCCTTTGCCGCAATCACATGCTTGTAGGTCGGATATATGTCGCAATTACTACTTATATTCTGCAGCCTGATGTTCACATAAGTGTTTTTGGTTATTCCATTTTCCGGTAGAAATGCCTCGGAAAAGAACTTTTTTCTAATTTGACTTCCATTGCCCTTCGCTGTTTCTTTTAGCGCGATCGATATATCGCTAGGTTTGGTTTTCTTTGCTGACACTGAAGCAGCATGAACCAGTAAGAATGACTTGTGGTTTTCCTTCTCAGATAGCTCAGCCGCGCATTTCCTTTTTAATCGCTCATTTCCATCAGAATAAGATATTCGTGGACGTCCTACGTCCACTTTCAGTTTACCTTTACTGACTTCAATAATCATCTTTGAAGACATCCAATTTTTGTGTTTTCGATACTTTTTGAGCCTTTCTGCCGTATTGTTGCATTTTGCGTAGCATCTATTTGCATAGGCTGCAAAGTTCCTAGATTTTTGTTTTATTTCATACTGCTTGGTTTTCAACAGCCGATACTTTGCGGTTGTTCTGTAGCCATACTTCAAGCAGTTCCACATGCGCTAACTCAAAGTTGCCTGGGGAAATTCGTTATTATATGGAAACGTGTCGATTTGTGTAAAATCGAATTAGTGTTTTATAAAACAGAACCCAAAAAAGACTTCATTAACAGTTACGACAGTCTACGACAATCCACTAAACTTTTTCTCCCCGAAACAAAATCAGCTTGAGGTTATGTTCGACTAAAACAACACAGTGCAAAAACACATAGCACATAAGACAAGACACAGCTACACAAAAAACACAATGACAATCATATAAAACAAACCTTGGGCTATATTTTCCATATTTTGTATTAGTTATTTGGCTAATGCTCTTAATATTTCAAAGCAAGTGAAAATGCGAAAAAAAACTTTCTGTTTATCTAAGCCACATGCGTAGAAAATCAAATGTGAAATTTCAGGGCTGGCAAAACTGTTAGGGTTGGATTATATGAAAATGTGAGATTGTACATATTGGCCGATAGCTTACAAATTGTAGGAGATATTCAACATTTTTTATTGCGGGGGCGGGAGGGGGCGTGGCCAAAATTTGAAACAAACTTGATCTGCCTACAGACAATACTAGCATATATATAAAATTTGGTTGCTCTAGCTCTTCTAGTCTCTGAGATCTAGGTGTTCATTCAGACGGACGGACGGACAGACGGACATGGCTATATCGACTCGGCTGTTGATGCTGATGAAGAATATATATACTTTATGATATCGAAAATGCTTCCTTCTGCCTGTTACATACATTTGCACGACTTTAGTATACCCTTTTTACGTTGTTGGGTTTAATGACCTTTTGTTATGACTAAATAGGTTTTTGGTTTTTAGCCGAAATTTAGCTGAAAATTAACACTGCCAGAAATTTTATTAAAAGGGTCTTAGATACGAGTGATCCGATTTTCCACCCAACCAATAAGAGACAAATTTTCCGCATACTTAAAAACAATGATTTTCCGAGCAACACTATTTCGTCACTTATAAAATCACATGGAAGGCCAAGGACAAACAAAGAAGAAAATTTCCCAAAAATATACAAATCAGTGGCATATATTCCAAAATTTTCGGACAGACTGGCACGCTCAAATTGTTACAACAAGGACCAGGTAGCCATAGCACACAAGCCCATCTACACTACAAAAAGATTTTTTACGAACACAAAGAGCAAAATAGAACTATTAGACACGAACAACGTAGTATACAAGATACCATGTGCTGGAGACGGGACCAATGTATGCGACAAAGTATATGTTGGCACGACAAAATCTAAACTGAAGACCAGACTATCGGGACACAAATCTGACATAAAAAGACGAAATGAAACCACAATACAAAAAACAGCGCTCGCGGCCCACTGTGCGGTGAGCGAACATTCTCCAGACTTCGCAGCTGTGAGCATATTGGAAAGAGAGCAGCATTACAATAAACGGTTTACATTAGAAATGCTCCACATTATCAACACACCCACACATATTAGACTAAATTTCAAGACAGACACAGACAACTGCGCTCATTTGTATCGTCATCTGTTGGAGACAAACAAAACAAAAAATCAGTTTTAAACTCCACAGCTGACAGACGAGACGCTGTGTTTTTGTATGTAAAAAGTTCATGTATAAAAAAATGTTCAATTTGTAAAAATTTGTATTTCTTTTTGTATTATTGTTTTTGTATAGCCCTGAAGACGGATTCCGATGGAACCCGAAATATATCGGAAAATAAACCAAAATAGTGGCGTTTTACTTGGTTTTCAATAAACACACTATAAAAAAAAAATTACGACCTGGAGCCGGCTAAAAACCAAAAACCTATACCCTTTTTACTCTACGAGTAACGGGTATAAAAATCGACTTTGGGACTTTGGAATTGTGGATGATAAGAAATTTATCTTTTCTGGTTCAATTTTTACTTTATTCACCAGCTTGGAAATAACTGGCAGCTATTTTTTCTGCGGATTGACCACAACTGGTAGTTCAAAACTGAAAAGGCTAAGCTGAGGAACTCTCGGTCTTAGGAAACCTCGGCTTAACCTAGTTCTTTGCCTTTCTCCATTACCGGATTTGGCTAAAAGCAAGCCAGGGAATACACAACAGAATCTCCGCTGACATTGTCTTGGTGTGGCCATTTCGTAAAGTCTGTAGTGACCTATTGAGGGCGCCTTTCGTCTCACGATATACAACGGTTTTTTAATTTTTAAAAATTATGATGTTGTCATTGATTATCACAAGGCTGGATAATCTGCAATGTTCTACGTAAGACCGATTAGCCTGAAAGTTTTAACATTATTAAAGAATATCCTTTGCATGCAGTTTGCCGACGAGCTTATCCTGTAAATCTAAAACATGAGTAGAGTTCCCCACCTTGACAAAAGACGCACACAACTAAGCTGCAATATTTTGGGCGAAAATTATAGGATATGTTATTTATTTAGCTCTCAAGTTATATTGTTTAGCCCGTTTTTCATACGCATTTAATTTGTAACGAATTAATGTCAATTTGTCATCCCTGTTGATGTTACACCCAATGACTTTAAAAAGTCCCCAAATTCCTTTCCTGTTTTTCATACGCATTTAATTTGTAACGAATTAATGTCAATTTGTCATCCCTGTTGATGTTACACCCAATGACTTTAAAAAGTCCCCAAATTCCTTTCCCTTAAATTGTGTACCATTGTCACTTATGATGGTGTCCGGGACCCCATATGAAAAGATGCTGGTGAACAACTTTTTCAATGGTCAAAGCTAATGAAATTTTGAAAAGTGATCCAGCACCATCAACAGGATAATATTCCCACTCTTACTCCTTGAATAAGGTAGGAAAAGGACGAGAAGATTCTGCCTGATTTCCCAGATCTAAAGTCTTTTCCATTCCGCCATGAGCAGCTACCACGCTATCGTGTGCTCGTGAGAAGACTTCCTTGGCTATGGTATCCAAAATCCACATTGTGTCTGTTATTCCATCAGAGCCATCGTTATGAATATAGACTAATTATACTCTGTACCGTAGGCAGGCAGGCAGGCCCGTTTAGTCACCTTAAAATGTATTGGAACCAGAAGGCATCTTCCAATCCTATTCTCCCTTTTACATTGGTCTCTCTATTTCTATATTTAGCTTAAAGAGAGCATTAACAGTTAGTTTATGCTAAAGCTTGCCTATTCTTCAGAGTTTGTAAACGTTTTGAAGCGAAATTCTATTAAAGGCAGTGTGTTTCAAGTCCTCAAGTAAGATGAAGGTGCAAAATTTTCTTAATTTGATAGTTTGATTATGTATACGTGTTTAATTTAAACAGATACAAATTATATCCCATTGAAAATTCCCCTCAATATTTATATAGGAAAGGGAAAAACATTATCATCTGAAGAAACAGCCAAAATCCTTGCTTACAAGGATACTGGCATGTCTAATAGGCAAATTGCCATTAAATTGAAAAGATCTCCATCTGCAGTGGATAATGTAATCAATTTAAAGCAGAAATATAATACAAATCGATAAAATAATAATAATCAAAAGATTTCTTCTCGTGTAAAATCCGCTTTAATTCGGGCTGGCTTACAAAAAAATGCAACTGCAACGCAAATAAGAGCTGACTTACAATTACCCGTTACTAAGCGTCGTGTACAACAAATTTTATCTGGAAGTATAAAGTCATGGACCGATCAATGGAAAAAGGTAATATTTTCAGACGAGACAAAATTCATCCTTGACGGTCCAAATGGTTTTAATTATTACTGGCACGATTTGAAGAAGCCCGAATCCTTTTCTACTAAGCGGAACTTTGGAGGAGGTTCGTTAATGATATGGGCTGGTTTTAGTTACTATGGAACGACCCACATATGTAAAGTGAATGGACGTATGAGCTCGGAAAAGTATATAACCATTTTGGATGAAGTATTAATAAACTATTTGGATCAGCAACCTACTTCAGACACCATTTTTTAGCAGGATTACGCTGCCATACATGTATCACGACTCAGTGTTAATTGGTTTCAGGAGAAGCAGACCGATGTTATGAAGTGGCCAGCACGTTCCCCAGATTTAAATCCTATAGAGAACATGTGGGGTAACTTGGCACGACGTGAATATGCTGGTCATCGCAAATTCGAGTCTGTGGAAGAGCTCAGAATTGCTGTAGTCAATGAATGGGCCAAAATTCCTACTTCAGAGTGTCAAAAGGTCATAGACTCAATGCCAAAACGAATTTTTGAAGTGATTTCAAAATCTGGAAGCTGGGCTCACTATTAATCATCATTTTCTTCGACAATAATATGTATATTGTTTTATAGCCACATATTTTAGATACATGCCTTTAATGGAATTTCGCTGTATAAAAATGAATTTTTTGAAAGTAATTTGTTTGTTAATCTAACACCTGTTGATTTGTAGTACTAAGACATTTCTTGAACTGATATCGTTATTCACTTTATTATTTAATCAAAATTTGATTCTTTTCTCATCTAATTTCCCATAAAACATAAAATATCCATGTGCCTTTAATTGAATTTCGCTGAGTTTAGGTGGGTTGTTCCTTTTCGTTTTCGAGCTATGATCAAAAGACTGTTCGCTGCTTCAGCTGCTACTGCAACATCAAAATGTATGCTGAGCTTTTAATTTCGTTGGTACAGAGTATGCTATAGTCGGGCTTGACCGACTTTCCTTCTTGATCTCTAAAACTGTTATGTCCGGATATTTCGCGTTATCTGCCAAAATTCGTTTTTGCAATTCTAAGTACTTCGAGTCTTTAAAAACATCGGATTGCTAAGTTCACCATTGGAAAAATGCCTTTAACTTCTGCTATCTCCTCCTCATGCATACGTGACAATGCATCCGGAGCCACGTGATACCTGCCTAGCGATGACCAACCAAAAACCAATATCCCTGCAACTGCATTGCCCATCTCGCAAATCTGAATTTCAGATTAACTTGCCAGACGAGACTAACTCGATCATTAATTACCTCGAACTATTGAAACTCAAGATAACATCTATGCTTTTCGATAGCCAATACACTGTCACACTGTAATTCCGCTGCGCTGTTTCAGTTTTTTACTCATAAGTGCCATTGGATTTTCTAACCAATATTCTCTCTTTGAGTCAACACCCCTCCTATACCATAATCGCTTGCAAGTGCAAGTAGAATTTGTTAGTAGAGAGGTTTGAGGTTAAAACCTGTTTTAATTTCTCAAATGATGCTTGCGTTGTTTCATTCCTTTTTTACGACATGAGCTGAGTTATAGCATATGTTAAGTCCGAAAAGTTGCGTATTACCCCACTATACCACCCTGCTAATTCTAAGAACCCTCTTGCTTGGCGTAACGTTTTGGGAACTGGCCAGGCTAAAATCGACTCAATCTTTCCAAAGTCGGATGCAATTCCTCCATGCCCAACTACGTAGCCTAAATCCCGGGTCTGAGTAACACAAAATTTCAATATTTAAAGTAAGGTTTCACGACAGAATTGTTCAGAGATACGTTTCAGAACCAGATCATCAAGACCAGATCATCAAGAAATGAAATAAGCTCATCTATTAGAGTGCACATGATTTGTGGTACACTGCACAAACCAAAAGGCATGACCTTAATAGACAATGGACGCGAAGGTATGGTGAAAGCAGTGATGGGGGTTCCTTATGTGAATTGGGCCAAACATTATTAAGAAATCTAAGAAGAAGAAACTGAAAATAGGAGTTCTTATTAAGGAAGCCAAGAATTAGGAAGTAAGAATTACAAAAATCGGAAATCAAAAACTCGGAGATCAAAAATTAGGTAAAGTATATGTTGGACTAGTGAGCCTTTTCACTAGCCTTTGGCTTAAATAGCCAGCACGAAATTTGGCGACCAAATGATTATACGAGAGATTTATATGTACAAAGGGTTTAACAATGTTTATTCTAGTTTGTATTGTTCGATTTAGCGACAGTTTGATTTGGTCAAAGTTGCAAATGAATTATTGGATAACGCGCCAGGCAGATCAGACGTGATCCCTGCCGGCTACAATGAGTTTCGATATTTGACTGTGCGCAGCTGCCAAAGTTGCCGGCGCAGCTTGCATGCACACGGCAAGCAGCAAAACAAAGGCGAAAACAAGAGCAAGTAAAGCGACAAATGAGAGCGAGGGCTGCAATTATTTTTACGTTAATGGCTATTTAAATTTGAGTATTATTTTGAGATATTTGGGGAAGGCGCTGAGCCGATCTTCAACATCCATTTTGGGCAGCAAACACAGTCCCGACGATCAGTTTGGTCACCCTAGCCAGTGGCCACTTGAGTGGAGGTAAGTTCTTGTTTTTGACGAGAACGACGTCACCAACACCAATCCCAGGTAGATCAGCTCTTCATTTCGACCTCTGCTGAAGAAGCGTGAGGTACTCTTCCCGCCAGCGCGCCCAGAAAGTCTGTTGAAGATAGCAAATCCTCTGCCATCGATTGAGGCGATTGAAGGTCAATCCAGTGATGTCTGGAGCAGCGAATGAGCTGAGGCTTGCAGTACCCAAAAAATGTGATGGTGTCAGGATATCAAGGTCATCGGAATGCTCTGTAATTGGGAGAAATGGTCGTGAATTAATGATTGCGGTGATATAACAAACAAGAGTTCGCAAATCATCAAAACTTATCAAGGAATTGGCAGCAAATCGGAAAAACTGATGATTGGCTGTCTTTACAGCCGCCTCCCAAAGCCCTCCAAGGTGCGGAGAGCGAAGTGGAATAAGCCGCCAGTCAATCTGATCGGCGACGCATAACTTTTGGATCGCCTTCAGATGCTTATCCTCCAGGAACAGCTGCTTAAAATCTGCCAACTCGTTTTTCGCTCCCACATAATTAGTTGCGTTGTCCGACCAGATCTCTCGAGGACGACCGCGAGTAAAAATGAATCGTTTTAGGGCGCATGGAAACGAAGCCGTAGATAAATCCTGCACCAGCTCCAAGTGCACGGCCTTGGTAGAAAATCAAATGAACAGGCAAATGTAGCATTTGATGGGAGGCCTTGTGCGGACTTCGCTTTTGTAAAAGAACGGACCACACAAATCCCCGCCAGTTATCATAAATGCATATGATGATCCATCGACGTGCTCTTTTGGCTAGTCGGCCATAATATGCTCAATTAGACGTGGTCTAGCTCTGAAGCATCTAGTACAGCGATTAACGACGCTCGCCACAGTTCTGCGCCCACCAATCGGCCAATAATGATGTCGAATGAGTGCGAGCAGCGATAGAGGCCCTGCATGCAAATTGCGTTCATGAAAATGCACTTTTAGAGCTGCTGTGATGGGATGACGACTTGGAAGAATGATTGGGTGACGAGCGTTGAAGTCAAGTGATGAATTCCTAAGCCTTCCTCCAACGCGAAGAAGTCCACCTTCATCAATGAATGGAGTAAGTGACGCTAAAGAACTTGATGAAGAAACTTGCTTGTTGTCACGTACTGCCTTATAGTCAGCCCAAAGATGTACTCTCTGTATCGAACGAAGAAGAATCCGTGTGCCACCAACGACGCTCGCTACAGTTCTGCGCCCACCAATCGGCCAATATTGATGTCGAATGAGTGCGAGCAGCGATCGGGGCCCTTCATGCAAATGCACCATTAGAGCTGCTGTGACGGGATGACGACTTGGAAGAATGATGAGCATTGACGTCAAGTGATGAATTCCTAAGCCTTTCTCCAACGCGAAAAAGTCCCCTTTCATCAATGAATGGTGTAAGTGACGCTAAAGAACTTGATGAATAAACTTGCTTGTTGTCACGTACTGCCTTATTGCCAGCCCAAAGATGTGCTTTCTGTATCGAACGAAGAAGAATCCGTGTGCCACCAGAAATATCAGCTAAAGTTAACCCAGAGGACTTCGTGCGCTGCTGAAGCTTGAAAACGTACCCAAACGTTCGCTGCAATTTGTCGAAAGAATTGGCAAACTTACGCCCCTCAGAAAGATCGACGTATGGGCAAACTGCAAGCAGGACTCTTGTGCGAAGCTCTAGTAATGGCATGTTTTGCACCGATGGCGATAGCCATTCATCCTTCTCCTCGCAAAGAAACGGTGGCCAATGGGACCAAAGTTGAGACTGCAAGAGCTCCGAGGGTAGGGCTCCTCTTGACAAAATATCAGCTGGATTCAAGTTCGTTGGTACATAGTGCCATTCTATGTGTCCAGTCAACCTTTGAATGTTAGATACTCGGTGAGACACGAAGACGCCGAACTTCGCTGGGTCGTTTCGAATCCAAGACAAGGCAGTTGTCGAGTCAGTCCAGCAATTAAACAGTCCAGCAAACGATTGAAGACTCAATTCCTCGTTCATGAGTTGGGAAGCAAAATAGCACCACGAAGCTCCAGCTTTGGGACTCTCAGAGTCTAAAGCGGTGCAACCCGAGATTTTGCGCACAGCAGTTACGCCTGTGCTCCAGCATTTGTCCTTGAGACAATGTAGACGCATGACCCATACGCGTTAAGGCTAGCATCGCAGAAACCGTAGACTTCTATGTTCGAATTGGGAACTAGCGTTAAGCGAGGAAAGCTGATGCGCTGAGAGTTGGACAAATTCTCGCAGAAACTAAGCCACGCTGAAGAAAGGGCTGCTGGAAGACTCTCATCCCAATGGAGCTGCTCCTTCCACAATTGCTGAAGGAATATTTTTGCATAGGTTATGACAGGCCCAATCAATCCTAGGGGGTCATAGATCAGAGCAATTGTTGACAACAAGGATCGGTTTGTTGGCTTCAAGGAAAGCTGCTAGGGTGAAACTGAAAAGAAAAGTTCATCGGATGAAGGATCCTAGGCCAATCCAAGCCTTTGTGAAATCAGTGCCATCGTCGAACCTTAGTGGTGTCTCCTTATCCTTGTCAGGAACCTCGCTCAGCAATGCTGGCACATTTAAACACCACTTTCTGATTTGGAAGTTTCTATTAGCAAACAGTTCAGATGTCTGTCTCAGAATTTCCTGAACTTCTTCTACAGATTCACCACCAGTCATTTAATAGTTGACGTAGAAACAGTGACGTATTACCGCAGAGCCAATTGGATTTGACGCAGGCTCCTCTTTAGCCAACTGATGAGTAGAGCGAATCTCAAGGAATTACGCTGGCTTCGTTCCGTATGTCAAGGTGTCCAGTCTGACAAGCTAAGTCGATATAGCCATGTCCGTCCGTCCGTCTGTTTCTATGCTCTCTCCTCCGTAAGTTTTAAAGCTATCACCACCAAACTCTGCACGAAGTATTTTGGTCCAAATACGCTGCACATTTGTCAGAACCGGCCGGATCGGATGACTATAACATATAGCTGTCATAGGAACGATCGGTCGAAAAACTAGTTCTAGTGAGAAAAACTTTTTGGTTTTTTATGCAATCGTCCCCATACTCCGTATTTACTTATATTTACTTTATTTTAAATGCTTCTCCTTAATTCTGCCAAATTTGGTCGAGATCGGACATCTATATAGTAAAGATGTCATACAAAAGTAGAGTCAGAAAAGTAGTCTAATTGGGAAAAACTTGTGTGTTTTCAGTGGATATGTCCTTCAAATTAGTTAGAAAAAGTGCTGCAAGGGTATACAAACTTCGGACGAGCCGAAGTTAACTTTCCTCTATTTTTATTATTGGAGTATATCTTAATTATGGATTTGTAAGGATGTGTAGGATTATTTATGTTATTTCAATGGTGTATAGGTCTCATATTCTTATATACATAATTATGGTTCCTAATTGGAGTGGGTGCGCTGGTAATAGGTTAAATCAAACAGCAATGTTTAATTTTCATCAAATGAATCCGACAGGATCGAAGAGCTATGCAATGATTAAAGTTCTTAGCACGCAAAAAACTGTCTTAAAAATCTGTCACATAATTGCACATAGCTTTACAAATGTTTCTAAATTCGAATGTAAATGCTGTGTGTGTCTCTGAAACATGGTTCGAGTCTTTCGTATGATAGATTTGACTTGTTCCGTTGTGATCGTGAGCAATCAATTTGCTGGTAGTCCAATAGAATATCTATTTTTCCAGATAGTTAGTAGTAATGACTTGACAAAGACCCTAGTTGGCTGCTTATGTAAATCACATTGTTGAACCCTAATAACTCTGATACTCTGCTTTATGTATGTTTTGTCAATAACCCTAAAAATATACTGCTTAATGCAGGGATGCAAACCACTTGAAAATAAGTACTGGTTTGGTTCAGTGGTTCACACAAAGACCGAACCACCGGTTCGGTTCATAACATTGATTATGGAACTAACTGAACCGTGGTTTCGGTTCGGCTCAGTGGTTCATAAGGGCACACTAGGAAATATTACTATTTGTGTCTTAAGTAATGTGAATAATCCACTTAAACATCTTTAAAATCCCAAAAAGAATGTAAAAAATGTATGATGTCGAACTTGCAAGATTCGTCTATAAGTTCCAAAAGGAATGCCCCTTAAAATCCGAGAGCTGGAACACATCCTATTTATCATGTTACATGAGAAAAGCTCTCCTGGCTAAGATTGAGTTAAGGAAAGTAAAGGGAAAGAAGAAGACGAAGGGAAAGAATTTTCAGAGATCGGCGAGCAATTGCAGAAGATTACATGAAGGTAGTTTAACACTGATGAGCGAGTTCACTATGGCAAACAAAACTAATAGCTCTGGTGCGTCTCAGAAACAGATTGCGCTTTCTGTCCCAGATCATGGCCAAAGTCCATCATTTCGAATATTTTATTTCTAAGCATTTCACTGTGGTCCCAAAGTCGATTTTTTTTACATAAATTAATAACTTGAGAACTAGACAAGATTTTTTAAGCTATTTTTATACTCTGTACCAAAGGTACATAGAGTATTATAAGTTTGTGCAAAAGTATGTAACATCCAGAAGAAAGCATATCCGACCCCATAAAGTATATATATTCTTGATCAGCATCAACAGCCGATTCGATATAACCATGTCCGTCTGTCCGTCCGTCCGTCTGTTTGTCCGTATGAACGCACAGATCTCAGAGATGGTAAGAGATAGAAGTTTTGACATGTATGGGACATATGCTTCTTATGTCTGCAGGCATATCAAGTTTATTTTCAATTTTGGAGACGCCCCCTGCCGCCCCCGCAATTTAGTCATATCTCCCATAGTTTTAAAGATAGGTGGGTTGTTCCTTCTGGATATATTTAGTAATAAGGATTACTTATCGAAAAGAGCCAAAAGATTAGTGAAAATTGGATGAACGGTTTTCGAGTTATGATCAGAAGACTGTGCGATGCTGCAGCGCCGTAGCAGCGCTGCTTTCATCTGCTACTGCAGCATCAAAATTTATGCTGAGCGTATAATTTCGTTGGTACAGAGTACATATGCTATAGTCGGGCTTGACCGACTTTCTTTCTTGTTTTGCATTCGATTGTGGTAGTAGTAGTAGTAGTAGTAGATTTATTTTCAGACCATATGTTGACATTGGCCGTAGTTTGCCGTCATTCATATTTACATACAAAGAATTCATTTTAAATGTTTAAATTTATTTTAGTTTCTGGATCTTAAGGGACTAGGGAAATTCTAATATAATTTGATGTCGGTATTTCCGCGCTTCGAAGATATAATTTGCCAGTAAGGTCCAGTTCCGTCCATTTAAAATTTTAATTACTTCTGCTGTATTCAGAGAAATACAAATCTTATTTCTGCCAGGATTGGACATTTGGCCAAGAAATGGAAGGCGTCCTCGATTCATTCGATTATTCAACATCAATGGAAACTTGGACTGGGACAAGTGGGCGTGCCAACGGCCTTTTCCCTTATACTGTTAAACGCAAATTTTTTGTTTTGAGAGCTATCTCAGTCAAATTTTTTGTTATTAGACTATTATCCCTTACTAACTAAAATCAAGTATAAAGCTCGAATCGGAGTTGCAAAATTTTAATAGATTTTTAAAGCCAAAACCTTAATATTTTCCATTATTATTATTTTATATATTTTTAATCCAACACTTCTACATTAATGGCAAATGAGTACTCGTTGTACTTGTTAGATTTATCCAAGTCAGATCCATCCAAATCAGATCCATCTTTATCAGAATCATTCAATAGTGAAATGGAACGACTGCAACAGTTTCGGAAACTGAGATATTGTCAGGTCTGCATATTTCCTTTGCCGCAATCACATGCTTGTAGGTCGGATATATGTCGCAATTACTACTTATATTCTGCAGCCTGATGTTCACATAAGTGTTTTTGGTTATTCCATTTTCCGGTAGAAATGCCTCGAAAAAGAACTTTTTTCTAATTTGACTTCCATTGCCCTTCGCTGTTTCTTTTAGCGCGATCGATATATCGCTAGGTTTGGTTTTCTTTGCTGACACTGAAGCAGCATGAACCAGTAAGAATGACTTGTGGTTTTCCTTCTCAGATAGCTCAGCCGCGCATTTCCTTTTTAATCGCTCATTTCCATCAGAATAAGATATTCGTGGACGTCCTACGTCCACTTTCAGTTTACCTTTACTGACTTCAATAATCATCTTTGAAGTCATCCAATTTTTGAGTTTTCGATCCTTTTTGAGCCTTTCTGCAGTATTGTTGCATTTTGCGTAGCATCTATTTGCATAGGCTGCAAAGTTCCTAGATTTTTGTTTTATTTCATACTGCTTGGTTTTCGACAGCCGATACTTTGCGGTTGTTCTGTAGCCATACTTCAAGCAGTTCCACATGCGCTAACTCAAAGTTGCCTGGGGAAATTCGTGATTATATGGAAACGTGTGGATTTGTGTAAAATCGAATAAGTGTTTTATAAAACAGAACCTTTGACAAAAAAGACTTCATTAACAGTTACGACAGTCCACGACAATCCACTAAACTTTTTCTCCACGAAACAAAATCAGCTTGAGGTTATGTTCGACTAAAACAACAGTGCAAAAACACAAAGCACGTAAGACAAGACACAGCTACACAAAAAACACAATGACAATCATATAAAACAAACCTTGGGCTATATTTTCCATATTTTGTATTAGTTATTTATCTAGTGCTTTTAATATTTAAAAACAAATAAAAATGCCACTTGCGCAGAAAATTAAGAGTGAAATTTCAGGGCTGGCAAAACTGTTAGGGTTGGATTATATGCAAAATATTTATATTTTTGATATGAATGGAGTATACTCTAGGAAAATGTATTTCTTTGCATAAATCGAAATTTGAGTTTTTTGAATTTATGTCAAAAAAATCAATGGGACTTTGCAATTGTTTAATTGTGGATGTTAAGAAATTTATCATTTCTGGTTCAATTTGTACTTTATTCACCAGCTTGGAAATAACTGGCAGCTATTTTTTCTGCGGATTGACCACAACTGGTAGTTCAAAACAGAAAAGGCTAAGCTGAGGAGCTCTCGGTCTTAGGAAACCTCGGCTTAACCTAGTTCTTTGCCTTTCTCCATTACCGGATTTGGCTAAAAGCAAGCCAGGGATTACACAACAGAATCTCCGCTGACATTGTCTTGGTGTGGCCATATCGTAAAGTCTGTAGTTACCCATAGAGGGCGCCTTTCGTCTCACGATACACAACGGTTTTTTAATTTTTAAAAATTATTTTCCTAGATGTTGTCATTGATTATCACAAGGCTGGATAATCTCTTATCAGCTCAACTTTTTAGCTTATAACTCCGGTGTTTTTTGTCCGATCTGATTGTACTTTTCAGAATAGATAGATACTGGGCCTAGCTTGATGTATACTAAACCACGAGGCTCTAACTTGAAAATGTGTATGTGGATCTGACGGTTATTTAGGTCTATGATTTCTAGAGGAGGTCTAGGTTTTTTGGAGATAAAAGGGGGACGGGGTGGAATTTTCCAAATCTGAAACAAACTTGATCTGCGTACAGCATAAATCTACATTCGTGCAAAAATTTGTGGCTCTATCTCTTATAGTCTCTGAGATCGACGCGTTCATACAGAGAGACAGACGGACGGACGGACAGACGGACATGGCTATATCGACTCGGCTGTTCATGCTGATCAAGAATATATATACTTTATGGGGTCGGAAAATTTTCCTTCTCCCTATTACATACATTCGCACAACTTCATGATCCCCCTTTTCCCATTTTCAATGGGAACAGGGTATAAAAAACGGCTCGCCTTATGACCAAGTTTCAGTACCATCATTCTCAAGACATGATCTAATTTTTCTGACCTATGATATTATAGTTAGCTATAGGGAAACTTCGATTCAATTTAGGTATTACAAAAACATTGACTACCGAGAACTAGAGTTAGAGTTTAATGCTTGTGACTGGATATACCACTCGCCTTATGTTGACTACCAATTGCACGTTTTTAACACAAATATAGTGTACATATTTAATAAATGAGTTCGCCTCGGAACTAAAATTATTAAACCGATGCAGCGGCCTTGGTTCAACAACAACATAAAGCGGCACATCAAATTGCGTGATGTTGCATACCTTAGGTGGAAACGGTATAAAACCAGTAGTCTTCAAGTAGAATACAAAAATTAAAATCAATCATTAAGATTGCAAAATGAAATTATTTCAACTCAAAATTTAGCCAAGTTGCAATGACCAGACAGTCTTGGCGAGACATAAAACACCTTGGAATAAGGAAAACTAAGACACAACTCACGGAGATGATTGACGTAAATGAACTGAATGAGAAGTTTGCGCAGCTAGAAGTACCTGAGGCTTCATGAAATAATTATGTTAATGTTTTGCCGCTCTGTGATAATAGTTTTAGTTTTTCTTGTGTCAGTCCTTGTGACGTCGTCGAAAATGTTTTAAAAGTGAAGTCAAAAGCAGAAAGATTAGATAACGTAAATCCGAAATTTCTGAAAATACTACTGCCAGTGATACTAGAACATATTACACATATTATTAACACGGCTTTTACCACTTCCACTTTTCCACATGCATGGAAAATTGCAAAAATAATTCCAATTCCGAAACCCAATAAGGACTTAAGACCTGTGTCTATTTTTCCTTACATATCCAAAATATTCGAGAATCTGATGGCTTCACAAATACAATGCTTCCTTAATAAGAACAGGCTACTAAGTCAAAAACAGTCAGGTTTTAGGAAGAATCGTGGCTGTATCACAGCAATAACTAGTATAGTGGAGGACTTCAGAGAAAAGACTGACGACAGTTGCGCAACTTTTTTAACGCTGCTTGACCACAGCAAAGCATTTGACACTGTCGATCATGAAACTCTCTGCACGAAGCTCAAAAACATGTACAACTTCTCTACAACTGCAGCTTCCCTTCTTAGGTCATATCTGAATAACAGACTGCAGGCGGTGGTCTCCGGCTCTTGCATTTCTAACTTTTGCTCAGTCACGCGTGGTGTCCCTCAGGGATCGGTTTTAGGGCCATTGTTGTTTTCTGTATATGTGTATGATCTTCCTCATGTCCTGTCTGACTGTGATGTTCATATGTACGCTGATGACGTTCAAATTTATGTCAGTAGACCACTTATAAATAAAAATTTTTTTTTGTGCTTGGTTGGTATTTATTGGATCTTCTCTTAAAGAGACTAACAATAATTTTTCAAATCTTAATCTAGAAACTATTTTAAAAAAAAAACTATCCGCTATTGGAGGTAGTTTGTGTTCTACGGCCCTTCAAGTCAGTCGCTGGGTTGGTAGGTCGTTTCTTCGCAGGCGAGAATGCGTTGCCAGCATGGTGAGAGATTTTGCAAGTTGGTTTGGGTGGGCAAGAAGCTTCTCAGAATATTTGCGCTTAAGTTCCTCTATTTCAGTTTCAACCAGTGGGATGCTGAGGTCGTTGTGGATACAATCATTGCGAATGTACCATGGCGCTATAGTGATGGTTCTAAGGATTCTCGACTGTGATCTTTGGAGGATGTCAACGCTGCTCGCACAAGCATTTCCCCATAGCTGCGAGCCATAGGTCCAGACAGGCTTTATGATGCTCTTGTACAGTAAGACTTTATATTCCATCTTTAGTGGGGAACGGGAGTTAATTAGCCAGTGAAGGCTGTTGGCCTTAAGCTTTATCTGAAGTTTTTTCGAGTCTATGTGTTTGCGCCATGTGAGCCTTCTATCGAGGTGTACACCTAGGTATACAACATCGTTTGATTGCGGGATCAAAGTCGCGTTTAGTGATAGCTGGGGACAGGTGCTTTTGTTGAGTGTGAACGTCACGTGCTTACACTTTTTCTCGTTGATTTTAATACGCTAGTTGGCCAGCCACTCTTCCACGTCGGTAAGATGGCTTGCCAAAAGTCTTGTTGCGGTAATTGGACATCGTGATCTGCTTAATATTGCCGTATCATCCGCAAAAGTACTTATTGTAAGTCGAGAGTCTGTTGGTAATATCTTCTCTTTGAGTCAACACTATGGTATACATAATCGCTTGCAAGTGCAAGTAGAATTTATTAGTAGAGAGGTTTGAGGTTAAAACCTGTTTTAATTTCTCAAATGCTGCTTGCGTTGTTTCATTCCTTTTTTACGACATGAGCTGAGTTATAGCATATGTTAAGTCCGAAAAGTTGCGTATTACCCCACTATACCACCCTGCTAATTCTAAGAACCCTCTTGCTTGGCGTAACGTTTTGGGAACTGGCCAGGCTAAAATCGACTCAATCTTTCCAAAGTCGGTTGCAATTCCTCCATGCCCAACTACGTAGCCTAAATCCCGGGTCTGAGTAACACAAAATTTCAATATTTAAAGTAAGGTTTCACGACAGAATTGTTCAGAGATACGTTTCAGAACCAGATCATCAAGACCAGATCATCAAGAAATGAAATAAGCTCATCTATTAGAGTGCACATGATTTGTGGTACACTTCACAAACCAAAAGGCATGACCTTAATAGACAATGGACGCCAAGGTATGGTGAAAGCAGTGATGGGGGTTCCTTATGTGAATTGGGCCAAACATTATTAAGAAATCTAAGAAGAAGAAACTGAAAATAGGAGTTCTTATTAAGGAAGCCAAGAATTAGGAATTAAGAATTACAAAAATCGGAAATCAAAAACTCGGAGATCAAAAATTAGGTAAAGTATATGTTGGACTAGTGAGCCTTTTCACTAGCCTTTGGCTTAAATAGCCAGCACGAAATTTGGCGACCAAATGATTATACGAGAGATTTATATGTACAAAGGGTTTAACAATGTTTATTCTAGTTTGTATTGTTCGATTTAGCGACAGTTTGATTTGGTCAAAGTTGCAAATGAATTATTGGATAACGCGCCAGGCAGATCAGACGTGATCCCTGCCGGCTACAATGAGTGCCAAAGTTGCCGGCGCAGCTTGCATGCACACGGCAAGCAGCAAAACAAAGGCGAAAACAAGAGCAAGTAAAGCGACAAATGAGAGCGAGGGCTGCACTTATTTTTACGTTAATGGCTATTTAAATTTGAGTATTATTTTGAGAGATTTGGGGAAGGCGCTTAGCCGAACATATTCCCCCCGTTGGAGGACTCTAGCCGTCAACATCCTTTTTGTGCAGCAAACACAGTCCCGACGATCAGTTTGGTCACCCTAGCCAGTGGCCACTTGAGTGGAGGTAAGTTCTCAGTTTTGACGAGAACGACGTCATCAACACCAATCCCAGGTAGATCAGCTCTTCATTTCGACCTCTGCTGAAGAAGCGTGAGGTACTCTTCCCGCCAGCGCGCCCAGAAAGTCTGTTGAAGATAGCAAATCCTCTGCCATCGATTGAGGCGATTGAAGGTCAATCCAGTGATGTCTGGAGCAGCGAATGAGCTGAGGCTTGCAGTACCCAAAAAATGTGATGGTGTCAGGATATCAAGGTCATCGGAATGCTCTGTAATTGGGAGAAATGGTCGTGAATTAATGATTGCGGTGATATAACAAACAAGAGTACGCAAATCATCAAAACTTAGCAAGGAATTGGCAGCAGATCGGAAAAACTGATGATTAGCTGTCTTTACAGCCGCCTCCCAAAGCCCTCCAAGGTGCGGAGAGCGAAGTGGAATAAGTCAATCTGATCGGCGACACATAACTTTTGGATCGCCTTCAGATGCTTATCCTCCAGGAACAGCTGCTTAAAATCTGCCAACTCGTTTTTCGCTCCCACATAATTAGTTGCGTTGTCCGACCAGATCTCTCGAGGACGACCGCGAGTAAAAATGAATCGTTTTAGGGCGCATGGAAACGAAGCCGTAGATAAATCCTGCACCAGCTCCAAGTGCACGGCCTTGGTAGAAAAACAAATGAACAGGCAAATGTAGCATTTGATGGGAGGCCTTGTGCGGACTTCGCTTTTGTAAAAGAACGGACCACACAAATCCACGCCAGTTATCATAAATGCATATGATGATCCATCGACGTGCTCTTTTGGCTAGTCGGTCATAATATGCTCAATTAGACGTGGTCTAGCTCTGAAGCATCTGGTACAGCGATTAACGACGCTCGCTACAGTTCTGCGCCCACCAATCGGCCAATAATGATGTCGAATGAGTGCGAGCAGCGATAGAGGCCCTGCATGCAAATTGCGTTCATGAAAATGCACCATTAGAGCTGCTGTGACGGGATGACGACTTGGAAGAATGATGAGCATTGACGTCAAGTGATGAATTTCTAAGCCTTTCTCCAACGCGAAAAAGTCCCCTTTCATCAATGAATGGTGTAAGTGACGCTAAAGAACTTGATGAATAAACTTGCTTGTTGTCACGTACTGCCTTATTTCCAGCCCAAAGATGTGCTTTCTGTATCGAACGAAGAAGAATCCGTGTGCCACCAGAAATATCAGCTAAAGTTAACCGAGAGGACTTCGTGCGCTGCTGAAGCTTGAAAACGTACCCAAACGTTCGCTGCAATTTGTCGAAAGAATTGGCAAACTTACGCCCCTCAGAAAGATCGACGTATGGGCAAACTGCAAGCAGGACTCTTGTGCGAAGCTCTAGTAATGGCATGTTTTGCACCGATGGCGATAGCCATTCATCCTTCTCCTCGCAAAGAAACGGTGGCCAATGGGACCAAAGTTGAGAAAGGGCTGCTGGAAGACTCTCATCCCAATGGAGCTGCTCCTTCCACAATTGCTGAAGGAATATTTTTGCCTAGGTTATGACAGGCCCAATCAATCCTAGGGGGTCATAGATCAGAGCAATTGTTGACAACAAGGATCGGTTTGTTGGCTTCAAGGAAAGCTGCTAGGGTGAAACTGAAAAGAAAAGTTCATCGGATGAAGGATCCTAGGCCAATCCAAGCCTTTGTGAAATCAGTGAGAAATCGAGTAAATTTAAAGGTGCTGACAATTGAAAGCTGCGAGACAAGATCTTGCCAAGCCAGGAACAATTCTTGGGGTAGCGCTTTATCCCAATTTAGCTTCTCCCTCCATAAGGATTGTATAAATATCTTAGCTTTAGTGACGATTGGCGAAATTAAACAGAGCGGATCATAAGATCTGGCTATATTGCATAAAATGGTGCGTTTCGTGATTGGTCCATCAATTGCAATTTATGAAAAGCTAAACAATAAGTTGTCAGAACGAGGATCCCATACCAGGCCCAAAGCCTTGGAAATATTCGTACTATCGTGGAACTTTAACAACTTTTCCTTGTCGTCTTTAATTTCATCCGCCAGAACTGCTGGCCCATTTGAGTACCATTTGCGAATGGGAAAGTTTTCAAGCTTTAAGATCTCCTTCACTTGTCGCTTAATCTTCACGACTTCTTAAACTGTGTCTCCACCAATCATTAAATCGTCCACATAAAAATCTCTGCGAACCATTTAAGATCCTAGAGGAAATGAAGGTTCTTCATCAATTGTCAACTGATGCATAGCACGAATTGACAAAAAAAGACGCCGATTTTGTACCGTATGTCACCGTGCCCAGTTTATAAGCTACGATCGCATCAGATGGAATGTCACGCCAGAGAATGCATTGCAACAGGATGACTGACTCTAACGCAGTGGTACATCTTACATATGTCTCCAAACAATGAGATCATAAAGAACCGGATTCGAAGCAAGGTTGTGAAAATATTGTGTTGAATTGTGTAGCATACAACGTGCAACAAAATGATGCAAGCACTCGAGCGGATGGGATTGTGGCAGACTTGAGGGGGGCACGCGCTTGTTCCGGCTATTTGAATCGGTAGTGGAATGGGTTCCACAATATGTTTCAAGCAGCCACTTGCCCGCCTATATATGCTCAATTTTATAAATATTCGCGTGCCGATTCTTATCCGAATCGATCGATTAGGGGGTGATTCGAGGAAATAGAAAGAAAAGGTGGAAAACTAGCTAGGTATACCTACGATGGCCTGAAATCCTATCAGCCATAGTCGCTGACATTCGCGCTGTGCAGATGTTGTTGCAACAGCTAATGCCCGCCCTTCCATGACCACCTTTATGCCAAGGTCAAGCTATGACCGGTGATCCCTATGGTCAGTCGACTTACACTTCCATTTTCTTTTCTGTACGCAGCATGGTTCCCAATCAATGCACTTAGCAGATCATATCTTCAATTAATATTCTTAATTTATTAACAATCAACTTCCTTATTATCTTCTGTTGTAATGTATCAAATTATATGTATCGAAAGACTAACATGTTCCATCCCCAATGTATCGACTCACGTAAGCGAATCAGTTGTCTACGAATCTCCGACGCGAGCACACAATTATTACTTAATAAAGACACTATATTAATTATCACCTAAATCCATAGGCTCACCTTATTAACAACAGGTCATGGTACCAGGACGCTTTAACAGCGCATTAAAATCGGAAAAGTGAAGTTAAAGTACGGAATTTGTGGAAAACCAAATTGAAAAACTAATTTCATCAGAATTGCCGGCGTCAGCTTAAATGTGTGTGCGTAAGCGCAGCGGCAGGCCGAAAGAACACATGTGTGTGTGTGTGTAAATGAAAGAGAGATCAAAAAAGTTTTGTGTGTAGTAGTGGACAACTCGAAGAGCCGAACAGACAAAGAAGACAAAAAAAAAACTAAAGTAAAGAAAAATTGTGAAACAGCAATGAGTTATGCGAATATAAAAATTGATCCCCTCGGAAGGGATAATTATGACACCTGAAAATACAAGTGAAAGCTCTTTTAATCAAGAATGACGTGTGGAAATATGTAAACGGCCAGTGTGTCAAACCGGGAGATTCACGTGAAAAAGCGGACGAATGGGAGCTAAATGACTCTAAAACCAAATCAGATTTAATTTTGTCTATCGCAACGACAGAATTAAGACAAGTTAAAAACTGCGCAACATCAAAAAAATTGTGGGAAAAACTCGAGTGTGTGTATCAGTCAAAAGGTCCGCCGCGAAAGGTGCATCTGTTAAAATCGCTCATATTGCTGAGAATGCAAAGCGGAGAAGACATTCATAGTCATTTACAAAGTTTTTTGAAATTTTAGACAAAATTAATGAAATGGACATGCAAGTAATGGACGACTTTGTAACAATTTTGTTGTTCTACAGTTTACCCGAAGAGTACGAACAATTTAGAGTCGCGATTCAAACTCAGGTTAAGTTACCTAACCCAGAATCGTTAAAAACAAAAATGATTGAAGAATATGAAGCACGTAAAAGAAATGACGTTGAAACAGTACAAGATGCAATGTATACGCGAAAGAACTTCCAGAAATATCGAAACAGAAATCAAAATGAAAAGCTTAAGTGCCACAATTGTGGGAAAATTTACCATAAGGACAGAGAGTGTAGATCAAACGAAAATAAAGAATAAAGAAAAAAAGCACTTCCAGTCCAAAAGAGAAGAAAAAGACAAACAGAAAAGCAACACTGCGGTTGCCATGCAAGCATTCATTGAAAAGGACAGTGGTGTCTCGATTCAGGAGCTACATCGCATATGTGCTCTCAAAAAGAAAAATTCGAAAATTTAAAAAGTGAATCGCAAAGTTTGAAATTGGCCAATGACAATTCTGCACCAATAATTGGCAGTGGTAAAGTGCTTTGGGAAACCACAGTCGTGACGGCGAGCTTAGGCGAAACTCTCTTCGACCCCGAGCTGCGGTCCAACTTGATGTCAGTGTCAAAAATCACAGACCATGGTTTCAAAACCATCAAAACCAACCAGTTTTTTTCCGCCGTAACGGAGCAGTAATAGTAGATCCAAATACTGGTAAAAAGTATGCCACAGAATCCCGGAAGTCAAATCTGAATTTTATAAATCAAGGGAAAGAACAACGTAATGCTAGGTTCTCACCGCCGTGATTTTTTCATCGACATAACGATTTATCGAAAAGATGCGAAATGGTGTTCGCATTGGCAACATTCTTGCATTCTTGTGTTGTTGCATCCACTGAACAGAAGACTGGGATTTGTTGACATTGTGAAAAGAAATTTGGCGCAAGTAAAATGGATTTAGATGATGGTTTTCCTTTAATAGCTTTGGATAACGACGAGGCAAAATTTCTGCACCTGCTGCATATGTTGCAGAGAATGCAAATATACAAATAAAATTTTCTTTAATTTTATTTTTACAGTTTTTTCTTGTATTTTGTCACAAAGCATCAAATTTAAACTTAAAAACAATTGGTATTTGGCTTAACACAGCAGCCTAAAATAATAATTAATTAAACCTGCTGGTTTTGCCATGGCCATTTTCTTTCGATTTTTGCGCTTTAAGTTTCACAGCTGATTATTGCTTGTGTTATTGCTGGCAGTTGTAGCGATACCAGTACGATAGGCCAAATTATCGATACCCTGTCAAGTCACTACTCGAAAGTCAAGTATGCAACCGCATCCAAATTGGATGCAGCTGGTTTGCTACCACTAGCCGCTATGATTTTTGTGTGGCGTGAAAGTTGCATCCGACACAAGAATGCAGGAATGCAAGAATGTGCTGTAGTGAGAACCGGGCATAAGATTGCAGAAAAAGCGGCACAAAGTGACATTGATCTGCAGAAGTGGCTTAAAATATTAGGCCTCCTTATTGAAAAATATGATTCGTATAGAAAAGGTGCTAGGCGTAAAAGCAGACGTAAACCAAAACCTAGAAAAGTGCGAAGTCTGTATTCAGGGGAGGCAATCCCAAAAACCGCTTTCGAACTAAGTGTCCAAATCAAATGAACTGCTTGAAATAGTGCATTCAGACGTTTGTGGGCGCATGGACGCTGAAAACACTTTGTCACTTTCATTGACAATAAATCGAAATGGTGTGAAACGTATTTTTTGAAACAGAAAAATTAAGTCATCAAAAAGTTCAAGGAATACAAAAAATTTGTCGAAAAACAAACAGGAAATAAAATAAAAATAATGCGCACAGACAACGGAAAAGAGTATGTCAATAATGAGTTCTCAGGGTTCCTTAAGAGGGAGGGCATAAAGCATGAATTGACAATTGATTACACCCCTCAACACAATGCAGTAGCGGAACGGAAAAACCGCACGTTGGTCGAAATGGCACGCTGCATGATGCTTCAAAGTGGGTTACCACCAAGTTTTTGGGCTGAAGCAATCTTGACAGCAAATCACGTGAGGAACAGAGTCCCATCAATAAGTCTGGACGGCGAAATCCCGTATTATCTGTGGACCAAAAAGAAACCAACTCTAAAATATTTGAAAGTTTTTGGCACGGTGGCATACATATTGGACAAGAGACCAGGAAAAGATAAATTTCAACCAAAAAGCAAGAAATGTATATTCATCGGATATGAGCCACAATTGAAAGGTATAGACTTTGGTGCCAAGAAGAAAAAAAATCAAACAAGAGTCGAGACGTAAAATTTCTTGATGAATTTGATAAAGAGAACCAGTACGAAAATTTTGTCGATGAAAATACTCCAATAGGGTCTGATCATGAAATCATGATACATTTTCTTCAAGTGCCAGTAATCCATCCCGTTACTAACCTGAACGTGGAAAAAGACACTCCAGAACCAGAAGCTAAGACTCCAGTGACCTCCAAACCCAATAAGAAAAATCGTAAGGAAACGTCAACACCAAAGAGACGTAGGCGCCCCGCAACGCGTAGACTGATGGCAGAGGTGGAAGCACAGGAGCAAGAATCAAATGAGCAAATCGGAAATCTTATCGAACAGTGCGATACAAAGGACGCAGAAGAGGCTCTTAATTGCCCAGAGAGTGAGGAGTGGAAAGCTGACATGCTCCAGGAATACCAGGCTCTAGAAAAGAATAATACCTGGTCATCGACCACAGAATGCTGAGATCATCAAAACAAAGTGGATTCTCCGCACGAAGCGAAAAGCTGATGGATCAATTGAAAGGCGAAAGGCAAGGCTTGTGGCAAAAGGTTTTGGGCAGACACAAGCTACGAGCTACTCAGAAACATTTGCACCCGTAGCGCGCATGAGTTCCATCCGCATGCTCATGGCCCTGTCTGTCGAACTCGGAATGCAGATACCGCAATTGGATTTCATCAGTGCATATCTTAACGGGGAAATATCCGAGGATATTTATATAGAAATTCCAAAAGAATTCGACATGATACTAAGTAAGGATGAACGCAGAAAATACGAACCGAACAAAGTATGCAAAATACAGAAGGCGTTGTACGGTCTAAAACAATCTGGCAGACAGTGGTACCGGAAATTGGATGAAAAACTCCAGGAACTAGGATTGCAGCCACTCAGTGCGGATCCTTGTGTGTACACAATCAATGAAAATGATATACTTGTAATAGTATTGTAGTATTGTAGACGACTTAATGGTTGCGTCTAATGACACAAGGGCACTTATCGCACTCAAGAACGAGTTATCAAGTATTTTTGACATGAAGGACATGGGTTCTCTGAAGTATTGTCTTGGCATTGAATTTGAACAAGACCTTGAAAAGATGGAAATCAAGATGCATCAAAGCAAGTATGCGAAGGACGTTATCAAAAGGTTCAACATGGAAAATGCAAACACAGTCTCAACCCCATTGACATCAAACGAGAAATTAGCCAAGAAGGATGCACCAACCGTCCAGAAGAAACGACGAAAATTCCATATCAGAGTCTCATAGGTTCTCTGATGTATCTGGCAGTATGCACCAGACCAGATCTGTCCCATACAGTAAGTTTGTTAAGTCAATTTAACTCTAATTTTGGTCAGCAGCAAAGAGGGTCCTCAGATATCTAAAGGCAAGCGCCAACAGAGGACTGAAATTCAAGAAAACTGGCATGAACCTTTTCGGCTACACTGACGCCGACTGGGGTTCCAATATCGATGATAGGCGATCGTTCACAGGTTACGCATTTATGTTTGCCAACGCAGCAGTCAGTTGGGAGTCCCGAAAGCAGCGTACTGTGGCACTCTCAACAACCGAGGCCGAGTATATGGCCATATCAGATGCTTCAAAGGAAGCAATCCACCTAAAATTGTTCCTGAAGGAAGTCTTAGGTACACACGATGTTGTTGTAATCTTTAACGACAACCAAGGCGCTGGCGAATTAACCAGAAATCCAGTGTTCCACAGCCGAACAAAGCATGTGGACATCCGTCATCACTTCATACATACGTGAGCTGGTGGAGAAAAGTGAGATCGTCATCAAGTACATCCCAACCGAGAAGATGAGAGCAGATGTTTTGACAAAGGGTTTGTCAACAACGAAACATAATGAATGTATTCTGGGATTGGGCATGAATTAACGTATAATTTTAATTTAAATGAAATATTCAGTTTGTCATTCTGAATTTGCTTAACATAAAATATGAAGGGAAGTGTTGTAATGTATCAAATTATATGTATCGATAGACTAACATGTTCCATCCTCAATGTTTCGACTCACGTGAGCGAATCAGTTGTCTACGAATCTCCGACTCGAGCACACAATTATTACTTAATAAAGACACTATATTAATTATCACCTAAATCCTATGGGCTCACCTTATTAACAACATCTTCAGCAAAATAAGACATTTAAACACCTAATTAGGCAGAGTTCGAGAAAATATGAAAAATTAAGGAAAGAATAAAATAAAAATATATATAAAGAGGGTTTACTGTACTATTTAAGAACTGATAATCATGGCAAACGTATCATATAAGTTTCATTATTAAGTTCATTTGCAGATTTGATATATTATATTACAGGGTATCTTTAGGTATACAATTAAGTTAGAATATTAATGGTCTGGGTGAAGTTAATGATCATTGACGTTTGAGCAATCAGCGAGGCATACGACTGCCAGAGAAAAGAACAAATTCGGTAATGAACATTAAAGGTTGTACAAGTTGTATGACTATAAAACAACAGCTGTTTGTGTGAATTTAACTTGGCGAAGAAGGTTTACTAGTCATTTGTTTACTTTTGTTTAAAGCAAATAAAATTACTGGCTCGGTATATGCATGTAGATCGCCAGTGAATAACACAATTATATTTGTAAGAAATCTTTCGGCTAAAGCCGGTCACTCACAATACACAATTCCAACGAAGAAAGCGCTCTCCAAGTTGTTGTTGTTGTTGTTGATGCTGCTGCAAATGGTTTTGACTGATTGTTCAGAAAATATAATATAATGTTTATTTATTGGGCGGGGAAGCTGTTCTTCGAGCATAACTTGAGCGTAGCTTTTATATTACGAGGACCACAAATGTTTATTACTTTTCTTTCAGCGGATAAAAAAAATTAAATAAAAGCAAATTTCACTTTGCAATTTTGTTTTCCATGAAGTTTCGCACTTACTGATCACTGGCCACTTGACTAATTAAGACCTGATTAAATAGAAGCTTATTACTTAGTTAATTAGTTAACTTAGCACGTGGCCAGGCCATTATGTAACAACTTAGTGTTGGCTGGACACGGTTATGAGGCACTTAAATTTTTTTCTGCTTGCACTAAATATGAATTGGACTGGGTTTTTACGATAAATTTTTCCTCATTTTCACTTTAGGGGACAAACCAAACTGGGCTACAAATTTGGGCCGTGACGTCTCTAGCCACGCGTCTAATAGTTTAAGCTAACTCGAGGGAACTGCACTCAAAAGCAAAGCAATGATCGCTTTGCGTTCTCTTCTTTTGTACTCCTCAAGCTAGCAAGGGAGAAGAGGGAACAGCGATGAGTTTTTATTGCCAGCGCTCGAGGCTTTGAGTGGAGTACTCCAAGTACACCATCCAGAGATATTTTCTCTCAATCCCAAATGAGGCGAAGGATGGTCCAGAAGTAGAAGTTCATACAACTGCTCTTCGGCGTCTCCATTATGAAAGGGGAGGCTAGCACGGGTACATCTGGGGTACGTCAGAGGTCAACATAAGGCCAGGTTAGAGGTAACACTGGGGGCCAAACCTATAAGGTTAGAAAACCACCTGGTTAAAAAAAATGGCCAAAGCAAGTGCAGAACCAAATTGATTTTGCTTTTTTGTTGGAAAAGACTTACTCTTGGAGTCTGGCCAGTAACTATTGTTATGTGGGCTGGGTCAGCCGAACACTTAATGTTGTGTTTTTAATTATGTTATGTAAAATTTGTGAACTGCACTATAAGAAAGTCAAAACGGAAAAGGAAGTGCTTTATGGGTTAGAAGAGTATTGAACCAATTAACAGCGGCTGGGTTGTAATATTGATACAATCCTAAAATTCTTGTGATTTGAGCTGTTAAGCGCAACTTGGAATAATTGCATTTTGCAGCACATTACCATTGTTATTGTTTTTTTTTTTTTAGCATATTCTTAGGCGGGACTAATATTGAGAGTTTGAGTGAACAATTAAATTGACTAAATTTGGCTAAAAAAAAATTGGAATCCGATTGACAAGCGCCCTACAATTGTTGGCCCTGCCAACAGCAAATCATTTCGCGAATATCCAGATGTTATTTTCGCCGATCCATTGAATACGACACGAAGAGCGGTCGTGTTTTCGAGTTTGTGAACACAATGATGTGGCAAATAAAACTTAGGCAATGTATCTTGAACCGATGCCAAAGACATATAACCTAAGCCGAGATATTCGTGAATAAAAGCTGCGTATTGCGATTTCACAGAAGAATTTTTAGCAAATTTTGTTTCCGTATGAATCCCCAAGTAAGTTGGGATCGCTCTTAAGTGGAAGCTTGACTGAGGATTGGTCATTTTCGACACGAGTATAGTTTTTCTGAAAGAGGTGTTCACAATGTGCGTCGTCTTAAGAAACGGAAGATGATGAAGCATTGCACTTTTATATTTCCCAAAAAAGTTATACACCTTCTGTTAACGAGATGTCCGCTTCTGATGGGGTTGGAGCTTTGACGAGTGCGACCAACGTCGAACTGTGCTGCCCTCTAAATGAGTTTTACCAATGCAGATTAAGTCGAAAAATAAACCGGCTCCGATGAGCAGATCTATGCGTTGTGACTTACAGAATTTAAGGTCAGCAAGAACGATGATATTTGGGATTTTCCAACCATCAGCATTCAAATCGTATTGCCGCTGGCAATCAGTGATTGTGTGCGGCACTACAGCTGCGAATGAAGCCCCATAGCTTGCATCCTGTGATTGAACGCAAACATCCAATGACTTATCAGAATATAGAGACGACTCTCCAATACCAGATATCGAAATGTGAGAGCGACGAGTTTCGAACTGAAGTTGGTTTGCAAGACGGGCAGTAATGAAATTAATTTGAGATCCAGAATCGAGTACCGCACGGCATGGGATCATGACTCCATTGCGATGTTGGACCAAAACAAGAGCACGTAATCTTCAGGCATAATTTTTGAGGCTTTAAGTTGAGGGCTTGACAGAGAATTGGATATGAGGGAAGTCGCTGCTTGATGAAGCGCTAGAAGCTATAGAAGAGGGATTCGAAGTCATATGCAAAAGAGAGTGATGCTTTACTTGGCATTGCTTGTAATGACCTGACCTGCATTACTGAAGACTGTGCCCTCAAACAAAGTTGCATTTTGTTGTCTTCTTTGTATCGCAAGTTTGGAGAAAGATTTAAAAAATTAGGGCATTTCGAAGTATAATGGTCTACTGAATCACAAAAAATGGATAATAAATCTGTGATAGAAGAACTTGTGTTAGATGATGATGCAACGAGTGTAATTTTTCTAGGTTTGTTTTTTCCCACCTGATGGCTTGGTATTTGGGTTACCAAGACATTTTACATATTGTCCATTGGCTTGCATCTCTTCTCCAAGAACGAAGCCATCGAAGCTACGGTGAAGCCAATGAATTCATTGCGCGGAGATGCGAATGAACGAATTATTTCCATACCGACACCATCCTTACCGCCCCGAAGATGCTGGAACTTTTCGATATTTGCCATTTCATGATCACCATCCACTACAGTAGAAAACATGGCGTAAAAATCCGGCCAATCCATATACGCTGAATTTGGGAATGCGCAGCTCAGGTAACCTGGATTTTCGCATTGAGAAGCGATTATCGCTGTCTCCCATAGTATGCCGCACAGTCGTCGAATTTTCATTACTTGCCACACGCGATATTCCCATTTCGCGAACCAAATCCGACTTAAACTCTATGTACACCTTATTGAAGTTGAAGCGCGAATCTGAGGTAAGTTCCATAAGGTCCAACTTGGCATTGCTTCTGCGTCGTAAAAGTCATTTAACGCTTTGGCACTGAAAAACTTTTTGGTGTCCGACATGTTGAGTTTAAAATCACAGAACAGAAAAAGCGTTCACTGAAATGGGACAACGAAATAAGTCTCCCTGTTTTATGCGCGAGTGCCAAGTTACAGGTGACGCTTGGTTAGATTGGTGGGTTTTTGGTTAGTATGTGTGTTCGCTCATACTGCACTACAATGAGCATCAAAAATCGGCAAGGGAAACAGTTTCCGTAAGTGAGTATGCGGTTGTTTTAAAGTGTGTGCTTATGTGCTTGTCACCAACTTGTGATCAAGCAGCAGAATCATTTCAACTAAATGAAATATATCAACCAAACCGACTTCCAACTTCAGAATTTTAACACTATTATTAACAACAAAGTAAAAGGCACGAGTTCGAATCAGTGTATGTATGTGTTTATTGCCTGATTCCTGATGCTGTAGACTACCCAAGTGCTCTTCAAACTATTTGACAAACGGCTCAAAAGAAAGTCGCCGAGTTACACGACCGGAATGCTAACAGATACAATTTGCGCAGCCGAAAAATACAATTCAATCCCTGTGATAAAGTGTTTGCTCGTAATTTTTGCGCCCGTTTTTATACTCGCCGTAGTATTAAACAAACTTGGCTCGTCGTACTACCAGCTTTCGAACGACCAGGGTAAAAACTTTGGTGTTTTTCATCTGAAAGACATTCAGGAAAAACCTTAACCAAAACCTATTCTTTTTTAGTTCATACCCCGCCAGCAATAACTTGCGTTTCATAAACTGTGCTGTAGTTGCCAGGTGTATTACAAATAGGTAAACAAACTCAACAAAACAAAATAAAGACTTTAGCTTATCGCAAAACTCTATTTTCTAGAAACTCTACGATATTGATTGAGTCTAAAGCAAAAAGCTCAGCTCGATGTTGAAACGAGCTTTCACTCAATGCAACGTGACAGTGGTCTAAGATCAGACGATTATCCAGTTATGTTCTGGCGCCACCCATTATCGACTATGTCTGGGCTAAATATCAGAAAGAGACAGCCACAAGGTGAATCCTTGTTTCTCTCTCTATGAAAGGAAAGCTGTTCGCCTTCATGGGTTAAATGTACCCAGCATCAACTCGGAGGTTTCATTGCTTGAGAACTGCGCTCGGAGTAACCACATCCAATCTTTGTCAAACCAAATAATAGCTGAACCGGGTGATTAATACCTGAAAATACCTATTGTACGGTGGAAAAGTAGAAATTGACGTAGTCACTCCCCCAAATTTTATTACATTTTTTTTCTTACCGGTACGTCTAAGGTATATTCTCTAAAAGTGTTAGAAATACAAAGTTACAGAAATTTATTATTTCATATTGCCTGTGCCTGTGGAAAACCCCAAGACTGGTCACGGTCACGCTATCGGACTCAAACCAAAACCTGGCTCTCCTTCGAGGGAAAATCCCAGGGAACGTATGGGACGCACCCCAGCGCAAGAGCTGGGAGAGCAGCCGAGTTGGATGACCCACTTATAATCATCATTTTATCTTATCATAAATTCCGATCAATATCGACCTGTCGGTAAGAAGCTTAGGAAGAAAATTATGGCGGTTTAAGATAGCGAATTGTGTCCGGATCGGTTGACGGGTTCATCTAAATAATATACCTATGACCAAATGATAGTGGAGTGCGACCCGTTTGACCTGTATATTTTAATTTTAACTTTACCCCAAACAAGTGGTTCACGTACCACGCCATATAATTGATATGCTCAATCGCCCAGTGTAGCGCACACAGAAAAGCTCTGCCAATGCATTTGGTTCTTTGGCGTTTGCATATCAGCTGTTCCGAATTCAAGTTCAATGCCAAGAAGGTCATTATCGTTAAAATTCACGGCCAGCCTCGTCATAATGAAGTTCGCTTTGATGTTTCCCTATCACTTCTCTTCGGCCAAGGCTTCTCAAACTGTATGGTTGACATTGGTTATGCTGCTTTGATCTAATGAACCAGACAAGGGCTCTCAAACTGATTAATATGAAATGCGTATAAATTGAAAGATAAAGTCATAAGTTATTTTCCTTCTTAAAAGTTAATCTTAAATTAAGTCATTTGATCAAGATCGGATATCGGGAATGGACATAAATGGAATTTGAAAATAATATTGTATGAAAACATGTGTACACAGAAAAAAACACAAAATTGTAATTTCAACATTTTCCATCTTTGAGCAAAAATTGTTGAAATTACCTATTTTCATTTTTGATTTTACCAATTTCATCGTATAATCAAAAATGCAATCATTTAAAATCAACTACTTTAATCTTTGATTTCAAATTTCAGACACTTTTGATTCAAAAAGTAGTAAATTCAACAAAGCCGCTTCTGATTTCGTAGTAAAATCAAAAGTGATGCACTTTTAAAATCAAAAGTGCGGGCCTTTGATTTCAAAATGCTGACACTTTTGTTGATTTTACCAATGTAAACGTAAAAACAAAATTTTTAACTTTTAAAATCAACAGTGCGAGTTTTTAATTTCAAAGAGTAGACACCGGCATTTAATTTTAAAATGATGTCACTTTTTTAAAACAACAACTTTCATTTTTGACTTTAACAATTTAAACGTAAAATCAAAATTTATAGCTTGTAAAATTGAAAGTGCGGTCATTTAATTTCAAAATGGTTTAATTTTTTTGAACCAACAACTTTCATTTTTGAATTTACCGACTTAAGCGTAAAAACAAAATGTTTAAAATTTTGAAACAACATTTTTGAATTTACCGACTTAAGCGTAAAAACAAAATGTTTAAAATTTTGAAACAACAGTGCAGGTCATTGATTTCAAAATGCAACCACCTTTGTTTTTATCGTGGTGAAATCTAAAAAACGGAATTCGAAGTTGAGAATTACAAGTTGTAGGCAGAAGGTAAATTGAGTTTATTATAAGTAGCACATGTGGTGCGCACCAACAATCATTCGTGGTGGCGCAGTCGGCTAAGGCGGCATTCCAATCGTTTCAAGTTCAAGGGTCCCGTGCTCAAACCCCAGCTGAGTAACTAAAAAGTTAAGAAGTTTAATTTGTATATTAGTTCGTTGGTTTACAGAAGCGCAGCATTACTTACTACTACTACTTGGTGGATCTTAGATTAACTAACAAAATCCAAGGGGGGTGGAGCGGGGGAGATGTTTCTAAACAGGATTTATGGGCGGCAAACTTTTTTTTATTTTATATGTTTTTAAATGGAAAAGTAGTAATTTCAAAACTGTATACTTTAAAATTTAATGTGTAAACTTTACACTGTAAAGTATTAAGTATTATTATAGTATATAAGTATTATTAAAGTGGAACATTTTTGATATTAAAAGTGGGAAACTTTAAAATCAAAAGTGAAAAACTTTATGCTTATGCTTCTAATTTCTTTTAACTCCCACCCCAACAGTTGTAATGGTCGTGGTTTGGTTCAAGCAAACAACTTGTTTTTTCTTCATATTTTACCCCATGGCATACTTTGACCAAATTGTCGCATGCGATAAATCTGAATGAAGTGGGCAATTTGATAGAATAAAGCTTGAAGAGAGAAAACTATCTCTCTCAATGCAGTCTTAATCGCAACCAAATTCACCTTGGTTCGAAAGAAAAAGCTTTTCTAAGCCTATAGGCTTAAATAGGACATGTGGCCACACCCAGCCTCTTTGCTGATCTGTCTCATAACTCAACTACATCCTCCACGTCGGATGGCTCCCTTTGCTATACGTGAGAGGTTACAATCGGGCGGAAAACGCATAAGTGAAATTTTCAAGCCATATAAGTGGCAACGCGTTGTTACAGTAACTATATATATATATATTAAAATTATACCCGTGTCGGCTGTGCAACACCCCCGGATTATATTTGGCCAGAAATTTGAGTTTAAGGTGCAACCACGCCCACGTTGCAGAAATCTAACCTGCAGGCATCCGCCTCCGAAAATCGATCAGCAAGAGAATCAGTACTCTTCTGGTTGTCGCACAAGAAATGGTATGAGCTGCCACCCATATTGTGTCAATTTTCTTTTGACTAAAATCGGTTATGTTTTTGTTCATAGTGCGCGCTTGCATACGTTGCTGACAGCACGTTGCTACCCACCACCCATTACCCGCCCACACCAATCGTCAACGTTCTACCTGGGAGAAGACCATCCATTGTGTATTGATGTGGGTCAGCGAAATTTCTAAGAGCATTTTTGGCGATGGTGGAGCCCCGGCAGATGAACCCCCCGTACCCAGGCAGACTACGCCCATGTGGACTCCTCTCTCTAAAAGCATTTGCCTAAGCATGCATTTCGTCTAGCCTGCAGCCCCAGCTTGCTCGCGACTTCCCTCAAGTCAGGCTCTTGGCGTGTTAGTTTTTTAAAAGTGCCTGCTAAACACGGCCAAAAGAACTTCCACAAGAAAGTGTGTGCCAATATTATATTTAAGAAAGCCTTTAAATACCTCAAAAATCCGACCTGGTAGCTGCCAAAGTGTACGTGTTGTTGTTAGTGCTGTAAAAAAGCTCTAATTCATGGTAGGCCTATTGACGGCCTAGGCAATGGTTTTTTTTGTAAAGTAAATTCTACATGAAAATTAAAGATTGATTATATGAAATCTAAAACCCCTTATAGAAAAACCTTAGGAAAACCCATAACAACAACTCCTCAACATAACTCCAACTCCGAATTCATGTATGTATGTAAGTTGTTCTTTTTCTCTTACCCCCCTTATTCGCAAACCGAACCAAATTGGACTAGGCATGTTTGTATGTATGTACACATGATTTTTTCATTTATTCTTTCCTGTCCAACTTGGTGATCGCATGGCATAATTGTTTTTTCTTTTAAAATTGATATAATTTGCAAAAATAAATCAGTGAACTTACTAACGTAACTTTAAAACCAAACCCTAAATATTTACTTAAAATACCTCAGCCATAAATATATCCATGCCATAAACCCCAGTACAAAAATATCGCATGAAACAACAACAAACACATTTTAGTTAGCCGCTTATTGTTAGACGAACAGTTGTCGCGTTGGCCTCTAGTAAATCCCTGGTACAGTGACTGTCAAATGTTTGCTTCCACTTAAATTAAAATGTGGAATAAATTAAAATTAAATATTTTTATTTTCAATTAAATTCAATTGAACGAAGAGAACCTAAATACACGCCTTACAATATACAACATGAATTTTACAAATTTAATCTAAACCAAAATCATTATAAAATTATTATGTTACCATTTCTCTTTGAAGACAAAACAAACTATATCGCGCTACATTAGCCCACATGAATTTTAAAACTTAAAAAAACTATCTAGAATAAATAGGTTAGAATTTCCCTTTTGTCATAAATTTAAATACATACTCTGCAGTTGGCTTACAAATATAAAATCTTTGAATCCACTTCTGCATTAACATGCATACAGTGGAGCAAGACCAATTAAATTTTAGGTTAATCAAAAACTGCTATCTTTTATAGACTTTTCTCAAGCTTGAATTATGCTTGGCCCTTCTTTAAGAATTTTTGAATTAAACTGTTTTATAACGTTTTGAAATGAAACACTTAAGTCTTGTCTGTTTCGGAGCGACATGTAACATAACATAACAAACGGGTAGGAGGAGTTCTTTCTGGGTATCTCCGCTAAAGTGCATCGCAGGAGATTATGGTTGGGAAGGGTAGCGTCGGTCAACATCTTAGACCTCGCCCCTACTCAATACGCGTCCTGCTGTGATATTAGCCTCCATGTTTTGGTTTAGTTTAGTACGTTTCTTCCTTTGAGATTTTTGGATAAATTTTCGTGGTCCTATATTTAAAGTTTGGGTGAATACAGTTACGGTGTCTAACTGTCTAACTGTGTGTAGGTGATAGGAAAATAGCAGTGAGCCGATGAAAAACACTCTTGTCTCCACACCACTACACAGTTTATCCTCATCGTCATCTTTGAGCTCAACGGTCACGAAGTAAAAACGGTTTAAAAGTTGGTAAGAAAGTGGCTTAAATGTTCCTTATTATTATTATTTATTTTGAATTTGCATTCAAATGAGAATTATGAAAACAAAGAATTTAATTAAATCGTCGACCCCTTTAATATGTTACTAGTATCCGTCGGGAGCTTTAAAGATTCCCCTCCTTAGTTCTTTTTTGTATATTTTATTATGAGTGGTAGTATGTTCCTATCGAACTATATTTTTTTGTAAACCGTGCACCTAAAATATTATGGGAATGTGTGCGTATGGCATTATGGAAAGTAGAAAAGGACCCCGACAATCCGGCGAGCTAGCAAGAGCATATCTAGAGGTGCACATCTCAAATCCAGCCCTACATCGATGTGTTAAAACAAGTTAGAGTACAAATGAACAGCCGTACATTTCAACACCGCACCCGACACATAACACCTTCCTGACTGCTTTAAACTATATATAGCTTTTTTAAGCAACAAAACCTTATGTGGGACAATCTGGTCAATATATCCTTGTGGCTGCTTCATAAAAACTATGTCGCTGAGGTCGCTGTTAAGGTATGCCGTGCACACATCCATTTGATGCAGGTACAGTTTCAACTCCGCCGCTAACAACAAGATAATTCGCACGCTTTCCATCCAGCAAACTGGGGAAAACGTCTCTTCGTAGTTTACGCCGTACTGCTGGGAGCAACCTTTTGCAACCAACCGAGCCTTAAAACGTTCTAAAGGCTGATTTTTTAAGAGCAATAGGAAAGTTTAAAATAAAAAACACATAAAATTCAGAAAAATGCATGAAATCGTTATTTGAATCCATAGTACGGTCCATATAATTTAATGTTTGAAGAGTATTTCACACAAATGTTGACCGTGACTGCGCCTCAAATGGTCCATACGCTTAGTCCAATTTTTTCATACTCTTTCCAACATTTCGGCCAGTATCTCATGAATAAATGCTTCAATGTTGTCTTCCAATGCGTCAATTGAAGCCCCACACAAAATAGTCTAAGGGCGTTAAATCGCACGTTCTAGGCGGCCAATTGAGCGGGCCCGAAAGTGAAATAAAATGTTCACCGAACTCGCCTCTCAATAAGTCCATTGTTGCGCGTGCTGTGTGGCATGTGGCACCGTCTTGTTGAAACCACATGTCATGCAAGTCAAGCTGTTGCATTTTGGGCAGTTGGATATCATCTCACGGTTGCGCTCACCATTCACAGTTACGTTACGATTCGCATCGTTTTTGAGGAAGTACGGTCCAATGATGCCACCAGCCCCTTAATGTCCAACAATGTAAATTTTGTAAGAAATTTAGTCAAAATAGCCCGAATCGCCGCTTCAGTGAGTCGATTAAACTGACCATAAAATGAAAGAAGCGTGCAATGAACTTTCTTAACAGAGCACGTATTTTGATAATAAAATTCAATAATTTGCAAGCCTTGTTCGTTTGTAAGACGATTCATTGTTAAATTATAGACCAATCTGAAGATGTTTGACAGTGAATCAAATCACAAAAGGTGCGTGAGCTGTTTAAACCAGAGTTGCCGAAAAGATAATAGCTAAAAAATCCCCCTTTATATATCGCGGTTAACATTGTTGTAATTAAAGCTGGATAGATATATGTGGAATATATGTGAAATGTAGTTAAAAACAACTGGAGAAAATATTTATCGGTTTTATGGCAATAGAGATCTTATAATGATTTTCACACAAATTACCCTAGTGCAATCATCAGTGATTTCAAGAAGATTTAAAGTATATTGAATTCAATCGTTGCTTTTGTGAATAAGGCTGGGTTTGATTCGTGAATCAATCTTGAAAGATTATATTCATTTCCGACCCCATAAACTACATATATTCTTGATCAGGGTGACGAACTGAGTCGATTGAGCTTTGTCCGTCCGTCTGTCCGCCCGTCCTTCTGTGCGTCTGTTCTTCTGTCTGTCTGTTTCTACCCGAACTAGTCTCTCAGTTTTAAAGCTATCGAGCTGAAATTTTCCACAGCCTTATCTTTGCTGCACACTACTAATATGTCGGAACTGACAGGATCGGATGACTACATCTCATAGGATCTCATATTTTTTTATAATTCTACCAAGTTTTATTAAAATCGGACATACAAGAGATAGGTCTGAAAAACAGTATTAGTTAGAAAAAGTTTTTTGTGTTTAAAGGTAGCACCCTGCAACTAACAATATAACAATTTTGATAGCGATAACGATAACGACTACACTGATTATGACAGCGGTGAAGCGTGCCGAGTTATATGCTAGTCTATATATTATATATAAAAGAGTTCAGCCTTCTCATTTAAAATAAGTAAAATTGAACTTACTCTTTCTTTTGATTTTCTGTTTTCTTTTTTAACTTTGACTTTTAAAAGTATAAACTTAATTTAAAATGTGATCCCTCTTCCTTTAAATGAATAATATGATTTTCAAACTGTAATAGTAGTGACTAGAACAGTAACTTATAACAATAATTCTTGTCGTGCTAGGAAATACTCCAATAAACTACAAACAAACAAACTGACTGGTGACCGTCGCGCAGTCCCAACCATAAGAAATAGGAAGCTGCATTTTGTACAGTAGTTTTATTTTATGCTCATTTTCTTCATCATTTCATTCATTCCGATGTTGCAAATATTTGATAATCGATTGAGTTGAAGGAAAGTAAATACTTAAGGACAGAAGGAAAAAAATTGTTGTCATTTTCCCGATTTTGGAAATTTTGACCGTGGGGTCGGAAAATTCCCAGAAAAGCGACAGAATAATTGTATAAATGATTTTTTTCATTTGATCAACTTGAAACTCGCTTTGTAAGCAAAGTATGCGAAAAAATTGGACACGCATTTTCCCAATTTTGGAAAATCCGCTCTCAAGGAAAATTTGGCATACTAGAATCTATTTATCTCCCAATTTATTTTTAGCTCGGTTTGTAACGATAGTATGGCTGCCTTTACACAGCTCGACACATAAGACACGATAATCTAGATCTAAATTTGACCATAAGGTCAGAAAATTACCTGCAAATCGTTAGAATAGTATGTATGGGGAAAGTTTTATTTTTCATTCGATTAAACAATTCGACACGTGCTCAGGAGAATTCGAAATGCAAAAATCTATTTTAAACCCGATTGACTTGAAATGCGGATTGTTAAGATAGTAAGTGTAATAAATTGAGATGTCATTTTCCGATGTTGAAAAAACTTGACCGTAGGGTCGCAAAGTTCCCGATTGACTTGAAATTTAATTTGGAAAAATCTATTTTGCTTCCGATTGACGATTACGATAACGTAAACGATAACGAAAATTCAACAATGACGGGTTACTATTCTTTCGAAAATTTCAGGCCCAAGGGTAGAATATTAGTGGTCAAGATTGTATAAAAGTTTAGTTCCCAGCGAATAACTCCAAACGTATTTTTGGAGCTAGATTAAAAAAAAAAAGGAATACGTGACCTCAAATTTTTGAAAATCTGCCCACAAAGTTTAATAATGGGGGGAAAACTGTTGCATGAAACTCTTTTGCTCTTCATCTGATCAGCCCCATGCTTATTTTTAAAGCATCCATTAAACAAGAAGTAAAGTCTGTCAAGCCCGAATACAACATACTATACTCTGTACCAACAAAAATATTCGCTCAGCATAAATTTCTATTCTGCAGTAGCAGCTGAATGTAGAGCTGCTTTGCGCTGCAGCTGCGCACGGCATTTTGATCATAGCTCGACAACCGTTCATCCGATCTATACCAATCCCTTGGCGAATCCACAATATTTACTAAGCATGCCTACAACGAACCATCTATCTTTTACACTGTGGGAGATTTTATTTTTTTCGAAATTGCGGTGGCGGGAGGTGGCGTGATCTACAAGTATAAGCAGCATGTCCCATACATGTCAAATCTCTATCTCTTACCATCTCTGATATCAGTGCGTTCATACGGACAGACAGACGACGGACATGGCTTTATCGACTCGGCTGTTGATGCTGATCAAGAATATATATATACTTTATGGGGTCGGAGATGCTGCCATATGGCTGGTACCTACTTTTGCACAAACATAATATACCCCTGGTACAGTGAATAATAATTAAATCTTAACCAAAAATTATGTGCGTACGGTATACACCTACCTTCATACATAGATTTTTCACCAGCTTAAAATGCTCTGGTACAGAGTGAACAAATTTATTATGAATGTGAAAATAAATCATAGCTTAATAGATTACTTTCCTGGGTACAAAACTATATGTTTAGAAAAAAAAAGAAACAAATGTGGCCGTTTTCTCCAAATTCATTTTATTTACTAGCTTTTGCGGTTTGGTCGACAAAGAAACAATGAATTAATTTTTAGGAATAATTAATATGAATATGAAGTTAATATGAAGTTTGGGATCAAGTAAGTTTGCAAATATAATTATTTATAATGGCAATTGAAAATTAATTAAGAAGCTATATTTTCCCAAAATGCTGAAAATTCCCATATAGAACTTGTGAGTTGAAAAGCTTACCTTAACCACGCTATATACTGCTTGTGCATATAACATGCTGACTTCTACGGGATCTTGTGACAGTTCACGTGTGGACTTAAACAGTCTTTTTTTAAAAACAAAGCGGTTTTCTCCAGATGTTGATCCGTTAGAAAGCCTTTTCAAAGAATTAGATGAACTTTGCTTAAGTTCCCATGCTGAAATAATATCATACAAGTAGTCAAAACTTTTTATATGCTCTTCCCCATCAGGACGTGATTGAAATATGGCCCAGCCTTCAAGTGATGTTAGGTTGAGCTTATCGGCGAGCTTTTGCACCGCATCTCCCGCTGTATCGGTAGGGTGAACATCTATAGCTTTTGTGCGTGCATCCAAGAAAAAAAATCGGCATACAATGGTTCCAAGGCGTCGCATAGCCTAAAAATTAAAATTTTGGTTGTTATACAATTTTAAAAATAAGGTACAATATAAAATAAGCAAAATATGTATAACGATTAATTTTTTTAAAGCCCAGTACGCAGACACTGAGAATTGAAGCATCATTTTGCATTCGACTTATGAGAATTGCTTCCGACTGCTGCTTCTGAATTTTTTAAAAGCAAAATCAAAAGCAACATTTCTTTTTTGAGATTTGATACTGCTCAGTTTGACGCAACTCATAGGACTTATGCTATTTTGACTGCTGCTATTCAAACACTGGTTAGAGGTAACCATGAGAAAAAAAAATGATAAAAAAGCAATATGTATTTTATTTACATTTATTTAAAATTTATTGAGTTATGGTCTCTGAATGCCATCGGAATCATATTGCCAGGGTACAAACCCAGCTTCATTATTAACATAATTTTTTAGATTATCTCTAACGTCTTTAGAATTAGAATGAATGCGGCGGTTGGGTTGTAGATTTGTGAGCGGTGTGTTTCTTGATATTTCGCAAACCCTTCACAGAGAAAAAATTGTGTTATCAACATTTTCAATCTCTGAATTAAAATTGAAATTACCCATTTTTATAATTGATTATAGTGGATCGGGTTGGTGACCTTGGTGATGTAATATTATTGTTTTAGCCGGCTCGAGGTCAGGTGTATTTTTTGTGCTCGTTCTGTCAAAATATCAAACAAACACATTCTCCTCTTTCTTCCTTTAACTCCGATATATTTCGAACCCCGTCGGGATTCGTCTTCAGGGAGTGCACAGCGTCCGTTTCATCAGCTGTGGAGTTATAAACTTTTTGCTAATTTCATAATTTATTTATTTTATTTATTTATTTATTTATTAATGGTCGACAAACAAAGGCTGTCAACAAATTTGTAAGCACGTTATAAAAAGGCTTATTTACTAAGGAGGCATAAAAAGAAAACCTAACAAAATTACACAATAAACTAATAACGACTCCGACTCGGTGGGGGATTTTTATTTGCCGGTCCGGCCAGCTATGCCCCGATTCACAGCCTGTTTTGGTCAGAGTCGATATTAAAGCTAACACAACCATTTAACAAATATACAGGCCTGTTCAGTTTTTCACTTACATTAAATTATCTCTATTTCGACTTGGCTACCTGTTCTGGTTTTCATAATTTGATTGAATTACTCGATTTGAATTCCCATTGCTTGGAGCATGTGAACTCAGATTTAAGTTCGTAATTTTCATTTCATGTTGCATCCAACTGATTAAGTTCAGCGAGTTGTTATAAGAAAAACAATTTGGAAATGAAACAGTCAAATTGCAAGTCGAATACCAGAACAGCGAACACAAAATCATTCGAATTTAATTTCATTTGAAGTTTAATAAATTATGTGAAGCCCGGAACAGGCCTGTAGAGATGTGAAGAGGTAAGAAAAAAAAGAATAAGAAAATGCAGGCTTACAAATACATAGAGGAAAAAAGGCATACAACTATAATTAATGATAAAATGGAAGAGTGAACAAAAAAAAAAAAAAAAAATAAATAAAAAATAAAAATAAATAAATAATCATTCATAAAATCATTTAACTAAAATCATTCAACTACTTTAATCTCTGATTTTAAAGTTCGGACTCTTTTGATTCAAAAAGTAGTAAATTCTACAATGCCGCTTCTGATTTCGTAGTACAATCAAAAATGTTGCATTTTTAAAATCAAAAGTGAGGGCCTTTCAGTTTAATATGCCGACACTTTTGTTGAACCAACAACTTGTATTTTAGATTTGACCAATTTAAGCGTAAAATCAAAATTTATAAAATTTAAAAAAAAACTGTGCGAGTTTTCAACTTAAAGAGTAGAAACTTTTATTTTTTAACGTAGTAAAATCAACAATGTTGCGATTCTAAACTGGATTTATGGTCGCGAGCGCACAGGCTTGTGGTTGGCAAACTTTTTTTATTTTAATTTTTTTAAAAGGAAAAGTAGTAATTTGAAAAGTGCATCACTTTGAAATTAAATGTTTAAAGAGCTAAAAACAAAAGTAGAAAATTTTTGATATTAAAAGTGGAAAACGTTAAAATCTAAATTGTAAAACTTAATTATGGATCAAAAACAACTACTGACATTGGTGATTTTACCAATAAAAATGTTACATTTACCAACTTTTTTTGTGTGTTGGCAATCTGTATTGGTTTGGAATTGTTCGAAGAAGGAGGTTGTGGAGTGAACAGCAAGCTGCAAAAATCTTTTATCTCTGGTTGGATTGCTCAACAACGTACGTCGCACTGCCATTCATTTGGCGCAGAAGATGCCGATCATTTTGGGTACGTTAGGGTTTTATAATTCATTTATGTAGAGGGAATTACCTACGACGAAGTACGGAGTTGAATTTCTATTCAAAATGATGTCTTCCAGAAACTTCAGACAACCACTCCATAAGTCTTTTCCCAGATCACAATGCGAAAAAATGTCGGCCTCACTTCCTCTTTTTGTCCCTGAACTCCTGTGCCCACTTGGACTGTGCCTACCTCCCACCCAGCACAGCTCTCTTCAAATGGCACCACAAAAGTTTGGGAAAAATTCTTCAAAAATGTTGCTTGCTAATCATATATGTGCACACAAAAAAAAAGGCGGTAAATGTAACATTTTTCATTGATAAAATCACCAATGTCAGTAGTTGTATTTGATCCATAAACTTTTCCATTTAAAAATTAAGAGACGGCAATTTTGATTTTTAAGGTTTTCCACTTTGAATTTAAAAAATTTTCCACTTTTGATTTTAATTCTTTACACTTTTAATTTGAAAGTTATAACCTTTTGAAATAACTACTTTTCCCATTTCAAAAAAATTAGAAAAAATAAAAGTTTGCCAACCACACAACCCAATTTTTGATTTATTACTTTGCCATAAACCCAGGTTAGAATCCCCCCTTGGAATCCTCCTTGGATTTGTTAAGCTAAGACCACCAAGTAATGCTTCTGAAATTCATCGAATTAATACACAAATTAAAAACAATCGAATCTAACGTTCGCCTACATGGCCCACACGAATACAGTCTCCGTGTATTCGTTTACGAACACAAAATACAAAATAAGCAAGGAACAACAACAGAACGTGGTCTACGAAATATCATGTAAGGGAAAAGAAGGAGAGACTTGCGACAGCGTTTACATTGGTGCGACAAAACGAACGCTTGCGACGAGGATAGCGGAGCATAAAGGAGATGCGAAAAACAACAAGACAAGCACAGCAATAGCACAACACTTGACAACATCTGGACACACTGCTGATTTTGAGAAAGTGAAAGTGCTGGACATAGAAAAGAGAGAGAGAACGAGACTGACACTGGAAAGCCTCCGCATTCAACAACGGGAAGAGCGAGCAGTAATCCACAAAGAACACATAGAACAAATCAACTATTTCTAGCATGTTAGGAAAAATTGTAATGTATGTATGTATGAAATGCAATGTTAATGTTTATTTGTGTTTAATGAACAAATAAAATGCAGGCTCCCTGAGGAAGGCGCAAAATGCACCGAAACGCGTAGGAGGATAATGTGAAGTAAAAAGAATTTTTATTTTGTATGATTCAAGACGGCCATCAAACCCACATAAACAACAATCAAACATTAAACAAAAATTGACCCAACAAATAACAACAATTCAAATTTTAAATTTTTTACTTATTCTGCTAGGGTTTGAGCCCGGGACCCTTGGACTTGACACGATTGGAATGCCGCCTTAGTCGACTGCGACACCACGAATGACTGTTGGTGCGCGCAAATGTGCTACTTATATTAAACTCATTTTACCTTCTGCCTACATCTTGCAATTCTCAACTTCAAATCCCGTGATTTTCATTTTACCACGTTAAAAACAAAGAGTTTGCACTTTGAAATCAAAGACCCGCACTGTTGTTTAAAAATTTCAAACATTGTGTTTTTACGCTTAAATGGGCAAAATCAAAAATGAAAGTTGTTGTTTTAACAAAAGTGTCACCATTTGAAAATTAAAGCCCTCCACTTTTGATTTTAGTTGTTATAAATTTTGATTTGCGTTGTTGCTTCAACAAAAGTGTCAGATTTTGAAATCAAAGGCCAGCAATTTTGATTTTAATTGCCCAACATTTTGTATTCTTCTACGAAACCAGAAGCGGCATGGTTGAATTTACTACGTTAAAAAACAAAGGTGTCTACTCTTTGAAATCCAAAAACCCGCACTGTTGATTTTATGGTATGCATTTTGTTTTTAAATAAGTAAAATCAAAAATGGAAGTTGTTGGTTCAACAAAAGTGGCAGCATTTTGAAATTAAAAAACCGAACTTTTGATTTTAAAAGTTTAACATTTTAGATTTCACTACGAAATCAGAAGCAGCATTGTTAAATTGTTAATCAGAAGCAGCATTGTTAAATTTACTACTTTTTGAATCAAAGTGTCTGAACTTTAATATTATTTTATTATTGATTATACGTTGAAATTAGTAAAATCAACGAGAGCGTAAGTTAAAGTCGGCCCTATCCGACTTCGAATTACACGTTACTCAGGGCAGTTGGTGTTTAATAACCTCATACAGCCAGATGGAAAGACTATATATACTAGTCTTCAAAAATGTCAAAAATGTGTCCTTATTGCTGTTACATACTTTTGCACAAAGCTTAATCCGAGTATACCTAGTATACCTATTGCTCATCCGATTGACTTGAAACTCGGATTGTAAAGACAGTGACTCTATTCTGAAACGGGAATCGGATTATAAAATCCACATTTACATTTAATAGGTCTATACTGATTAAGACAGCGGCGAAGCGCGCCGAGTATATGCTAAGGGCTATATTGTGTGTTTTGTTATATTTACAAGCATATAACCCGGAGCGCTTCGCTGCTTTCATAATCAGTATTGTCGTTATCGTAACAAACAGAATTTCAAGTCAAGCGGATGAACTGTACCAATTATTTCGCATAATTTACTTACAAACCGAGTTTCAAGTCAATCTTGTGAAAAATAACATTTTAACCGTACAAACTTTTCTGACGCTTTTCCGGCCCAAATGCCGAATTTCCAACATCGGAAAAAGACATGTAAATTTATTTTCTTTTATCTCCATTTAAACCGAATTTCAAGTCAATCGGATGAAGAATAGATTTATGCACATAGCATTTTCAACGTCGATTGAAGTGTGAAGACGTGTTTTTTGTCGAGCTCCGGTTTTATTCGTTGTAAAATCTTTCAAATCAGTTGTTAAAACCAAAACTTTCGACCCGCAATAAAAGTCGTTTATGGGTATTCATAAGCATTCGTGCTTTTGTTGTCCAATAATATCTTATAGTTGATATTTAATTAAATAAAATTAATTGAATCACTACGCGTACAAATTCAGCAAATGCAAGTGCAAAGAGTTAGTGCCATGAGTTAGAGTCAACTCATTGCCCAAATGCAACAACAACAAGACGATCGCCAGCTTTCTACACAGAGCTACAACGCTTATTTTGCAATTGTCTCTTCCGCGCCCACCAGCACGGCGACTGCAAGCTCTCATACTATAACTACGACGTGGAGCTCCCAATGCCCCACCCCCTGCCCTAAGCCCCCGATAATGTACTTTTCGGCAAATGCAACAAATAGTACGGCAACGCTTACTGCAGTGCAATCAACCTGTACGAACTCAACAACAACAAGTAGGCAGAAACCAACATCAACTCAGCACGCGCTAGTTACCACTTTCACCGTCTCAACCCCGAAACCTCTTAGAGTACACTCGTATACCCGATCCCCATGAGTCCGCCCCTTTACAAACCTCTTGACTCCGCCCCTGCCCGATCGCAACATTCTGTCACATGCCAATGTCCACAAGCAACCGGCATAAATACACCCGCTGACTAGAAAGTGCTTAGGTTGCAATTGTTGAAAGACATAGGAAGGCAAAACGACTTATAACATTGTAACTGTTACGTTTGCGGATAGAACGAAGCTATCTCTTTGTGTGCTTGATTATGACTTACTTTATTTTCGGTATACTGCAAAAGGTTATACATGTACAGGGTTGTCCATATTCGACGGACCCATCTGGCAACGCCATAACTTTTGACAGAGATGTCAGATCGCTTAATGACATACCGCGTTTGAAGCGTCAGTCCAAGCAACAACAAATTAAATGATTAAGATTGCCAACCGCCAAATTTTTCTTTTTTTCTTTGATTTTTCTTAAAAAAACAGCCATAGAGATGCACATTCAAATATATAACACATCTCCTCCCAGAATTTACAATCTGTTAGTAGTTTTACGTCTTCTGAAATCAGGGGGCTGATAACGGTCGACATCTTGGCGAGATCGAGTACTGCATCTAATGGGGATGCCCGAACGGCGTTGGCAAGGCTGATTCTGGACTTCTTGTTGATCTTCTGAAGCATTTGCGTTAAATTCAGCAATCATTGGCGCGGACTGCTGCAGGCCTGATAATTAATCTTGGTTGGTTGATTGCTGGGTATTGGGCAGACTTTGAGAGTCAGGAGCCCACCAAAATTGTGGGGCTTCGTCGTTTGTGATTCTTGCATTTTCAGTTAATTCTGATCTTCGCTTTAATTGATTTATGTGTCGTTTTGTGAATCCTGTTGATATACGAACGACGAAGAGCATTCGGCCGATTGACCGATCTATAACGGCTTTAATCCAGTTTTCTCCCTTCATCCGTAATTTCGGGCGAATACCTTTTGATTTGGTACGTACTTTGTTTGTTTCTGCTTGTATTCGATTGGCCTTTCGAAGAGCTGAATCAGGATAGTGCGCACGGGTCGATCATGGATCAGTTCAACAGGTGTTTAACCTTTTCCATTTGGTGTGAAACGATACGAAGCAAGATACTTTGTAACAGCTGCCTTGGCTGGATAACCGTCTCTAATATTTTTCTTGACTGATGTTTTGAACGATTGAACAAAACGCTCTGCTAGACCATTTGATGCAGGGTGAAACGGGGCGGTGGTGACATGGTTTATGCCATGCTGTTCACAAAACTCTTTGAAAGAGTCTGCCGTAAGTTAAGGTCCGTTATCGCTAACTATAGTGTTATGGTAACCCTCAATTGCGAATATGGCTGTCAATGCGGCTATATTGTTTGATGTTGTGGTTGAAAACATTTGAGTGACAAACGGGAACTGAGAGTATGCGTCCGCGCATATTAACCACATGGAGTCAAACATAGTACCGGCAAAGTCAATGTGTATCCTCTCCCAGGCGGATGTTGCCGATGGCCAACTTTGATACTCTTTTGATTGAGACGAATTATTGATTTTACATATGCTGCAACTTTTCGCTAACTTAGAAATATCTTCATCGATACCTGGCCACCATACGTGTTGACGTGCTAAGTGTTTCATCCTAACGATGCCCCAATGACCATCATGAAGAAGTTTAAGGATATCCTGCCGCAGTGTGCGAGGAATAATGACTCGATTGGAGTCTGTTTGTAGACAAAGCAAGTTATTGTTGAATATTAAGGCGAATCTGCGATTGAAATATGGTAGTCTTTCAGGATCGTTATGAATATCAGGCCAACCAGTGGATACAAAATTATAAACACTATTCAAAATCAAGTCTTTTTTCATGTGCTTCTGAATAATATCTGCATTAATCGGAGGCGATATTTCGACGATGTTGTAACATTCTTCTTCTTTGTCGAAATCATCATCAGTATGTATGGGTAGACGTGAGAGTGCTTCGGCGTTGCCATGTGCGGTGGTAGCACGGTACCTGATCTCAAAATTATAGGCCATTAGGATAATAGCCCAGCGTTGAAGTCTATTGGAAGTCATAGTTGGTAGATGCTTGCTTGGATTAAAAATTGTTACCAATGGCTTGTGATCAGTTATCAGTATAAACTTTCTACTATAAAGATACTGGTGAAATTTCTTTTCTCCGAAAACGATGGAGAGTCCTTCTTTTCCTTCCTTCGATTTGGCTATAGCGAACCTTATACTTGTCCAATGTATTGGATGCACAAGCCATGGGCCTTTCCTTGCCATCTGACTAAGTTTGTGACATGACAGCCCCAATGCCGAACGAAGAAGAATCAGTGGCTAGAACGAGTGGAAGATCCTCGTTTAAATGTGAAAGTTGAGTAGCATTAAGGATATGCGATTTCAATGCCGTGAAAGCGTGCTGCTGTTGTGATCCAAACTTGAATGGTGTATTCTTCCTGCGAAGCTGATTTAGCGGAGAAGCTTACTGTGAGTAGTAAGGAATGAAGTTGCAGTAGTAGTTCACTTTTCCTATGAACGCATCTAGCTGCTGTAGGTTAGTGGGCGGCTTTAATTCTCTGACAGCTTGCAAGCTTGAGGTATCAGGTAAAATGACTTTCGCACTTATTCTTATCCCTAAATATTCGACTTCCTCTTTTAAAAAGAAACATTTTTCCTTTTTGCATTTTATGCCATTCTCCTGATGAATTCTTAATATTTGCTCGACGCGAGCAAAATGTTCCTTGATTGTTGATGCGGAAATTATTATGTCGTCCAGATAATTGCCACAACCTTCCATGCCATATAGAAGTTGCTTCAGATGGCGTGGGAATATAGCTCGAGCGCTAGCTATTCCATTGGGTAGACGTTGGTACTGAAAGAGACCCAACGGCGTGCTGACAACCATAATTTCTTTTGAAGTTACATCTAACTCCATTTGAAGGTAAGCTTCTTTCAAGTCGATCTTACTAAAATATTTTCCACGCCGTACAGCGTGAAACAGTAATTCAAGAGTAGGCAAAGGGTATTGCTCAATGTCAAGTTGTGAATTGTCACCTTGCTTAAAGCACAGATTCTGATTGCTCCACCTGGCTTAGGTGCGAGTACAATTGGCGATGCCCAATTGCTAAATTTGATTGGTGATCAAATACCTGCTTGTGTGAGACGATGTGCTTCTTCTTTGAACCTTTCCAATTGAGCAAACGGTATTTGTCTGCTTCTGTAGAATTTCGGAGTGGAATTTGGCTTTAAATAAACACTTGCCTTAAACTTTTTTATTGCTCCGATAGCTGGCTCAAATACTTCCTTGTACTTGTCACATAGAACAATCATTTGAGAGTCATGAGCTTCACTCACATTGGAAATTTGTAGAATTTCGAAACTAAACGATTTAAATAAATCCAACCCGAACAGGTTATTTGAGTTCTCGACGTTAGCCACGATTAACACTACATTTGCCACTTTTTGCCACACTTTACCAGAGTGTGCAGCTCTCCAAACACAGATATTGGTTTTTGGCCAAATGAATGTAGAACTCGAACACATTTCTTTAGTTTTGGACTGTTTAGGTTCTTGTATGTTTCGATGTTAATCACCGACACAGTTGCACCAGAATCCATTTCGAATGAGACGATTTTGTTAAAAATCTCCAGGTCAATGACCTTTTTAATATAAATAGCTTCCCGAAACTTATACTTTTCACGATTATGGGAACTACCACAGCCAGAGCAAGATTTTAGCGCAGATTTCTTGTCTGCTTTAGGTTTGTTTGTGTGTATACACAGCGCTCATTTCAAACGAATGTAGTAACGCTTGGTTCAGAAGAGTTAAATTAAAGAAAAAGCCTAAAATCAGGCTACAGCTTTCTCCATGGCAACATACCAGACGCGCTTGTCGACTTCCCACCGTTCGAGTAGCTTGTTTAGTTGTTTGTATTTTAGGGAATTAAAATGACAAACCAAAATTCATCGGAACTAGTTAAGCAAACCTTGTTTAGAAAATTATTTTTGTAATATAAAATATAAAATATTTCGATAAGGCTACCAGAGTTGTTCCAAAAAGTACTCGATAGTTGAATGACAGCTGTCAGCTGTTAGCCATGGGTCACTCTTTCATTTCCGAGTCGCAGCAATGTGCCTTTGGCCAAGCTGAACTTCCGCCCATTCAATTTATCACCAGCATCCAGAACACAACGTGAGCAACGAAGCTCTAAAAATTAATAAAGTCATTGACAATCGGAGTGATCTCTATACATATATAGACGCTATAACAGCCAGCCCGTTTGTGTAAATCAAGATAATTGTGGATTATATTGGTGACACACTAAACTCCCTCCCACAAGTGGTTAAACATACAAAAAAAAACCAGCGTGAGAAATTTTCATCTGGTGTTCCAACGGATCTTAAAGACCGCCCACCTCATAAAAGTGCCAAGCCCCAATTAAACCTGGGTAATTATTAGAGTAACCTGAGTACCTCAGGTGGAAAATTCTTGATTTAACTGCCCAATTGATTTTTGATTGCCAGCTCGCACTTTCATATAAAACAAAAAAAAAAAACAAAATCCTGTTACTTCACCTGCCTTATTTTCTCCTTTGTTATATTCACATTCATATTTACATTTTTCGTATATTATTTGCCTTTAATTTTAAATTTTATTATCAAATTAACTTTTCAACTACTCCTGTTTGGTTTGTTAGCATTTTGAATTTTCTTTTGCGATGAATTTAGGTTGGATTAAGAATACCTTTATATAAATAAAATTAACATTAGAAATTTAAAAGCTATGTTAAGATCTGAAGTAAATAGTTTAGAAGATTACTGTGAATAAATAATAAATTGCTAAAGAAACTTTGTGGTTGGGAACCATGCTGCGTTTAAGGAAAGGAATGGAAGGTTGAGGTCGTTTGTCCTTAGCGACTAGGGATCATGGTAGGGAGGGCATCGGCTGTGCCAACAACAACTGCACAGCACACAAGGCGGCGACTCTGGCTGATGGCAGCTCAGGCCATCGAAGTTGTATTAAATGTTTCTAGGTAGTTTCTCCGTCATTTCTATTCTACTTTACTGATCCCCCCCATCTGATCGATCGATTCAAATGAGAGCACGCACGCGATAATTTAATAAAATCAAGCATATTTAGGCGAGCAAGTGACTACTTGTACCAATTGGGGAACCCCTCCCACTACCGATTAAAATAGCCGGAACAAGCGCGTGCCCTTCAAGGCTGCCACAATCCCATCCGCTCGAGTGCCTGCAACATTTTGTTGCACGTTGCATGCTATAATTTTATTTGGCGCCCAACGTGGGGCCAGATCCGGCCTGCCCCGATCAAAAACATTAATCAAGTCTCGTCATCTGACTTTTTATCTTATTAAAATCGATCTTTTAGTTTTTCGTCACACCCCTCGTTTACAGTCTACCTATTGTTCAGGTACTATGGAGACCTTAATTAGTATTGAGAACTTCAAGGCCTAGTATTTCTGCGAGCAATATGTCATGTGTTTATGCTGACTCGCTGGACGTGTTACAACTTCCTAGTGGTTATAACTCCGCTGTCACTTAAAGCATAAGTCATTCGATCCTAGTATACCAGTAGTTGGAAGTGTGCTTGGTGTTGTTTATTGGTTTTGACGTAGAGTATTGAGCTACGGCCATCCCACTAGGTCACACCCCAACGCATTTATACCCTTCTGTTGGACTATCGAATAATTGCAACCTTTTTGCATGGTCTAGTCAACAATCCCTTCCTCGTCTATCGCTTTCTATTCGGCTTAAGTGTTTTCGAAGCCGAAGCACTCTTTGTTTTCTCAGAGTTTTTGTTGGTTATCTAGTTGAAAGGAAACTGAATTGTTGTCTTTTGCCGGTCAGTATCCTGTGTAAATAGATAATCCTTTGGAATTCAGCCTCTTTGTGAATTTTAGTTTGTTTAGAATTGTTGTTGCTGGAAGAGGGTATAGTGGGTATTAAGCTAGTACCTGCCGCGCAATAATTTAGGCTTTACTAATTCCCCTTTAAATTCTTACTGAACCTAGCTAAAGTAATACAGATGGAATAAATTGTTTATCATTTCTTTTTGGCGTTTGCATGGTTCCCTTAATATTAGGAAAATTAGTTTTCTTTTGAGATTTTAGATTTTTTTTGGTACATTATTTTTTTTTGCTTCCTTAGTTCTTATTTATTAGGTTTATTATGTCTACATATAATTTAGATATTTAGAAAATGCCATTAGTACATAGCTCAGAAGATTTGACGGCCTTGGACAATGCAGACAGACATTGTGGTCTTTGCACCCAGGTTATAGTGTATCAGGCGCAATTATTAACTACAGGTTGTAGCCATAATTTTCATAGAGCTTGCTTCAACACAAAAGTTGGCAAGAAGAAAACTTGCCCATTGTGTAAGCAACCCTTAGAGCCAGCGCACTCTGCATCGGCTGAAGATTTGAGCACATCCCTGACATCAACATCGAGAGGTCGCGGTCCATCGACTTCACGGTCCCTCTTAACTAGATCTCAGAAAAGAAAAGAAGGAAATCGATTGCCAACAGCCATGGATGGCCAAAACAATAGCCAAGATTCGCAGAGCTCTGCCACTGCAGCCCTTCCGGAGGCGCCAGTAGTAACAAGAACCTTAGAACAGACTATAGCTGAAGCAATTACTCAGGCAATCACGCAAGGGCTTCAAAACGTTTCTGTTAGTCCAACCCCAAATAGGTTCCCGGCTAAAATGCAGGCCGTTTTCGAAGTGGAACAACAAACCCTGGATCAAATATTTCGACTTTCAACTTTAAATGTTGAACCAAACCCTGGTCGATTATCTAATATTTACCCACATGAACCCAGGGATACTCTTCAGGCTCCAATAAATTCAATACCAAGCGCACAAGTCCGCGGTCAGACACCAGCTAATCTTAGCCAGCTACCGAGTGATGGAAATTCCGCTAATAGTGTGAGCTTTGAACTTAGACCCTATCGCATCAGTCAGATAATGACTAATTGGAAACTTCGCTTCACGGGTAAATCGGCCATGTCAATTGACGATTTTATTTATAGAATCGAAGCGCTAACCAATCAGACTCTTAATGGAAACCTTGCGCTAACAGCTCGTTATGCTAGCAATCTTTTCGAGGGTCACGCAAGCGAATGGTACTGGCGGTATCATAAAAGTGTTGCCGAAGTCCGTTGGACAGATTTATGTAGCGCCTTGCGAGGTCAGTTCAAAGATGACAGATCTAACATGCATCTGAGATCTGAAATTAATCAGCGCAAGCAAAAGCCGAACGAATCGTTCGACGATTTTTATGGTGCCATTGCTACGTTAGCCGACAAGCTCTCAGAGCCCATGTCTGAGTTAGCTTTAGTAGAAACAATAAGGGCAAATTTATTGGCTGAAACCCAGCGGGAAATTCTTTATGAATCGGCTTCCTCAATAAAGGAATTAAGACACTTGGTCCGTACTCGCGAAATATTCTTACAAACGGTCTTGAAAACCAAACCGTTAATTGTCTCAACTCGACCCATGCCCCGTCGCCAAGTAAGCGCATTGGCTGATCAATCAGACCTAGAATCCGATGAGGAGGGCATAGAGGACGAAGAATATGATGTATCCGCAATTGAAACTATATGCTGGAATTGTGGTGGTAAAGGTCATCGTCATCAAGACTGCCAAGCTGAAAAGCGAGTTTTTTGCTTTGGCTGTGGCAAGATTGATACCTATAAGGCCAACTGCCGTAAATGTAACTCTTCCACCATCCAAAAAAACGAGCAGTTGCGTGCACCACAGAAAAGTGCACGCAAACAGTTTGCGAACAAATCGACCAATACCGACTAAATGAGTCAACTACGTTTTTGCACCAAATGAGTGTAAAAACCCGCCAATCACCTGACTTACCTCTCTATACCGATTCTGACCCCCCTTATACTCACAAGTCTCGCTCTAATATTCGAAGAATAGCTTTCAAAAAACAGCGCAAGCTGGAAAACAAGATGATTTTGGCTACTGTAGTCGGCAGACCACACGTTGTGCGACCTTATGCGGAAGTTATCCTTTTTGGCAAGCACACGATTGGCCTCATGGATACAGGCGCATCCATTAGTTGCATTGGAGGTCAATTTGCATCGGAAGTCTGCCAAGGAAACACTAAATATAAGCCAATTTCCACCTCAGTGAAAACTGCTGATGGGAAAAGTCAGAAAATGATTAGGAAAGTAACTACGGGAGTTACTTAAAGTTAGCTTTTACATAGTTCCCCCACTTTCTAAGAATCTATAACTAGGCATCGATTTTTGGACCATTTTTGACCTTTTGCCCATGCACCTAATGACACCTAACACCTGATGAAATATCGCCTCGATAGATGACCCACTTTTAAGAAAACTGTCGACTGAACAACAGGAAGTGTTAAAGAAGACCATTAAACTTTTTCCTTCCTTCGCCAAACAAGGCATAGGTAGAACGACGCTAATTTCGCATGGTATTGACGTAGCTGACGCTAAGCCAATCAAACAACGTCATTACGCAGTATCTCCTGTTACAGAAAGAATGATGTACGACGAATTAGATCGTATGCTTAAGCTAGGAGTCATTCAGGAGTCAAATAGTTCGTGGTCATCGCCAGTAGTGTTGGTCATGAAGCCTGGCAAGGTCCGTTTGTGCCTGGATAGTAGGCAGGTTAATGACAAAACATTTAAAGATGCCGATCCTATGCCGTTGATAGACGGAATTTTGAGCAGGCTCCCAAATGCCGAGTACATAACAAGCTTGGAACTGAAGGACGCTTTTTGGCTGATCCCACTCGATCCAAAGTCGCGCGACAAAACCGCCTTTACGGTGCCAGGCCGACCCTTATATGAATTTGTGGTCATGCCATTCGGCCTCACCAACTCGCCTCATACAATGTCCAGACTTGTGGACAAAATCATACCACCTCACCTGCGAACCGAAGTGTTCATATATCTAGACGACTTACTAATAGTCTCTGATACTTTTGAGCGGCATATTGAGGTTTTAAGAATTGTTGCCTCAGAATTGGTTCGTGCTAACCTCACGATCAATGTGGAAAAAAGCAATTTCTGCAGAAAGGAGGTAAAATATTTGGGCCATGTGATCGGGAATTGAGCCATTAGAACCGATCCGGACAAAATAGCTGCCGTTGTCGAGTTCCCCGTACCACAATCAATCAAGCAAGTTCGAAGGGTGGTACAACAAATTTATTCGCAATTATGCTGCAATTTCCTCTCCTTTGACTGATACGCTGAAGCAAAAACGAAAATTTATCTGGTCCGATGAAGCTCAACAGACGTCTGACACTCTAAAGTCGCGTTTGCTTTTTGAAAGTTACAGTGCGAACTCGATATGATGATTTCCCAATCGGTAGTTCACAATTTCCTGAGTAAATATTAAAATTTAAAAATTTGCTATATACACTGAAAAGAAAAAAAAAAAAAAAAACAATTACCTCAGGTGCAAAATTCTTGATTTAACTGCCCAATTGATTTTTGATTGCCAGCTCGCACTTTTATATAAACCAAAAACAAAACCCTGTTACTTTACCTGCCTTATTTTCTCCTTTTTGTTATATTCATGATACTATATTTACATTTTTCGTATATTATTTGCCTATAACTTTAAAATTTATTATCAGATTAACATTTCAACTACTCCTTTTTGGTTTGTTAGCATTTTGAATTTTCTTTTGCGACGAATTTATGTTGAATTATAAATAATAAAATTTATATTAGTAAAATTAACATTAGAAATTTAAAAGCTATGTTAGGAACTGAAGTAAATAGTTAAGAAGATTACTGTGAATAAATAATGAGTTGCTAAAGAAACTTTGTAGTTGGGAACCATGCGGCGTTTAAGGAAAGGAATGTAAGGTTGAGGACGTTTGTCCTTAGGGATCACCAGTCATAGCTTGACCCTAGCAAATAGGTGATCATGGTAGGGAGGGCATCGGCTGGGACAACAACAACTGCACAGCACACAAGGCAGCGACTCTAGCTGATGGCAGTTCAGACCATCGAAGTTGTATTAAATGTCTCTAGGTTTCTAGGTTCTAGGTTTCCGTCATTTCTATTCTACTTTACTGATCCCCCCATCTGATCGATCGATTCAAATGAGAGCACGCACGCGATAATTTAATAAAATCAAGCATGTTTATGCGAGCAAGTGGCTACTTGGACCAATTGAGGAACAAGCGCGTGCCCCTTCAAGGCTGCCACAATCCCATCCGCTCGAGTGTCGGCAACATTTTGTTGCACGTTGCATGCTACAAGAACGCTTCTCGTTGGTCTCTTTTATAATTGCTACTGTTTTTGTTGTTGCCTCATACGTTTCGGCGTGAATTTCCAGCACAGTTGAATGCAATTATTCTTTCCATCCACTGTTGTTGTTGCTGCAACTTTGTTCTGCGAATTGGTTTTGTTGAGCCAACTCTTGCATGTCTGTGTTCACCATCTTTGTTTTCTTTTAATTGACTGTTCTTTTTATTACACAAAATTAAATTTCGCGGCACTTTTGCTTTATTAACTAACGTTTATTCGTTCGGTCTCTAATTTGCCAGTCTATCGACACGAACTACACAAAAAAGTTTATTTTTGTGGCTTTTTTTTTATCTCTTTGTGTGCTTGATTAAGTAAACACTTATAAACATATATTTATATGAGAGTGTTCGTGAAATAAAGACGGCATTATCACATCTTTGTGTAGTTAACGTATCCGACCAAGGCCAAGGCATGCTTGGATAATTTTATACGTTGAATAAAGGGCCCTTTAGGAAGGGCAGTAAAGACTTCTATACCTCGCAACTTGCAGGAAGCATACGAAATTGCAATTATGGAAAGGGATATCTATTTTAGAGAAAGAGAAACAAGACAGGGAAACAGACAACAGCTAGGAGAAGAAATGCAAAGAATTAATCAGGGCAGACAGACCCTACACCCACAGCAGGGCCAGGGGAATTTCAGACAGAACAATAATTATAACATACCATATACAGGGGGAAATAATTATGGTAGACAACAGCACCCTCAGGCAAATTTCAGGCAAAATAATAATGTCAATGTTGCAAATACAGGACAAAATAATTATGGAATAATTAAAGACCAGAGAAAGGAGCGGGTGGTAGTAGCATGACAAGACAGGCTATTATGCCATCCAAGCAGGAGCATCAAAGTGGTCAAACGAGCATTAGATCAGGGGGATCAAACTTCGTATAGCAGGCGGAGGGAGAGAACCAACAACAATGATATAACATGGACACACATAATGGGAAAAACAACTACTATATATACAATATGACCAACAAATTCACAACTATAATGACTATAATGCAAATTTTCACCAGGAAGCCTCGGGCGACCCACAGGATACACCAACAAGAAAATACATGGGGCAATACTTTGGTACATACTAGTGGAGTCACCGTTCGGAAGACCGTTGAAGTTTATGATTGATACAGGAGCTACGGTTTCGTTACTAAGCCCACAGTTTATTAAGGAACAACAAAGAAGACCGTTGGGAAGCCCAGTCACCCTTAACACTATTCTACACTAGAAGTAGATTCTTACGTATGTTTACAAATGTTTAAGGAATTTAAGGAGAAAGGAAACTTAGAGTTCTTATTGATGAAGTTTAACCCATCGTTCGACGGACTATTTGGGGTAGATATACTGGAAAAAATAAAGGAGAGTGTGGACATCATTAGAAATTTGTTAAAAACACCAACAGTAGAAATTCCACTATTACAAAAAGTAAATAGGGTGTCGGTAGTGATGAAGCTACCGAGAGGAACTAGGGAATCAAATTTACTGCAGAAGAACGGAGATAGCTCCAAATATCATATAGCGAAAAATAGGGTAGCTGTTATGGAAGTTGCTAATGAAGGCATGGAAGAAAAGCGTGTAAGTTGAATCACCGGTACTCGTACATAAGTATAATAAGGAGGAGTTTATTGAGGTACACAGTATATCAATTAAGAACGATGGACAGAATATGAAAGAGGACGATAAGTTTGAGATAGATATTAAGCACCTTAACGTGAAGAAGAAGATAGAGTTAATGAAAATCTGTAATGAATTTAAGGATATATTTTATAAGGAAGGGCAAGCACTGTCATTCACGAACGAAGTTAAACATGAGATACAACTGGACAATGAAACGCCAGCACACGTAAGACCGTACAGATATGCGATTAACGAAAGACAGGAGGTTAAAAGACAGTTGGGTGAGAGGTTGGAACAGGGTATAATAAAGCATAGCCATTCACCATGGAGTGCCCCGGTTTGGTTAGTACCAAAGAAACAGGATGATTCCGGGAAAAGGAAGTGGGGATTAGTAGTAGACTTCAGGAAACTAAATGAGAAGACGATAAAGGATAAGTACCCGTTGCCGGTAATTTCTGATGTACTATGCCGGATTGGCAGAGCGAAGTATTTCTCTGTATTGGATTTAGCCAGTGGCTTCCACCAGATAGAAATGAAGCCTAAGGACGCACCAAAGACAGAATTTACGGCAGAGCGGGGACATTTCGAATTTCTTTGAATGCCCTTTGGGTTAACAAATGGTCCTGCCACATTCCAAAGAGTGATGGATAATTTGTTCAGAGTATTAATAGGTGCCAAATGCTTAGTCTATAAGGACGACATCATTGTATTTTCAGCATCACTGCAGGAGCACATAACAGATTTGCGAAAGGTTTTTCTGAGATTAGAAAATGCCAACTTCAAGCTGCAGAAGAAAAAGCCGAAGCTAATGAAGAAGGAGCTTCAAATCCTGGGCCACGTAGTGACGCAAGACGGAATTAAACCGAATCCAAGGAAAATCGAGGCAATAAAGAAATTTCCACTCCCTTGTAATAGGAAGGAAATTAAATCCTTCTTGGGAGAACTCGGTTACTATAGAAAGTTCATAAGGGATTTCGCAAGATTAACAAAGCCACTGACCAGACAGTTGAAGGGACGAAAGAAGGTAGAAATTAATCAGGAATATAGCGATACGTTCGAACACTGTAAGACACTTTTATAACGACCCTATACTAACCTTTCCGGACTTCGAAAAACCATTCATATTGACTACTGACGCTAGCGATTATGCAGTAGGGGCAGTGCTGTCACAAGGACCGTTAAAGAGTGACAAGCCAGTATGCTATGCTAGTAGAACACTAACCACGAGTGAGACTAACTATTCGACTATTGAAAAGGAAATGTTGGCCATTGTATGGGCAACACGATGTATTAGGCCATACCTTACCATACCATACAGAAGGGAATTTACAATAGTAACAGATCACAAGCCATTAACCTGGCTAATGAGTATTAAGGAACTGACATCAAAGCTAGTTAGATGGCGATTACAGCTAGAGGAGTTCGAATATGAGATAGTATACAAGAAGGGGTCAAAAAACACGAAAGCTGACGAACTAAGTAGAATTAGGATCGACATAAACGAAACGCATTGACTTGTACTTTATAAAATCCAAATATATATTAACGGCGATCGACAAACTTTTTGCAGTAGGTTATACAATACCCACGAGAAATACGCTCAACGTCCTCAACTTACTCAAGTCTTTTATACAAGCACCTAGGTTACCAAAGAAAATAGCATGTGATCAGGGAGCAGAATTCTCAACGAATATATTTAAGGAGTTTTGTAAACAATTTACCATAGAACTCCATTTTACATCCTTTCAGCAATCGTCAAGCAATTATTCTTTTATAGAATCGTTCTCGAAACTAGAAAGAACAAATCATTATCATGTGGACAAGACGAGATTCTAGCCGAAACCTTCATAACATACAACAATGCAATTTATTCAGTAACCAAGTATACCTCCTATGAGTTAATCACAGGGCGAACACATTATTTTGAAAGGACCTACAAATTCACGGGCGAATACGACTATTTGTCACAATTAAGAGAATATCAGGAGAAATTGTACGCAGAGGTAAGCGAAAGACTAAAGAAAGTAGCAATAGCTGAAACCTCAAAAAGAAACCAAGGTAGACGAGAGCCTAAAGAGTTTTTGTGGACGTTGACGTACAATGCGCAGTACGTTCAAGTGGCCCATGCGACACCAAGCCGAAGCTTGTTACGCGCGAACCCCTAGCAAAATAGCAGCCCACCTCCCGCCCAACCGACCGAGAGGCCCAGCCGCCAACGAGAGACACGAAAACCGGATAGAAAATTAAAATAACAAAAAATTAAAAATATTTAGCTACGGGCTAAATAAGTTAAAATTGAGGTTTTTAACGCGGGAAAAGAATATTCCGAATTTATTGTGCGGTAGAGTTTATTGTAATCAACACAGAGGACACGAAACGGATCATGCACTGCATAGTTAGTAGTACAACGTTTCAGAGATAAGGGGACAAAATTACGGGACAATCTACAAGGAACATTGAGACTAATTTGGCTAAGCAATTCCGATGAGTCGATTTCACCATTAATTAGTCTATATATGAACATTACACCAAGCATAACTCTAGACTAGAATAAGATGGGAAACGGACCTCAGGATTCCAGTTCAAACCACGAAGAGCAAACAATAAGAATTGCTTTTGCACAGATTCAATTCTATTTTGATGGATCAAATATTGCGGAGACCACACACATGATCCATACTCAAGAGTAGGACGGACAAGAGAAGTGTAAAGAATTTTGGTAGTGCAGGGATCGTCGAATTCTTTCGATCACCGCTTTATAAACCCTTAAACACTTCTGGCCTTATTAACGGTAGCTGTTACATGAGAGTTAAAATTGAGTTGATGGTCAAGAGTTACCCCAAGATCATTTACTTCATTTAGTCTCTGCAATGCTACATTATCAAGCATATAAGTGACCAATTGTGGTAAGCTTCGGTAAAATGTCATAACCTTACACTTTAAGCTGTTAAGGTTTAGAAGTTTATCTTGACACCATGAATGAAATGCATCTAAGTCTGCTTGCAAATTATAGCGGGAAACCAGATCATTATATGTTAAACATATTTTCACATCATCAGCGTACAAAAGCACCCGAGAGTAAACCAAGACTGAAGGAAGATCGTTGATGAAGAGAGTAAAAAGCAATGGACCCAAGTGGCTACCTTGTGGAACTCCAGAAGTAACCTGGATACACTTAGAATAAGAATTACGAAATATAACTTTTTGGGTTCTAGTACTTAGGTAATCAGAAATCCAACTGAGAAGGTTAGTTGGAAAGCCGATTAAACCCAGTTTGTGGAGCAGCAAGGAGTGATTAACAGAATCAAAAGCCTTACTAAAATCCATTTAATGACGTCAGTCTGCATCTTACCTATGAACCCTTTGATCACTGAAGATGTGAATTCTAAAAGGTTAGTGGTAGAAGATCTACGCTTCACAAATCCATGATGGAAGGGTGAGGTAATGGCACTACATAAATGTTGCAGTTGAGATGTTATAATTCTCTCAAAAGCCTTAGGAATTGCAGACAACTTGGAAATTCCCCTGTTATTTTCAACATCGGACTTATTACCTTTTTTATGGAGTTGGAGTTGAGACAAGATGCCGTAATTTTCAGAAAAGAGAACACGAGAAATAAGGTAGCGGCAAGATTTTCAGCACATAAGGTGCAGGAAGAACAAGGAATAACATTCAAGACAAAACGGGGACAAAAGAAACACAAGTCCAAAATCAAGTCAGAAACAATACAAAACACGAATGAAACAAATCATTAAAGCATACATTGATTATTTTCAGCATACTATGGGTGGAAACGCAGTGGATTGATATTAAGGAAATCAGCAACAAAAACCGCTTGGCCAAAATTCATCTAGGAGACGCAAGAACCATTATCGCTTACAATGAACTGAAGCACGTGGTGGACGTAACGGAGTTTGAAAGGTGCGTGGGACAGTTTAAAGATTCAAATAAGACTTAACGAAAAGATGTAGGACGAATGGCTAAGGTAATCTAGAGTTAGATTACAAATGACTACCCCATTAAGGAAGAATAAGAGAGGATTATTTAACAGTTTTGGTTCAGTAATAAAGATAATTACAGGAAATATGGACGCTAATGACCAAAAAAACATCGACGATAAGATGACGAACATGAAGAACCAGGAAAATATTTTACTAGAGGACTGGAAAGAACAGGTCGGAATTAATAAGGATATTTTTCAAAGCTTTACAAACATAAGAAAGGTCATTAATAAGGAACAATTAGAAATTAACGACTTTCTAGAAAGACTACAAATAAGATTTGTATGGAAGTTAGTGAAGAGAACTTAGAGGTTCAGCTAATACAAAGAGTTATCAGGATAAGTTGCAGTATAGATATAGTATATGACCACCTTGACGGTATAGCGGAAAGTATTTTGTTGGCGAAAATGGGAGTAGTGCCCCGGTTCATACTAGGAAGAGAGGAAATCGAGAAACTAAAATTTATTTTTTAAAAACAAAACATAGAATTAGACGCTAAAGAAAATATCTAAGACCTTCTAAAAATGGAAGTAGTTTACAATCAAGAATCAATCATCTTTAACATTGAGATCCCTATTGTCGAAAAGGAGAAGTTTAAATTTGCTATAATAATACCACTACCATGAATATGAAAACAAATGCCCAAAAATAAGTGGAGTCTACTATTGTCTTAAGCCGAAACTTGGTAACGGCAAATGCCAAAAGTCATTGTTGGAAGAAAATATGTCAGTCAGATGTAAAACAATTAGAGGAAAGGCAAGATACTTTTGAACCAGAAGAGGAGAACATATTTATATTTAACGCGAGAGATTTAAAAATAAATTCGGATTGTGGTTAGCAACCAACAATTCAAGGGTCTGTATTTATGCAGTATTCTTATTGCTCAATAAATATTATAAATATAACTTTCTCAACGCAATGGGCCTATCGGCCAAAAATAAAATCGCCATATACGTTATTTTAAAAATGGTGATAATAATAATCGGTATCATAGGTATACAGATTAAGAAGAGACCTTTAATTTTCAGACCTGAAACAACCATTCCTACATTCGCTCCGACAGTGATTACATTCCATAATGCTAGGGAGAAGCATTAAAAACTAGTAAATACGGAGTTTGGAGCCGATTGCATAAAAACAAAAAAGTTTTTCTCACTAGAACTAGTTTTCGACCGATCGTTCCTATGGCAGCTATATGTTAAAGTCATCCAATCCGTCTTGTTCCGACGAATGTGCAGCGTATTTTGACCAGAAGACTTCGTGCAAAGTTTGGTGGCGATAGCTTTAAACTGACGAAGGATATAGCATGGAAACAGAAGGACAGACGGACATGGCTATATCGACTCAGCTCGTCATGCTGATCAAGAATATATATACTTTATGTGGTCGGAAATGCTTCCTTCTATGCGTTACAAACATCTGGACAATTTCAATATACCCTCTGCAAAGGTATAAGAAACAAAAATTAATCCAGCATCTGACGCTGAGAGTGAAGATAAAGCAAAACCAAAGCCTCCGCCAATCTAAATTAGAAATACCAGCTGTATGGCCCTTGTAACAACTTCTATGTGACATCCGTCAGCAAGTGCATTATTCGCGAAACAAAGCTCCAAGTTAACACCGATAATAAAAGCTACTTATAAAATAAAAGCTACTACACCTACCAATTAAAAAGTAGCAAAGGTGTGCAAGTAGTCATCAAAGTGTACCTGCAACGGATGTTGCTTATGCTTTGGAAGAAAAGGGATTTAATTTCAAGTCCGTAATAAATTTAATAGACAGAGACAATAAACTTCTGCGGCTTTTCAAAGCTGAGCTGAGCCCAGAAGAAATAGTTCCTAAGCAAAATGGAGTGCACCCAATTTACAAACTACCTTATATATTGCACCGCAGAGTAACTGTAGAGCAGCCGCACAAGCGCACAAATGCAGTGCAATGTACTAATTGCGTAGAATTTGAACAAACTAAGGCCTATTGCGCTCTGCGTTCTGTTTGTGTGGCATGAGGAGAGTTGCACAATACTGCCTCATGACCTGCCAACAAGGAGGATCTATCAGTCAAAAAATTCAGTAACTATGGAGGTAACCACATTACAAACTACAGAGGTTGCCTAGTATACATTGATCTTAAGAGCAGGATTTATACGCGCACGGAATTTGCTCGTTCCAATGGAAACCTTAATATGTATACACCTATCGACTTCAAGGAAGCTACGAGATTGTCTTTTGTCCCATTGATTACTACCCCCGGCATTTCATTCGCAAGCGTCTTAAAATAGGGAACAATTTCACACTGAACTCGAGCTGCACCGTCTTTGCAACCAACACAAGTGGAGCAACCCTAAAGCCAAAGTAGCTTAGAAGACATGTTTCTATCGGTACAAAAAACCTTGAAAGATTTTATGGTGAATATGCAAAACGCAATGCAAGAACAGAAGATGCTCGCATCGCAACAACCCAATAATGGTTCTCCTAAGATTTTTACTCTGGAATGCAAATGGCATTCTTCGCCACAAAGTGGAGCTATTAAAATTTCCCCAGACAATAAAATCGACAAAATGCTTCTTGCGGAAACTCGACTGACGAACCGATATAATTTTCAATCATCGGGATATGTATTTTACGGCACAAATGGTACCAGACACCCAGATAGTAAAGACCATGGCGAAACTGGTTTCCAAGTCAGAAATCGCATCCAACATTATCCACTATAGGGACACAAGCCACATCTATATGCGTAAAATATAAACGAGGCAATATCACTCTGTCTGCGGTTTACTGTCCCCCACGACTTACAAAATCAGAAAAACGATTCTAATATTTGTAGCATATCACCAATACGGAAAAATATGCAAACTCTCGAGCAGATGAAGTGTTGTCCATTGACGATGCACGCGCTCTTGGATCGTCGGCCATTGGGGAGGGTTCAATAGTAATCTCATAAACTTGGGCTCGCCAGACTATTTGAATAATTATTAAAATTTCGCGTGCTTATAGTTATTGCCGAGTAGAAGAATAGAGAAGAACGAAATGGGGAAAAAAAAGTATTGATTTGACACCTTAGTATTCATTGCACTAGGCTGAGCTGATGGATGTGCAGCCCATTGCCCACCCTACCTTGACCACCTTCCATACCTGGAATACTACTCTAGGTGATCCCTTCTAAAAGCCGTTAACGACTCTCACCTTCCCCTCATATTAGGCGGCATGGCTTCGGAACTCAACACACTCTAGCAGAAATTCATTTTTACATTCATTTTATTAATGCTAACCAAACTTTACCAAAAACTATACATGTTAAACTCTAGCCAAACTCAGAACCTTTAAATCAAAAGGGATTTTTACCTTCATTAAACAAAACTAATTTAAATACATTGTATGTTATGTTTAAAACATTATAAAGAGAGCGAGGTAAATAAAATAATAAAAAATCTTAAAATCAAATTTTAGAAAAAAAAATTTAATGCTAACAAAAGTAATATTTGAAATTAATCGTCTATTAAAAATGGTTGGCATGTAAAATAAATTCAAAATGTTTGCTTGAGAAAAGAACCCAAAACTTTTCCTTCGCTGGTAAATATTAATTAATTGCATATGCACAGCTGATCTTATGACATGGCTTAAATGGCCACTTAAATATACTCAACGACTTCTCAAATGGATATGAGGGTGGGTGCATGCACAAATAAATCGAAATCAAAAGAGATAATAATAACTCACTCATTTGCCCGCTCCAGCTCCAAAAGCGCTTTCGTGTTGTGTGGGCTGCTGCAAAAATACCGCTGCTTAAGAGAAAAAAAAAACTCTTTTGATTGATTGTTCAGCCAAAGAAAAAAAATTAAAAAAGAATAGTATTAGGCACATTTAACCTGCAATTGGATATTCCCTTTCACTCTCTCTTCTCACACAACACACAAAAAAAAAATGCAACTAACAATAGGAATTGGCTCCTCTGCCCGCTTGAGCAAGGCGGCCAATGAGGAAATTTGGCACCTTCTGCTTCTCGGCTTTCTTTTGGCGTACAATTTTCCCCGAATTTTTTTAGAACTTTCGAGCGCAATACTGGGTTTTCCGGGGTTGGGTTGAAAAAGCTTGAAAGGCTTGACGTTGAAGTCGCGCGATCGGCCTGCTCACGTGCTCTGATTGTGTGCTCTATGTCCACTGCTGGGCCCAGGCGAATTTTCTCTTCTCCATTTCCTCATCTGCTGCGTAGCTCGTGAGCAAGGCGTAGCGAGCCACCAACTAATCTCTTAATAAAAGTAAAGTTGCTCTTAAGGCCAACGACACAACCACCTGTTCGCTAGGTTAGATGGTGATCAGGATACGCGAACGCACTTTTCTCTTGAAAATTCTCAGAAATTCTCTCCTAATTGAAACTTGGCGATGGCTTGAAATTGGTCCTCAAATAAAGCTCCAAACCTCCGAATATGGGTTTGGAAACAAAAAAAAAGTCTATCTAACCTCTGCTAGTAACTTTAACTTGTCTGGGGGACTTACCCTACGGATTTGGCGTAGGTATAGTTGTTTAATTTATCTCGAATTGGCTGGCTGGTACTTTGTAGTGTAAGCTGGCACACCCGAGTATTATATACTTTCAATTTTTATTGGCAAAGCGTAGGCACTTGAAAAGAATACTTTTTTACTATGTTGCAAGTCTGCCCTTGTTCACAACCAAATTGAGAAAGAATTG